>JAUBOD010000191.1:624046-663613 GCA_032353885.1 Nothura maculosa
ATATTCAAATATATTCTAAGTATTAATAGCTTTGAAGATAAGGAGACTTTTTAAATTTTTTTAGACTTGATACTCTATTCTGAATGAGGCTTTGTATTGATCCGAAAATACACCCTACATCTGTGTTTTGTATTAGCTAGAATTTCCTGAGGGCAAGTACATTTTTGTAGGGCCTATCCATTGAAGACAGGTCATCACTCAGATTTTTAACATCAGAAGGGACCATTATACTCATGTATTTTAGCATTTGTATAGCAAAGTTCAGAGGTTTTTCACTCACTGGTTCACACATCGAGAACAGTGACTTTCTGGATTATTGAGTATCTCTTAGACATTCAGTTCCGCTACAAGAATTTAATATCTGAGCAGGTTAATTCCTAAAATTATTAGATCTAGGTGTTTTCATTTCACGTTTTATTTCATTAACATTAAATAAAAAACTGAATAAACTATCCATATTGAGACGGTTTATATCTAAATGTAAATATCTTGTGCGTTTTTGAAAAAAATCTGTTAGATTCCATAGTTCTGTACACTGCAAGAGGGACACCAGAATAAAAAGATGGCATGTAAAATAAAACCTGATTTTATTAATAATATTCACTCCATTTTCTGTTCTGCTGTTGGAAGTTTTAAGAAGAATAAACATGGAAGCAATTCTGTCCAAAATAGAGTGAGCAACATCATTTGGTGATCTGCTATTCAAGAGAAAAGTTTTGCCTAATAAATATATGAATGCCTGAATTAAAAAAGAGTGTAGCAAGACCATCTGGCTTGCTTGGAAGTCAACAAGGTAAATCTACCGCAGAGGACGAATACATCAGATGAAGATAGCATGGGAGAACAGAATATTTATCTATCTTGCAGACTATCTTTAGATAATCTCGAAAATAATCACTAAAAAATCATGGAATACCCAAGAAAGTATTCAGTAAGGCTGTATAGTATGAAGCAATAGTCTTCAACTAAAGAAAATGTCAAGTTCAGGAGACAGATATTAGGGTCACTCTTAAATGAAGAGTGAGTTATGGAGCAGTGTACTACAATAGATTTTATGCACATCTTTTGATGCCAGCAAAACATACTTTGTTAATAATCACGAAAGGAGACAGTCCTGAGGAGATCAAATTTGTGACTACAGGCCAGTAAAGGGTGACTGTGACCTTTGCTTTTGCATTAATGCTGAAAAATGTATACTTTACTAAGTCACGGAAGCTATGGAACTATGTGAGCACAAGAAAATGTCTCCCAGCTTTTTAGAAACTGCTTATTTGCACTCTATTTAAAAGTTTTTAGAGAACTTGTCTTCATCCCACCTTAGGAACACAAGTATCTAGTTAAAATTTTCCATAAAATGTATTTAGCCTATCTTATTCTGAAGGCAGGCGAATTATTCAGTGTCTGCTTGGTTGGTAATGTAAAGATTAGTAAAGTACTCCACATTTTTAAAGATAAAGAGTCTGGATAATTTCAGTGTCTTTTAATGATCCCTTTTAAGTCTGAGATGCTTGTTAGATAGTTAATTTTCCTTAGATTTTATTCAAATTATTGCCTCATCTGAAAACCTACAGAAAAGCATCTGTTTCCTATCTTTTGTTCTTACAGAGCTGGTCAATGGAACAGTTGACTTTATCTGATTGCTTCATACACAAATAAAGAGCTTGCTCTAATTTACCAGTTTTCTCACTAGTAACACCGGTAAGTCAAACAATCATTGTTTAAGATTATTCTGCCAGACATCACTTACCTTGCTGGCATTTACAAGTATATCCATTGATAAGATCTTCACAGGTTGAGCCATGCAGACAAGGTGATGAATTACATTCATTAACTTCTATTTCACAAAACTGTCCAGAAAATCCGTCAAGGCATCTGAAGCAAACAACATCTCAAGTGTTATATCATGAACAGCCCGTTATATAAACTATCCCCTGTATAGAAACCATTCATATGATGTATGCACATTAGGAAGACTCAAACTCATGCATCCCTTCTCCTTTTAAAAAACATTATACTAAAACATTTCCACAGGGATGTTCTGGAGGATTTATGTGGCAAAACCTGACCATAAATTTCACATCTGACAGAAAATCTGGCTCACACTTAACAGTCTTAAATGCAGTTTGCTGGTTCTAGTAAGGTAAATATAAACATTCCTCAATGTACTCTTAGGGGACAGTCTACTAAGAGAAAGTTTATTAGGCTAAGTAACTGCAGTCTATATTTGGAAAGCTACTTGCTGAGAATTCTGCACAATTTAATGTAACTACAGCATAAGAAGACAACCTTCAGGAATCGTGCTTCAGCTACCATTCTAGTTACCAAGAATTATGCATTCTGAAGAACACTATATACACTTTTTTTCCGATAAATCCTTTGTGATTATTAATACTAAATGCTTTCTTATGATTTCAACACAAAACAACTATAGAACTGAACAAATAGATTTGCAAGACCTCTAATGAAACACAGCAACAGCATTAATCTCATGCTGAGCATCAGAATGGTAACACATTCTTGTACATGAATGTACAGCTTTACATAAATCCAAATAGCACAAAAGGGCCTCAAAATGGCACAATGACTATTAAGGTTTTGGGATGTGCTGTGGATGGATATTTTTAATGTTTTGAGTTGTGCTATGGATGGATATATTTCACGTTAACTGGTGTATTCAAAAGCTCAGTAACTGTGTGGCACGCATCTTACACTTCTTCCGGTCTCTAGCAAAGTTTTAAGACTCTTAGAGGAAAGGGACTATCTGAATCAAAACGCATGACAAAATCACCTGTGAGTGAAGGGGACAGCCAAGTTGCCTACTGCCCGAGGAACTGTCCAAGTGCGGGTGTTGTCCACTGTACGAGTGCATAACGTGTCCTTACGATGAAGTATGTGCAATGCTTACCTCACTTTTCTAGAAAGATCTTAAGCTAAGAAAATAATGAGGAGGAATAATGTACTCTGTATATGTAAAGTAGTTGTGTCTGTATCTATAAATGCCTTGAAGAACAGCTGCAGTACGTATAGATAACTTTTGTTTTACTTAGGCTTTGATTATTACAACATATTTGTTTCACTTTATACATAATCTACCTAGAATCTACCTTTTGAATCTACCTTGGCAACTATAACAAAACAGATTTGCCGAAATCCACATCAACTATGAAAGACACAATGGCAGTATATTGCTTGTAAAATGCAGCATACACTACTGTTTTGCAAATATCTAATTATAATGTGTGAGAGAGAAGCCACAGATTCATGAGTGATACACAGGACCACCTGCATTGCTCTTGGTTCAGAAAACATAAAGCACCATCTACCAGAAAACAGAGTTTGGACTTTCATCCTACCGGCAAACATGAAACAAAGCCTAGGATTTGGACCCAGATTCTTCCCATCCAATTTCACATACTAAGCTCCAATAGCCCTGGGATTCTCCTACGCTCAGCTGAATAAGGATGCAAAGGATAACTTTGCTCACTGAAAACATAAATCACTTTCTGTAGATATCTTTTATTAATAAATATATGCATATGTATACATATACATATGAATAAACAAAAAAAACCTACTTCTCTAAGGTAACGGAACAAGGACCAGAAGGATGAATAATGGAAATAAATAAACAAAAATGCTACGGAAAAAGACTGAAAGGATAGGTTAAAACATGCTTAACTTTCATTTTACACTTTAGTTTGTTTGTTGGCAGCTTGCTTTAAAGAAAAAAAATTGGCTACAACATAAATGGGAGGAAATATACATCTATTATGTAAAAAAATCTGGATAGAATAACTACAACTATGTGCATCTAAACTTAACTTTAGACTTGGAAGTAAATATAAATACACATGCATTTTTGATAAAGACATTGATGTTGTTCTTAAAAACATTCCAAGTATTTATGGCATAGTACAATATAGAGTAACAATAGCATCAAAAACAATGAAAAAGATATTAAAAAAATCCAGCATTCCAGATTCATATCTATGGGAAAAACATAAACCCACAAAGACATCCAGTATATCAGATCAACACATGCATGAATATGCACAATGTACCATTTTTCCTGTCATATAATTCTTCAACATAAAGCATTCATAAGAATTTTGGAAATATTTTTAGGCAATGAGGTGTTTTACTTTCTTATCCATGCTGCAGTCATGCAGTGTTTGGTTTACTTCTGTCGAGATAGCATAATTAGATATAAATGATGCTTCACGAGTGCAGAGACAGGAACTCTATTAACTAAATGATTCTGACTGATTACGAAAAACTAGTAGTAAACATGTTACTTGTGAGTATTTATTAGTCATAAAATAACACCATAATGTCAGCAGCTTTCTCAAATCACATTTTAATTCCAGTAAATTATGTGTTTTCCAAACGTGCTAATGAAGTTAACACTTGACCAGGACTGGAATCACTTCTTAAAATTGTTCTCTCACAGATTTCCTTCATTCTTCTCCTTTTGTAAACCTTTATAGTTCTGTTCTGATTCCATACCTTCTTTCTTTCCTTCTGTCATTTTTCTTTGAGCAACAGGCAGAAACAAAAAACAGAATTAAAAAAAAAATCCCTGACATTATAAAGTATAAGCAGATACAGAAAACCATTCTTGAGGTAAAAATGTCAATTTAACCTAAACCAAGCTGCCCAGAGAAATTGTGAAGTCTCCTCTACTGGAGGTCTTCCAAACCTGTCTGGATGTCACCCTGTGCTCTAGGTGTCCCTGCTGAAGCTGGTGGGCTGGACTAGATGATCTCTACAGGTCCCTTCCAACCTGAACCATTCTGTGATTCTGTGAATTACTTTCAGAAATTTTGTTTGTATGTGGAATCTGGGATATGACTACTTTGCAGATAAAAAATAGCACTGTTAGGAAAGAAGGCCAAATTTGGTGGCCTGAGGAGACGAGGCTGCACAGCTCCACATCCTCAGGTCCAACCACCAGCACGGCTGAGGTGTTCCCAACAGGCACCTATGCCAACACACACATACAACATACATGTGTATGTGCACACACACACACATACATGGCCATCCACATACACGGTCATCCACAGCCATGAGTTCAGAAGGACCCACTCACAACTCGCACGAACACGAATGGCACCGACGGCCTCATTCTGTTTCCCTTTCTGGCTCATCAGGAGGAGGGTCTGTCAGGGGCAGACACACAGGTGAACGTGCAGTGTGGACCCCGCAGGAGCTGAGCTTGGACACTCCATCCACCCCGGAGCTGGCCCCTCCATCCCTTGTTTCCCCAGATGCTGCCACCTGAACATTGGAGTCCCTGAGGTCCATAGTCCAGCTGCAGCTGCAGTACAGAAACCTCACACACACACAAATACAAAGCGTCTAACATTAATAAAAAGAAATGATGTCTTTGTAAGCATATGCATATTTATGTTTAGCAAGAAATATATCATATCTTGTCTAATAAGTCAATTCAGTGTGAAAGTTGAGCTTTTAAATTCAAAAAGCTATCAACATAAGATCATTGGTTAAAACAATGAAAGGTAGTGAGGAAAGACTACTCAATTTCTGTAAAAAGTTAATCACTTAGAATCTATTTATGATGGGTTCACAGTAAAAATCACAAAGATTATTCTCTCTTTTGTCATCCTTCCTAGCTGTGCTAATACGGTACAAATACACGTTTCCTTATCAACTGTGCCTTTGTCAGGAGTGATCATCACAATTTGGGTATATGCCAATGTAACGTGAACCAAAGATTCAAAAGATTCTATTGAATTGGGCGGAATTGAAACAGAAGAATGTAACTTTAGTACTTTTAAACTGCGATAAAGAATGGAGACGGGAATAAGCATTTCAACAAAATGCTTAGCAGGGGATTAGCGTGCTGTAAAAGGCAAGAATTCATTTTCAAAGACATGGCCAACTAGTTACTGCTGACTCTCCCATGTATCTGCAGAAACAGGGTTTTTTTTTAGCTTTTAATCTGAATCCAACATTAACTGCAAATTGTGATGAAATTATACTTGTGAAGTTTCAATTTTACAGTCTTTTCTTTTTCCCATTTATTTCAGTTGGAAGTGAAGCTTTATCATGTACAATGAATGCAGGAGTTTATTAAGGTAACACTTAAGGTCATGTAGGAAAGTAATAGGTGTTTGCCCTGGTTATGACAAGTACTGTTTTTAGCATGTACATGAACTAGCACGATAGAGAATAGAGGAAAGAGGAAATTTCCACAGGCATAAATGCCTCTAAGTATCTAAGCTGTCCCTTAAGCACATATACAGAATCTGTGCCTAGTTTCCCTATCCATCCGCTAGGATCTACGCTATATTTAAATTCAGCTAAAGTCATCCAGGAGACTTGAAAGTTAAACTGTTTCTGAAGTGCAGGCAGAACATCCAGGTAATTCCAAGCTGAGCTTTCTTAAATCAGAAGAAAATCCGATCCATCAGCATAAAGGTGTTTCCCCTCTATACTTGGCCTTTAGGCTACTGGCTGCTATGAGCATAGAAAGGATAATTAATGAGTGGGATGGTTTTGTCTGACAACAATTATTTTACTGAAAGCAAGTGCTGACTGGATGGGAAATCTGAGAGAAAGACAGAATATTAATAGGACAATAGGGCCTGGGCTGGGAACGGTTAGGGAAGGATACTAATGGCTGGAGGAAGAGCCGAGCTCAGCCAAGCGGCCACTGTTTTCATTCTGATTCACTTTGTGTTGCTGGAAGCTGCTCTCGTCCTTGCCTCGCAGCCCATGTTTACTGGGCTCTGTGACACTGGGATTCAGCCAGCACGGATGAAATGCACTCACGGCCTTTTGCTCAAAGCAGCTTGGATCTGTAAACTGAGCAGGTGAGGTAGGACACAGGACCAGGGGCAAAGTGGGGTAGAGAATAGGCCTGTAAGGGTTGTGGTATAAAAACACTTTGCAAGCTTGAAGCTAGGAGGCATTGCTACACGGATTAGGTTAAAAGAAGGATGACTCATTCAGCATGAGGACTTAACTGTCCAAGGTGCTGCCCATTAATATAAAAAGCGTTGACCTTTTCGCCTAGGAAAGCTGTATTGAGACAGAAAGACAGGTGAATTATTGGGGTGCTGACAACATGCACTTGGCTGACCTATTTAGGAAAGATGAATCAGGCCCTAAGAAACATCCACAGATGTTAGTAATATTAAAACACCATTTATGCATTCACTACTATAATGCTGACAGATTTACAGTGCTACGTGAAACGTAATATTATTAATATTTCATCTAGCAAAGGTCAGGTTGAATGCCATCTACCTGATTTAAGAAGCCCTGTCTCCCAGGGTTTTAGGCATCCCACCCTAAGGCTGGCTATACAGTCAACCAGAGCTGGGATCATTATTAGTAATAAATGTTCTTGCTCTGCATATACTTTTTGACAGACTAATTCAGCAGCTACTGCATCTATGAGGCTGATCTCAGATCTCTATTCCTGCTGAATATTTGTTCCATCAACCAACATAATTAATACAGTGTGGAAAGATATCAAATAAACCACTATTATGGACACCTCAAATAAGTTTTTAAATGGACATACTGATTTACTATGAGATTGTTAAAAACTTAAAAAAATGGAAACCAAAGTTCATTGATGCTTCCAAACAAAATCAAGTCCTGATTCATACAAAAAATTGGGTAACTACATCATATGCACAAATGGCTTGTACAGAGTATTCTTTTTTTTTGTAATTATACCCCATTTTGGAATAATTTTGTAATTATGTCCCATTGAGGACTAGACCAGCAAGACAGACATGGTCCTTACTTGTGACAGTCCTACAACCAAATTCAGCAGCATGAGTCTCTCATTGGAACTAACTATAGGCAGAAGCAAGGCCTCTGGATCAGAGCATTTATCAGTTCAGTACGATTTATCAAGACTGGTAATCTGAAGGTGGTGCTTGAACTCAGGCAAACTGAATTGGAAGAGACATCCTGCTGTCATAACTCAGCTGCCCAAACTCTCACCAGGAAAAAAAAATCTTGAAATAACTGACAGAGAAAAATACTTCATATACCAGTAGGATCCCTTCATCCACATTCTAAGGCAAAGGAGAGATTTTCGCCCACAAAATAGCAAAGAAAGACTGGTAATTATTAACCATGTCTAAAGTATTGCCTTTTAGTAGGTATTTTGATCCTCTGAAAAAGTCAAATTATAATAAAAGTAAGAAATTCTAATTTGCAGTAAAATGGTAACATATTTTTATAACTAAGGAACATTTTGCACCCAGCACTACTGCAATTTGAACATCTTGATACACCAGCATCTCAATGTCACTGGTGGACTCTCCTTCTTCCTAGAAGCAATGGATATAGTTTGAAGTCATCTTTGAACACCTACTTCCCAGAGGTCCTTATCTGAGGCCACTAGATGTGTTTGCCAGCATTTTAAGTATATGCTAATGTACATGCTTTAAGCTTAATGGATACCTTAGGAGACTTGTGGTCCCATAGACCCCAGTGAGTCTGTTCAGTCTGATAAAAAACCTGCCGATGTTTCACTGCCTCCTGATACTATCACTCATCCTCACTCTTACATTATCATCTATGTTACATCTGTCAGTCCACGCTCATCCTTTCTCATTCCTTCTCTTTTATGATAAGAAACAAACCCTGAAGATCACATTCCTGTTCTGCTTAAATATACCTAAAGGTTCACTGCTGCCCACTTATCATTGTTTCCTTTGGGGCACTATTATTTTAAGAGATTAAGAATGCAGATAGGAGAATACATCCTTCTAGATTTTGGGGGTACTTCTGTAAAATTAACTCACAGTAGTGATTACATAACTGCATGTATTAGATATCGGAGTATATATCTAATCCATTCTCCATTACCCACTGGAGAATTGCAAAGCACAGCACGGACCCCTTGGAAAAGGGCCTCTTGGAGTACGTCTGTGCGTGGAAGATAGAGGGAAGGCCGAGGTCCTGAGCAGGAGCCGACATCACGGACACACTTCTGACTCACCACGCAGCCTTTTCAAGGCAAATCCAGGGAAATGTCATGTTACACCTGGCCCCCTACTCTGTTCTCCATGAAAACAACACCTATGTGTAAGAGTTAAGGTGCAGACAAAACATACCCCTGCTTGTGAGAGGGCCCGGGAATGCTAGGCCTGATTACAAGCTCCGCAGTACTAAGACACCAAGAAGGTGGCACAAGTCTGGGACTGGGGTGATAGGATGGAGAGTCCCCCTCATCAGAGACACAGCTCAACAGGGCATGGTCCAAGTGATCTGTTCGGACTGGACCTGCTTTGACCCCAGGATTCGACAAAATTCTATGATCTGAATGACATGGGTAGACAGCTGCGAGAAACCCCTTCACCTGGACCTGTCACCTTCACCTGATCACCTGTCACCTGATGCCTTCACCTAGAGCTGCCTTGCTCATAGCTAGGAACACCAGGTGTCTAAGGCATGAGCATGTTTTCCCTAGCACGGACAGTTCAGCCATGATTCAGCAAAAGCAACAACCAGATATTCTAGTCCTGAGTCTTCCCACTAGTTTTGTTTCTTTCTAATTCTGGTACATATTATCTGATGCACTATATATAGTATAAAAGAAAGCTACATATTCTGGCATCAGTAATGCAATCTTACAATAACTACCAGTCTACTGTAATAAGTACAATAAAATTAAATACTAGGGTAGAAATGTCCATTTCCCGTAAGAAATTTGCAGAACTTGCACTGGCAGAACAAAATGTTGTGTGGATTTTTCCATTAATCTGGACATATCTAACACAAGAACATCAACATTTCCACATCAAAGCAACAATTTCTTTTGAGATGAAAAGTAGAAAAGAAGCAGAGGAATCTATTAATGAACTGGAACACAGCTGAGGACTGATTTGCTTGAATGTGTTTTTATTTCCTGAGCTGCTCACACTGCAGTACAAACGCGGTTGTCTACAGTCTCTTCAGTAAGTGATTTTATTATTGATCAAAAAGCTGATTGTAAAGAAATCTGAAATATCCTTATATTTGTATTGCTCCTAAAAAATTATATTAAGCAAGGAGGGAAGCTGTCTAACTTGCTGGCTACATAAAAGCACACAAAGAATAAAAAGCATTCTTGCAGTTATTTGAACAAATAAAAATATACAACTACTTGTACACAAATAGTAAATTTGCTACTTTTATCAATATTGCAAAAATTAAGTAGAGGAGGAGCATGGAAATTCCACAGATTTGCTGAATTACTTTATGCAGAAATTATTCAAGACTCAGCAGCACTTCACAACAATTGAGGTTATTAAAATACTCTTATTTTTGCTGGCACACATACATATACACAATGAGTAAATCTGTAAGATAACTTCAACTCCTAGCTGCAGATTCCAGTAAAATCTAATAAGAAAGCAGCACTGATAACTGTTATTATACACAGATTTAATTCATGCTAGCTCTACATTCTAAAAGGTATCAGTGCACATCAGATTTCAACTGTACTGAATACTACATTTAAAACATATTCAAGGTGATTGATTCATGATTTATGAAGAGACTTAAGTGAAGGATTTTGATCTGTGATAATTACATCTGCAGTTATAATAAAATTTCTTCTATGTGAGTAAACTTCCAGCCTCAGAGAAAATCTGCAAGCACGTAAATGCCAACTAAACTTCTTCCTACAACTCCAATTCTTATTCCGTTGTTAATCATTCTTTGAATCTATTTTTTATCTGTACCCTTTTCCTCCCCTCTCTCCCTCTTCCTTCATCTATCTTGTGACATTTTACAGCTTATGAATAATTTGTGTATCTGTCAGGTATGAAGTTCAGAAAAAAACACTGTTTCTACAACACAGAAGTTTATTAGATTTATCCATGAGCAGTGATTAACCCCAACTGTGCTTATTAAAGAGCATTTATGTCGTAACCTTTACCTATCTATGTGAGTTATTCTGCCTAGTAAAATCACTGAACTTCACGGACAAGTACACACCACATATTGGATTAGAACATCTATTTTTCTTCATGTGTGTTAATCTTGATGAGCTGAGTAATGTTTAGCAAATATTTCTCTGTTAGGTAATTAGGACTCTGGACAGAATAATAAATCGATGTAAAAAGTACCTCTCCGGCAACTGTCTTGGGTAAAATAGTCTTGTAAAAGTGCAATTTCTTTTGACATTAGTCATGATTTTTTCTTTTTCAAATCTGCATTTTTTGTCCAAAATAAATCTAGTTAACTGTTCTACTGTAGCAAGGCTGCACTGTCACTGCAAATTTATACTGGGATGGCTATACATTATTAACAAGCTATGAAAAGTCACTGGCTAAATGTCATGGAACCTGAGATATAGCAGCACCTTGGGATTCATATAGCAAACAATTTAGTTTTAATCATCTTGGGCCACAAGGTGCCTTGACATTTGAGAGGCAACTTTTTCCTTTTAAACTTCCACTGGAATCAGATCTGTATTATCTCAGCCATAATTCTCAGCTTCAACTGTGATATAGAAAGTTTCACCTGCTAAATTAAAAATGTGAAAAAATGATCAAACATGGACCTTATCATTCATTTAATCAATGCTCACATGACAGCTTAGAAAGAAAAAAAAAACAAGACCAAGGAAAATTAGATATTTCTAGCATCTTCAAGACTACTAGAGATGCTTCCTGTGAAATTCATGACCCTTATGCTACTACTACTACTGCAGCATGACCTTCCAGAGCAGTATTAACACAGCAAACTTCTTCAGATTTTTTTTCATTTTCCAGAAAAATTGAGTAAGAGAACTGATTAATTTTAAATATATGCATTTATTGGGAACATCTACCTATCTATGATGCCAAATAAATGTGAAATTATAGTCATTTTTCTCTCTCCAGCAGCCAACATTTTAGATCATAATTTCCAATTTACTGGAAGCCAATGTATCGTTTTTGCCTCTTTAAGTAACATTACTCACAGATAAAATAGAGGAGACAAGCACTGTTTTATTCCATCAAAATGATTATTGTTCAAATATACAGAAATGCAAGAGCAAGCTAAAACCTAACTCTAACACCATAACTTTGAGAATAACAAATCTATTTTATTTGCAAGTTACAGAGAGATGTTTTAAGTTCTAAATTTTGATGTTATTTCTTTCAAACCTTACTGCCATCATTTCCATTTTTTGTTATATCTTTTCTTATTTTTGGTATCTAACTACACATCATTAATTATTGATGAACAGCACTGGGCCCAGTACGGAGCTTTCCCAGGAGGATATTATGAGAGATGGTGTTGAAAACCTTTTCTATTCAGACTTATGTTCACAAGGGTAAACATAAGAAAAAAATGAATTGATAATCTTTAACACTTGTTAAGAAATGAAGGAAACATACACTTTCTCTTAGTCCTCTAAGAAGACAGGGAAAGGAACCTGCCAGCATACAATGTTAGATAACAGTACAAGTCACCTTGTACAGATAAGCAGCTCATAAGGGATTCACATGGCTTAGATCTGCTAGGAGTTGGAAGCTCTCCAACTCTTTCAGCTTTCTATTGTGCTTACGCAAGAGTTAGTTAAATGGAGAAGTTATTACCTCGTTAGCAAAGAAATGCAATACAATGGTAGGGCAGCAAGGATCACATTCAGAACTTTATTCCTGATTATGGCCCAATGTGGCTTAAACTAAACCAAATTAAATTACATTTGTTTTGTTTTTTTTTTTACTGTTCAGGACATACAAACTACACAGGACATTGTCTGCAATGTTATGTTGTGTATGTTACCAGTTAAGAGTCTTTTCTCTCGCGGAGTGTCTCAAGATCGCCACAACATACATACTAAGCATAATTTATTAACACAGAAATCCATTCTACCTAAGGTTGGTGGTATTAGTAGTGTTCTTGTAGTAATTCCCATTGTAATTGACCTTAAACTTCCACAAGCCACATGTATATATGCCTTTAATTTTGCTAAGACCAAAAGCAGATCTTACTGTCATTAAAATCTTCAATTGTGGTTAGCACTGACATTTTTATTCCATGATAAATTACATATTTGTTAAATCACAGTGGGCAGGGTTTGACAGCGTTGTAAGAAAGGTTAAACTGCCAAAGCTCAAGCTAGAATGACTTCAGTAATATACAAGAATGACTATGAGTTGATAAAAGTATATTAGAATTAACAAAATCCTCTATTTTATTAATCTACACAAATGGAAACATATGCACACCAGTAGCGTATGGATGAATTAAAGAAGGATTTGGGAAGTCAGCAGAGTTCATGCCAAACTGATGAAAAGCCAACACTCAGTTGTTTGCTAAAATGATCTAGATTTGCACTTTAATTTCATAGTCAGAAAAGCTATTATTGTATTGTCAATCCCTGCTCAAATACAAGTATTCCTGGACATTTTACTAATTGTTCCTGTACTCAAATGGGTACGTAAAGGCAAGTCCTTAGGTTATGTAAATTGTCATAATGCCAGTCTTGTCATTTTTTGTGGGTTATTATGTTCACTTTATGGATTTGTACTATGGAGCCTAAACAGACTGATGTGGTCAGTCAAGCACTAACTAACAATCAGGGATACAATAAAACATTTAATAACAAACGTAAGTTTCTTGTTCTACATGTATCTGCCCAACTTCTTTGTTTCAAACCAAATGCTTATTTTAGCATACGCATAGAAGTGGATGTTTTGAATTAGTATAGTTTATGTAGACCAAGTTAAGGGCTTGGCCTCTCATCATCTTGGTGATCTCTTGGGACTGGAACATCACTGACCTATGAAATTGAAAGTAGCCAAAATGGTATTTTTTGGTTTCTATTCCAAACAACAACAAAAAAAAATCAAGCAATCTTTGTGCTGCCCTCGACTTACTTGAAGACAGCAGAACAACATCAGAAGATATATCTGCAGAACTCCTGAGCACAAGTTTTACGCTCGGTGACATAGCTATACAGTATATTACATGAGGAGGGATGTATATATATTATTTACAAGATCCGCAATATCTCAGCAGAGAGCAATCTGTAAACAATTCACAAAATTCCTATGGAAAACATCAAGTGAACACAAAGCCTTGCTTCTGAATGAGCGGGCTCTGTCTCCTTCCGAAAGTTCCTATTTGTGACCATTTACTTTACCACTGAAAATAATTTTATCTAAAAAAAAAAACCATAACATTTATCACTTCCAATCAGGTTAGTGCAAATGATATTATAATTTCTGCTGCATTGCAAACTTCATTCTTTTCCATTACATTTCATATTAGAAGCAACTTTTCACACTATTAGCGATCTCTGTTTAAGTGATTTTTTTTAGATATTTTTTCTATGTTGTAATAAATCTTTATGCTATAAGAGACTTGGGATTAGTCTTTTAAGCATCATTTCTCTGCAGATAAACACTCTTTTTTTTTTCTGAATAATGACTTCCCTCAGCTTCAAACACATAAATAGAGCTTATATCTTTTCAGAGAAGACTTTTTTTTTCTGAGCTTGCTTAGGAGAATTTTCTGTAATGTAGAGACTGACAATGTAGAGTTTTGAGTTATTCATGCTAATTCACTTTTATTGCAAAGTGGGGTTTTTTTGAAAAAAAAATTGAATGAAGCTTTTAACTCTTCATTCTTTAATTCTTTATTCTGTATCTATCTTGAAGACTTACGTGTTAAGACTTTAGTTTTTGCCAAATTCTGAAGCAAGAAAAATCTAAGTTTGAAGCTTTCTCTTCAACCTTGAGGCTGGATTTTTGATAGCTCCAAAAACAAACAGATCTCACTCCTTTCAAATGAAATTGTAGATGCTTTTTGCATTTCTTAAAAATCAGACCTCAACACAGTAAAGCAAAATTTATCTAGTTAGTGCTTCATCTTAAAAAAAAAAGTACAACAGCTGTGAAAACTCTCTTATATGCACATCCAATGCTAAACTCCTCCATTTGAAAATGTCTTGTCTTCCTGTTCTATTGTTTGCTTAAAATCCCTTTCTTTTCAAAAAGAGAAAACAGCCTATTCTTTTTGAAAATAAAAAGAATAATTCTCATTCCATAGATGCTTGTCTTTTAAAAATGGGTAATCTGTTAGTCTTGATTTCAGAAATGGTCAAAAATGGTCAAAATTGTTATGAAAGTTGAAATGACCTCAACATACCGGCTATATTGGCTTACCTTTCTTCATCTCTTCTTTGGACCTTTGCTGTTTGGAAGGCAGGTCCCTTCTATGGGCATTATGTTCCTCTTAAGCAGCAAAAAATATAAGAATTGGCAAGAGGACAAATGCTAATAAATTAATGTTAATGACCAAAAAATCACTAAATTTTATGGCATAAAAATTAAAACAGAAAAGTAAAGACTATCCTGCACTGCTATAGTTATAGGGATTTCATAACATCTAAGACTTCTTTTTTTTCCCTGCTTCTGTTGCAGTTTGAAAGCTGAGGGGAGAGGGATAGAGGTGGGAAGGAGATATCAAATACTGTGCTAGCTAAAGGCCCAATTCTGGCAGTATTGGATTCAGGAACAGTCTGTTGACTGTAGATCCAATCGCCTTCAAAACAAGTACTTGAATTCACAAACAGCATGATTTATTCAAATGCACCATTTACGAACCAGGTATCAGATGTCAGCAGAGGAAATTCTCTACTATAGTGTGGGACTTTTAGCTAGCTCTCATCTATGTGCCATCCTCACTCAGAGCAAAAGATAGGAGAGGGCTTTCAGTCTTGATTATCCTCAGGTGACATTCTGACCTGAGGGGAGGGGAGGAAAGGGGTTCAGCCTGTCAACCGACCCAGCAGTTATGATGGTATCTGCCCTCCTCTCCTTTCCTCCTTAGTTCACCTTTTCTTTATACCTTTTCTTTACATTCAGGTGGAGCCTGAGTGACTGCAGTCACACTCACTTTTGTGACTGATCACGTCGTGATTAGTGAAAAAATCTCTCTCTTATAAAGGTGGGATCAACTGAAAATCTAGAATGCATACTCAGAAAGGAGCGGTCATACCTTGGAGGTGGATAATTTTTGGGACAGAATTGTGTTTTGGCATTACAATAAGGTTAAAATGAGCAAAGTGTAAGCAAAGTTCATGCGAAAGGAGTGATTTGCCAGCCTTCTGGCTCAGCATCAGACATCTCATTGAATATCTCCCACTGGGCAGCTACTGGGCAGCTTACCAGCGGCCCAGCACAGGGAGCACTGCAGAGTTTGGCCGCGGTATCTTCACTCCGCTCCACGCTCCGAGACTCCTCTTTGCAGCTGCGAGGAGGAGGAGGGCAGATTGTGCTGCCTGGGGAACTGTGGAGGAACAGAGTCTTGGCCTATTCACACTGAGTTTCAGAGTGGTTATCATCTCAGCTAATTTTCAGTGCTAGTTATTTTGACTTTGGTTGGCTTGCAATCAAGTGAACAAGCTCCATAGAGAATATATTCTCAATTTTGTAAATACTGTCAGCACAGCCCATGTCACAGCCCTTTCACTCAATACATACTTTGTTGCTGAAGAAGAAACCACAGGGTTTGTGTTGTCACTGGAAGGGGCCTCTCAAGCATGATCTGCCTGGACCTGTCTAAGGTTTGCCTAGAGCTTAGTTTTACCTTTGCAGCTCTGGAAGACTTACCTTCTTTATCTTTGTACAATTGTAGGATCTTATGCCTCATGCTAAAGTAGTTCTGCAATAGGTGTGTAAGTAATGAATAGTGATGATGAGTACTGTGTATTTATTATACACAGACTAAACACTGTGGGTTTGGAGAATTCAAACACTGGGTAAAAACCGGAGCCTCCTTGGACATCGGGGAACAGTTCTGACAAAACACAGTTCCTTCCAAACTCAGAATGGCTAACGCAAGTGAAGCATAACCTGGAAAAGGTGCTACTTGTTCATGACCACTCACTGACATTGTTTGTTTCAAAAAATCCTTACCTTCGGCCTCCTGAATCTTTAGATTTTGAATGCATTCTGCAACTGTGTAAAAGCGGCCAAAGTCATTCTGTGACACTGTGTTCCTCTCAGTGACTTTTGATACTGTGCTGTGTGCACAAGCTAAGGATAAAACTTTTCCAACACGTGTATTTTTCACGCCATTGTCGTGAGATTCCAGCCAATCTGGACACCCACCTTGCACAACTGAACTAAGTAACTTTGTTTGCCTGAGTTTTTGCTTGTTCTTTTGAAGTCAATAGCTGCTTGCTAGATAGAGCTATAAGTAATATATTTCTCTTTGTTCCTCTTACTGTCAACAAGAAAAACATTAATTTAACTTCTTTGGCTGAATGTGAACTAAAGCCTTAAGAAAAAGATAAGTGACTCAAACTACTTTGCCAATGCTGCCCTGCAACTCTCAAGAGGGAAATGAAATACTGCAGGGGTCCTAGAACTCAGTTACTGTGACTTTCACAGGAAAGAATAATTTCAGTTGCAATCTACCAGGCCATACAAAAATACTACTTTGGCTTTATATGCATTATGCTTCCTTGACCCTGTTCAGTTCTGAAAAGGATATACACGCTTAAGGAACTTTATCAAAAATTTATTTCCAGATGATTTTTCTCTGGCAAAGAAATTACTATTAAGAGCTACCTTTTCTCTATAGTCTCAGAATCACTTCATTGTTCTCTTTATTGTTCTCATTGTTGTTATTATTCATATTAATGTAACACCAAAATAGCCAAATCAAGACCTGCCAGTCAGTATACATAATAAGAGAAAGTGGTAGTAATATAAGCAGACAAAGCCAGAGAGATGGAAACACAGTTAGAGAGAAGTAAAACTCTCTGCAAGGTCACCCCAACCTTAAGTGAGAAAGAATGGAGGTTTTTACCCAGAAAAGGCTCCTGAAGCTTTCTCTATGGTAGCCATTTCAAAAGCAATATAATCCACCTGACTTATTAGAACATCAGTTTAAAATGTTACTCTGAATAATATAAATTGTCCTAGCTTCATGTTTTAAATGAACCTATAACTGCTTGCTGATGCTATCAGACATAAATGCAGAGCAGTCAAAAGCAGTAATTTTTAACTGATCAAATCCTGATGTCAGCTATGATATCTAATATTATATTTCATATGTATATTACAGCACACTCAACAACATGACAAATCATTAATCAATATTAGAAAAGAGACAGCTGCATAAATACTGACTTTTTCCTTAAACTTTTGTTCTTATGTGCATGTACGTAATAATACAATTAACACTAAACCAATGCAGCACTTCAGCACACTTACTAATATATGCAATCATTTCTTCTTTGCAGATCCTTTTCTCACACTTATGAGCAGAAAAAAATGTAAATCATCTTTCATTTTATCAGGCCACTTTCTTAAAAACCGTTCCGTGGATGGTATTTTTGACTCATGCTCTGTAGCAACGTTTTATAAAAGTTGAATAAAGGATGATGAACCCCAGTTAATATTTAAAGCCTACTTTCAGTGGCAGCAGGAAATGATCCATCTATGTCAACAGCACAATACAGCAGCAACAAAAGTGCCCTTGGGGGTATGACCTATTGAGCCCAGGGCAGCCCAAGTACCTTGTAGAGAACTGTTCAATGGTACCATGAGTGCACACAGGGCCTTCCCTTTTGTTAAGGCTCTATTCATCACACTTCAGTTTTCCCTGTATCTTAATTCTCATGCGATTCATCTCTATGAGGGCTTGCACTCTCCTGCTGCTCAGGATGAACTACCTGTAACTGCCATAGCTCCTGCATGTATTGGTATAAACGGCCATTAATAATACTGTTGAAAGTAAATTAAGTCTTGCACAAGTTTATATATAAAATATACAAACTGTGCTCTTGAATCAAAGAATAAGGAGAATAAGAATCAAATAAATTGAGAGTTCTGCTTATCTCATATCTGAATCACTCATTTATATATTTGGTTCTTCCTTGCCCTTCACAAAGCCACTTCATGTGCCACTTGTATAAAAATACAAAATATTTTTATATGCTCAAAAATAAGAACACGAAAAAATACTGAATCCTCACTTGTTGCTTAGCTAATTCAGCACATTCTATTTAACAAAACAACACTGAGTCTTGGCTACTACTGTAGCAAGAAATAGGATTTTGTCCCAGTATTACACATGTTGTAACTTCTGCTGACTCTTTAGATGAACTATACTTTTATTTAGATTGCAGGAATATTGAACTATACTTGTATTTAGAATAATACTGTTTTGCTCAACTGAGGCAATTGCTGTAAGGGAGGCCTGAGAGAAGTGATAATAAGACCTCTTTTATGTCTGCTCTGCTCTACAAACAAGTGAAGATCGAAAAATCAGCTGTCCAGTAAGTTTATGTTCTTAGATCACACTTGGGGCGGAGGTTACAAGACAGCTGTGATCCAGGTAATGAACACTGATATCCTTCGTATGTGCAGAAAATCAGAGACTGGTTTGGGGGCTTCAAGACATGACGAGCAAGGTCACTGATGGCTCCTGCTAACCATTAAGGTTAGAAAACAGTGAGTAGTGAGAGCAGCTCCTTGCAGGACCATAGCTACAAACATCCAAGAATCACAGAATGGTTAAGGTTGGAAGGGACCTCTAGACTCCCCTGCTCCAGCAGGGACACCTAGAGTCCATGAAACCACTACACGAGAAGACAAATCACCAAGTAGGACTGCGACCTCTCAGCCTGTGACATAGGTGTCCTGTCCTATACGTGCAGGGTACCAGCTAAAACCAAACCAGCACACCCGGGGCCTTGACTTGCATGAGCATGGCTGTACTGATGGGTTCCTGAGGGTTGCTCAACAGGAGACACAATCTGATGCTACAGGGTCGTGGTCTGTTCTCGCAGCAACTCCACCCTGCATTCCCCTGTGACAATATATTTGGATTACCACTATACCAACAATCATCACTAATCAAGATACAACTGGTACAACTTAAAATCAGATAAATGAGGGTGCCTTGTAACAGATGATGCATTTACCTTACTAATTTGAACAAAAAAGCACAGAGGAAAATGCAAAAAGTTCTTTATGGGGAACAATATGGATTTTGATTGCAACACAGAGTCTGAAACACTTAAATCCATCATTTAAATTCTGGCACAAATTAGACACTATAAAATTATCTCTAAAAATATCCCAAGCTGTCTTTGCAAACTGAAGTGTTCTTAAAATAGTTGTTAGTGCATACTTCATACACAATTTAAGATCTTTATGTCTAAAACTGGATGGCAACAAATACATTATGGATCTAAGGTTCAATCTACATTTTAAGTAAATATGGACTGACAGAGTACAGGAAGATAAAATCTTTTGGTTTTGAGAATCTCATATTCATACTGTACCGTACTGCCTTTCATGATTTTTCTACTTTAGACTTCTAATTTACTCCTGTGAACTAAATCCATCTGAAACTGGACAGTACTAGGCAAATTTTTGGAGTACAACTGATTTCATCCAAAAGAACTCCGTGTACTCTGCGACAAATCCATCATGTGAACCAAAGCATGTGTTAAGCGGGGCAATCAGAAAATGTTTCAAAGGTGTACTCCATATAAACTGAAACACCAACGTAAATTCCTTCTAAGACCCCACTAGTGTTGACAAAAGCCTGGTGAGCTCAACCATAAAGTTGAGAAAGCTGAATAGCTGCCAGTGTTCAGGGAGCTGAATCCCCTGTCCATAGCTTGTTGTATTAGGTGCTAGAGAGTCCAACTGTTGTAGACCTGCCTCCATGGCCTCAGTCTCCCAGAAGTATCCTGTGAAATTTGTCAGTCTCTTGTGGATGCTCCAGATCCTCTGGGGCTCCCAATATGGGATTGATATTTATGTTGAGCAGAAACAGTCAGCCTGATTGAAGGCAGGTCTTTGGGATGAGCTGAACTGCTTTTCAGGCTGTGATTACAGTATTGACTAGTGTCAAGTAAATACAGAAGCAGAATAGATAGCTGACAGACAGATACTTAAATGAATGTGAAAAACTAAATAGAAATGCCTTATTTTAGAGAGGAATGGTCCCAGCTGTCTGTGTTACACACAAAAAAGATCAATCAACAGGCACGACCTGTGTTGGCAGTTTTGGGATCAAGCCAAACATCAGCATGGCCCATGATGAGCCAACTCCTGCTGCAAAACAAAATGTCTCAGATTTGTGAACTTTTTTTTTTTTTTTAGGGCATGTTAGCACATTTCCAGGATTACTGCTAGTCTATCACAGCACAAATAGGAGGCTTCATTCTCCAGAACAGTCTTATTGATAAGAAGCTCCCTATGAACTATGAAAGGTATTCCAGTAGTTTTGGATTCTCACTCTTAGTTCATGTTACCATGTTGTTCTTGTTACCAAAGAACAAGCCTTTAAGTAAAAACATAATGGAAGACTGTGTCATGCACCACAAGAAACACTTGGAGCAGAGAGGTGACACAGGAGATTCTTAGCATCACGGTGTGATGGGCTCAAACATAAAACATCAGTAGTGGAATGAGGTGTGATCCTCAGCTCATCTGTAATGGAAATTTACTCACATTTAAATACATTATAGGCTGTAGTTTGGTATAACTAGAACTCCATGTAAAGTGGACCACACACTAAACATCTGGAAATACAGAATTATGGTATACCACTGACAGTCACAGGAAGTCATATACTACTCATCTCTGGGAATGCTGATGTGGACCAGAGGAGAAAATGTAGGGATGTAACAGCATCCAGATGCTCATTAGTCTGGTAACTCAGATAAGAAATTAATTTAGAACAGTAGAATAGCAGAACAGTAAAAATTACAAGATTTAAAGGGAGTAGGAAAACGTCTGGCATTAAAAGAATAGAAAACACTTCCCTTTTTAATTTCAGCATTGACTGAATATTTTATGTAGTTACCTTAAAAATAATAACAGGGAAGTTTTCAGAGACTGCAATAGATTCTGAGATGTATCAAGTAGTTTTTCAACATTTTTACCTTTTTAGAATGAACATTAAAATTTTGCATGCTTAGAAACTTTCATTTCACTGCAATGTTAATGCATAGAGCTTAATAAAATGAGAGGAGTCATCTGTTGTTCTCTTTAGGGAGAAGAACTATATTTTCATTTTTCTGTTAATTCACAAAATGAGTATGACATCTATTACAAAGCACTGTTCTGTATGTCCAAGTTGTTCAGGAATTAGTATTAAAGTAGGGCGAAAATCAAATGCCTCTGTGATGAATACTGATCACATTACTTCTGCACAAAAATGCTTTGAAACAAATTATTTATTCTTTCTACGCATCAAAAATATGTAAGATGATTACTAACATTCATATAAATACAGTGGATGCATACATCTAGCTGCTAACATTTTGATAATGATTATACTGTTTGGACATTCAAACTCCTTACAAAGAGAAAAAAAGTGACATCTACTGCTTTGTTAATTTACTTTCACTTTTCATGCATTTTTTAATGGTCTTTTATAGTTAGTGTTTTCACTTACTGACAGGGATATGCATAATCACAGTCCTTCTACTATATGCCTTGTTTCTGTTCTGAAATTCAGCCACTGATTACATCAGGATTTGTGGACTGTTGTTCACAATTTTCTTGACTGAACTGATTATTATGTTTTCCTCAATGTAGACATAAATGATGGGAGGCAAACTACAACTAACAAAGCAACCTCTACCACTTTCATTAATCTGATGTAGAGCTGTGTTCAATTCTAGACATGAGTCCAAGGGTACACTGCCTCAGTATTGGTAGAATTTCATCACAATGTCATGTACTGATCAACACAGTACTAAGAGAAATTTTAAAATCCTGCTAGTGTCATGTCGCCCATTATTCTAAGACTACATAAACTACAAGTAATTTTACTGTTTCATGTGTGTGATGCTGAAGTGTTCACTGATTTGTTTGAAGCAAGCATCAATGAAAAGGCATGTACTGAAAAATCTTTGATAACCGTCATGATCCTTAAATCTCACCTTCCTAACAGATGTGAGCAACATTTTCATTTATGTATACATAGCTGCCTTTAAAATGTTTTTTTTTTAGCCTAATGCTATACTTAACTAAATAGTCAGCTATTTAAAAGGCCATACTTCCCTTGATATCAGTGTAGGTGTATTAAAATGAAAAACAAATATACACATATTTTCAAATAGACAAATATTTGAGCCTAAATTATCTTCATATGGAACATATGGCCTTCAACCTTACACAGAAGGAGTCAGTGGTGCAGACGCTGGGGATCAGTCTTGATCACAGTAGTTTTCTAAACAGTATATATTGATATACTTTAATTCTCTATGCTTTCATAGCTATATAATCTGTGGCAGTCAATCATGGTAAGAGACAACACCAAGAGATCTATTATAAAGTGATAAGAGATACGGGGCTGTATCTGGCCCGACTAAAATCAAGCCACCTAATGAAATAGCAAATATTTCCTTCTTTACTTGAAGATACCTGTAGCTTTATTATATTTTTTGATGTAAAGCAATTTCTATGTAATTATATGCCCCCATTTCCAAAGTGTCCACCCACAGCCACACAAATTTTGATACACTGCAGTCTTTAGAAGATTTCTAAACTGAGCAAAATTTAAATTTTTCCATTTACTTGTAATGTTTTTTAACAAAATGCAAATCCCTATGCAAATCTAAGTTATTTCTTCTTCACAGATCAACCTCTGTGTGCTGTCAGACAACGATCACCCTTAAAATCACTAAACCCTCAGAAATAATATTTTACGTTTATTTATCACCATCACCAATCTATGGCCTTTTTTTTTCCCCTTTGCCTAAGCTAAACAGTGTTTCTTCAGTTTCTCCAATTCTGCAACATAGTGCTTTTCTATATAGAATTCAGTTTGAAACAAATCAAGAACATCTGAACTTGTATTACAAAAAAAACCCAAAAAAACTACACTTACTTCAAAAACACACAATAAGCAGTTTTGCAATCTACACTTAAAGCAAGATTTCTAAAGAAAAGATCAACATGAATTTTAAAATTTCTGAATACATGTTAAATCTTCATATTTGAAAATTAAGTGAAGAAGATACAGTACAAAAACTAGCATGGTATTCTCCAAGATCTATTTTTAAACACAATTGTTATGTTATCATGTTTACCTGCAATTCATCAGCTAAAAGATCATCAGCAAGCACTTTACTCACTGTAAGACAACAAAATCACTCACATTATAATTAAATAATTATTTGGAAGAAAATAATGCAAAATGTTATTATTAAGTAAAGAAGATAGCTGATTTCTGTATAACTGCAATTGGTTTAATTCCTTGTGTTCTGTAAAACACAAAAAAAGAAATCCATAATCGCTGTGGTGCGATTTCGTACAATGACAGAGATGAAAAATTACCCTGAAGTGGGTGTTCACAGCAGCTAATAATTCTTAGTAAAAACACTACTATTTCATATTTATGTCAGATATTGTAATTTTTCATCACAGCATTTATAAATTATCAGCTTTTGAGACATGCAGATACTTCAGTTGGTAATTTTTTTTACCTTCAAGCAACTTAGAACTAAGCCATTTTTGTGTGTGCAATTCAACAGAGAATATACTATATTAAAACTATACTAGCCTTTTTTCATAGAGGAATAGGACACAAATCTCTCTGCATCTATCCAGAAACATATTTAATGAGGAAAATACGGTAGAAACTAACCTGATATCAGATACTTGAACAGAAATGCCTCTATACGCAGACCCATGCTTGTATGTGAACAGAAACACACACACACAAACACACCAAATGTTTATCAGCGTAACCAACGTGAAAGACCATAACAAGGAAATAAACATCCACAGTATTACTTCAGTTTTGGCAAGATATTCTATTCTTTTGTTATGATTATATTTTTAAGGACCAATCTGGGTAGAGTAAGCCCCATCTGCTCATGTGGAACAGCTGGACATAAAGGCCAAGACAGGTTAACTGCAGGAATTTTGTAGACTGAAAAAACTATCATCTAAAAGAAGGGTCTCCTACATTCCGCCATCTATAACTTCAGGAGAGAATATAGGAGGTTAGTATGAGGAATCCAGGGGGTCAAATACTCAACTATGGTATTTTCAAAGATGGCATATAAAAGACAGAACACTACCTGAAGATTTTTTTTTTTCTCTTGAAGATGAAACTTTTGTATTTTGTTGTTGCTTTTATTTTGAGTTGACCCCAGGAAGGGGGTTTGAAGATAGCCAAGAAATCTGGGTGAATATGACTCTGCTGCTATTAGCATCTTTACCTGAGGCATCACTTTGTTTGACTGCTGGAATTTGCTGAGGTGACTCTAACTCACTTCAGAAAATTCCTTCTATCTGGTCTCCGAAATCCTTGTTCCCTTCCTTATAAATAAGTATGTTCCAGCTTGTGCCCACGCTCAGCAGTGCCTAAGGATGTGCAAAAACGCTCCCTGGAGGCTCAAGCTGGGCACAAGGAATTCTCTTGCCCAGCTCAGGTTTTAGAGCCTGCGAGAAACAGAAATTCAGCACACAGAGCTAGGAGGGGAACCTGTCTATTTCTCTAGAAACTTCCACACAGTGTTTGCTAGAGCTTAAGCCAAGGATGCTCTGCTGTGGAGACACATTATACACAAGCCAGCTTTGCAGGGGCAGGGCTTGAGGTTTTATGCATCGTTCCATACATTCAGTTTGACAGGAGCTTTGTCAAAGGTTGCCTAGGATGCGGTCTTGGATATTCTCCAGGATGTATCCAGTGTCACTTGAGTGATAAATTAAATTTTACAGTTCATTAGTAGGTTGTATCTGGATGTCTCTAAACATCCTCTATATGACTGTATTACTCAGACATCCAGAGATGGGGTTATACTGAAACAGCAGCAGAACCCTGCTCTTCACAGAGAAGTAACAAGAATAGCTGCGACCACTGTGAGCTCTATTGCAAACAGGCATCCTAGTGACTAGAAAGAGAATTTGCTTTTAATTAAAAAGTCTTAGAAAAACAAATATTGGATGTGATTTAACGTGATCTAAAGAACGTGAGTAGTGTACAGCAAGAATGTTTTTGATACCATCAAACAGCAGGCAGGTCACTAGATAGTTACATATTCCCTCTGAATTCTAGGAAAAAATACAATTAATGAAGACATACTCTAACAGTGGACATGGGGAGGGAGAGTGAGAGGAAGAAAAAAGAAGCAGAGGGCGACAGGAAGAGAGAGACACTCTTAGTAGAATAAGCTAGGATGCCTGGGGCAATGTAACCACAGAGATCATTAAGATCATACTAAATATTGTAGCAACCAGCCATCAAAGAAAAGCCAGGGTCACAAGTTAAGTGCAACTGCCGGTATGACATCCTAAAGGTACTGAAAAAATGTGTTTCAAGTAATTTTATGAGGCCAAAAGTCATAGCTTTATGACAAAACAAATGCACCAGATATTCTGAAAAGAGCAAGAAGGGGTTATTACTGTATTATTACAAAGCTAGTGAAATGAACTGCTGCACAATGGGTTGCTGTTTTGTCATAGTTAACTGAAGCAAATGACATGGTAAATTAGAAAAATAACATTTATTCATGCTTAGTTGTTATCTAAAGCAGCAGTTGATTTGGCGTGTTAGGGGTGAAGAGATTCTGAGGGGGCATATTTTAATTTTCTTTGAGCACAAACCAAATGAATGAATCTCCCTCATACCAACATGTAGGCAGATTGTTCTTCTCACCTGACTGCATACTCAGAATTTGAGATTAGCTCTTCCAAGGGGCTCAAGGCAACTGCCATGTGGCCAGGGACTGGAACCATGTCCATTATAACCAAACCTTTTCTCTCCTACAGAAAGCAGAGATGGACAAATCTGGGCCACTTCTTAAAGATACATCGATCAAGATACCTTTAGCTTCTGATAAAAATGTCCATAAATAGTTTTTAAAAATAAAATTTTGAAATATCTACTGAGAAGAAACTGTTGTTTTGCACAGTGAATAATAGAATCTCAGCATACAAGAGATAGTAAAATCTATTTTTAGCTACTAGAACTCAACAAAGAGAAGTTCAAATTGAAAAAGTATTTTCCAGTGCAGTGAATGAAGGCCAAGTTATAGATAAAATACAATCCTAGAATGTCATATTTAACCCAGGGAATTGGTATGTATGTAAATGTACTATACAGAGATTAGTTTCACCTTTCGAAAGCTCCAGGTTATGGAACACTATTCTTTAAAATCTTCATCAGCATGAATCCACATAATCTCAAAATCCAGTCATATTCTTAAATTTTAAGAGGCTTTCTTAGATAACCTACAATAAATTCAGACCAACAAAGCACTGAGGTGATTCAAGTTTGTCATGAAGATATAAAAGGCTGAATGTCATTTTAAAGTTTGAAGCTGAAACTGATTCAACTGTGATAAACACTACGGAATATAATACTTCAGTTGAAATCTATGAGAGCGCCAACCAGTTTCTGAGGTGGGTTTCTTTAATGGAAAGTGAGTTATCTATTCAATCTTGATTTGGAGGTAGCCAACGAGAATTAAAAACAGAAGACTTCATCAGCTGACTCAGTATAAAAAGAACTATCTATGAAAAGGGTTGAAATGCAGAAGTTATCATTCAGATGCTTAATTTTATCTTTACCAGCAAACATACAGTGGTAGTACAGAGCAACAGCCCAAAGATAGCTTTTTTCAGGAAATAAAGATATGAAAAGAATCCAGTAACTTAGTTTATCAGAATACTTAGCAAAGGCATAAGATGCCTAACTTACTTGATATATGTAGCAGAAATTCAAGAAATGTGGTTGTAAAGCAGCGTATTCTTTCTCGTCACAGCCCTGACAGTGTGACATGGCAGACGTGACCAGGAACAAAAACGGACCCGTGCAGACCATGCGCACTGCAACATGCCACACACCCCCTCGGATGAAAGAAGCAAGCTCAGGGAGAAATGCCATAAAACTGAAACAATCTTCATGAGGCCTACTGGAAGATGCTGCCCACAGGCAGCGCTCTGGAATTTGGGAGAACTGTCTCTCACGTCAGCCTCTAGGCCTAGAATCTGCCTTTACTCTCATCAGAGAGTAATTCAGGACAACGATATGAATAAATAACAAGTTTAGGATAGCTATCTTATACCCATGAGGAGAGCTAATTACTGAGATGTTGAGGAAAAATACTTTCAAAGTATAACAAAAAAATCTGAGCTTTATGTGTAGGAAAGAAAAATAACATAAGGCAGGAAGAACAGTAAGAGAAAGAACAGGTTAGTCCTGACAAATGATTTATTCTTGTAGATGATACCCATTATAAGACTGGTGCACTATAAACTTCTTCCATTGTACATAAATAAGGTTATAGCTGAAGATGAGGCTAACCACCATAAAACACTTTGCACTCCCATTCACAATACAGGGCTCCATTATGTGCCTCTGAAGGGTACACTATAGAGCTGTGCAGAAACAGGCTTAAGCTGTGCTACTTGAGGCAATATGTCACATCTCTTTGGGGATAACTCAAGTGTCAAAGTATTATAGCAGGGATAAACTAAATTCTTTACTGAGCTTGGCTCCAGTCCTCCCTGGTTCATTTTAATGTAGCACAATTCCAGCTTTTATAATATATGTTCCGTAAGTAAAGCAGGGCATGGTTCAGGGTGAAGCTAGAATGCCTGTCATGCGGGTTGTAAACAATCAACAAGAAGAAGAAACCATAAACAATATAATGGAACATAAAAAGGACGGTTCTCCACACTCCTCCACACTGCAGCACTACTAAAATTCAGTTTAAGCAGAAAAATCACTCACTTTAAACAATGAAGACTATCTAATAGAAACAGCACATATTAACACTGTCAGCGTGACAGATGGCTGCACGGTACATAATAAAGTCAAGACATTTTGATGAGGAAGAAGATGTATCTGATAATTTGCAAATCAGAATCGTGGCAGCACAGCGAGGGAAAGAAAACTGACTCGTGTTACGCTGCCGTGTCTGCAATATATCAGAGTTCAGGGTAATAACGGATCAGACGGGAAAGGAAATGCTGGGAGCACTGAAAGCAAAGAGGAAAGCGAGCATGTGCTTGTCTGCTACTAACAACCACACACTACAGCTGCTTCTCATCTGAAAAATTAGCACTGTTTTCCTAAGTGGATCTGCAAGAGCTGGCGTGGCAAAATGTACACACTATAAATTTTAAAATAACTTAATTTTTGAGAATTTTCCATACAATCTATTATTGTAAGGACAATAGATTGTCCTTACAATCTATTTCAAATGTCTAATGTTCCTACAAGTAAAGGAAATCCATTCTTCATAAAAAGAATTTCTGTTACTAGGACTAACTAGGACTACTAGTTCTGTTTTTTTTTTCTTTTTTTTTAATTTACAAGATGTATTTTCAAAAATGAATAGCTCAAGTGTTTTACTCACATTACTTCCTTCAAAGTAATCTTCTCTCCCTAGAATTTCAAGTTATCTTGAAATTATAAATAGTGCTTTCAGATAACTAGAATATACTACTGCAAAAGCAGTATATAAAATACTCGGTATAAGAAAGTATAGACTTGATAGATAAAACCTTGGCTGATTTTGATACGGATTGAATCTGAGAGATGGCTGAAATGTTAGGAATTAAATGTACTTCCTAACTAACAACAGGGAAAGATTACAAAATACTAATCATTTCCTACCATCTTTTAGCTTTCTTCAGTTGCCCCTATTCTTTTGTGCTTGGAGAAATGATGAGACAAAGGCTTTCGTGTTTCTCAGAAAATAATGTATGCATTTATCTTAGATCTTCTTTGCCATGTATCTTCCTTCTTAAATTATTTTATGATTATTTATACCATATCATAAAATATCCTATTTTCTTTTTTTTTTTTTTTTAACTTGTTGGCAGTTCCTGGTTTCACCCACGTTGGCTGCTAAAGTTACAAGCCTTGTCTCATGGCTCATATCACCTCCTTAGCAATTCTTGAAATATCTGCTCATTCACAGTGAACACAGAATTTAAAAATTTCTGGTAAGTAGACTAAAATTAAGTTGTTTTGAGGTTTATTGTTTCCTTACATTTGAAAGAACTTCTAACACTAAGCAAATGCAAAGTCAGAAAGTGCTGTCTTCCTTCCCCAATATCAAATTTTAGGTTGATGCTTCAAAATATGAGTTAGCTTTGCCCTTTTGCTTTCTTTTTAAAAGAAAAAATGATGCTACATACTAGACATTTCTCCTTAATCTGGGTATATTTGCTCTGGCTGGAGTTAGGCTAGAATAAACAATATGGCATCAAATTATTCATCACAAATGGCTAAGCTTTGGAATATTATTATCAGCTGAATACGAACATATACTGAGACACATTAGCACTCTTAATAATTGGTAGTCTCACTTATAATTAATGCTTCTAGTAAAAACTTCCATTATTTCTCTTTATATGTATCTTATCTGAATTTGGTTTTCTGTTATTATATTTTGACCTTTACCAACCTGTATGTATTCTCAAACAAATTTATTATATAAATTGAATGTAATTATCTGCTGTAATTATCTTCCACCAGCAGACTAGGAGAAAAATCGTGTGTCGTGTTTCCTGAAGGTTTAGATTTGTACCACTGCCTAGACAGTTTAAAAGAATTCTGTTCAAGAGAATTCCAGTCAGACTAACCACTGTACAGAGAAACTGGCAACAATAATTCTACTTGTCCTATTATTCCTGCCAATGTCTACCTAGTCTTGACATTAGAGCTCTACAGGTATGTGGTCATGCATATCTGCCATGGTCGTGCATGGTGAAAAATGGCTGCATCAGTGGATTTGGCTGATCAAAGAGGAAAAACAAACAGATTAGAGAAGTTCAATGATATTTTTTTTTTTAAAGTGCGTGTATATATATATATATATATATATATATACACACTAACTGTTGACCTCAGGTAGTACAGAAATACAGAGGAAACAAATATGTAACCTCAGAAGCCGATAGCAACAGCCACTGCTGCGTTTCTCAATACAGGACGCAGCTCTCAGGGAGATTTATGCTGGCATTTGAGAAGGCAAATTCCCATTATGGTTGGACATATGGATACAGCCCTCATTTGCTGCCCATAAAAGTGTGTGAGTCATGTGTTAAAGACAATTCATGTATCATAAGGATATGCAATAACTGCTCTGAGAATTGCTGTTCATTTGACCATTTTACGATTGCAAACTAATGGCAATTGTTAGGCAGTAAACTTGTTACAATGAAGTTACCTATAAATTGGGCATGATCAAGTGCTGCTCTATCAAGTGCTATACCACAAGAGAGATAGTTTAGCTCTATCCTGTGCTAAATATGCAATTCCAGGTTTCAAAAAATGTGCATCTCAAGTTCAGTCTCAGTTTACAGTAGGTCACTAGATAATGAACTCAAAGATGGAAAGTTCCATCAACAGTTTCAAATGATTCAGTGTATGTCCAGGTCAGATAGAACATGGCACTTATCAGGTCCTGAATCTCAATACATAATTACTAACTACTGGGGATCCATGCACATACAGACACCTTCCTAATCATGAACACCAACAAAATGGTAAAGATAATATATGTGCTACAAATTTTCATATATGCTTGAAAGTATAAAGTACCACTTGGAAACTGTAATCAGTATATGGCTGCTTACTGTTGCCATAAGAATGATCAGTTTTCTTTCTAATCAATAATTTCAACTGAAAGTATGATTATGTTAAAATTCTAAATAGTAATGTTTTGTCAGCATGTCCCTATTCTGACTGCCACATAACAATGAAGCAGAGCTGACCCACAGGCTTTTTAGTTTGTGAAAGTATGTTCAGCAATAGAAAGAAGTATGGAAGGGACTAGAGGGCATGATGTATAACTGTATATGCAGCCCAAATGTAAATTCTCAAATTCAGAGGTTAGTCTTATGAGACATAGATAATGTAATGATATACTCAAAAAGCAATTTAAATCAAGCCCCCCATTTGGTTGCAGGAAGCATGGTGCAACTTCATCACTTTAATGTGGTACCCAAGGTGAGGGATACAACGACTGCTCTGCAAAACCTTACTTGAGCTCCCTTGAGCTCCAGCAATCTTCGCTTCTTAGGTTCCGCCCTTATGTTCTGCTCATGTCAGCTGAAGAAAGGGTGAGGACCTTGTCCAGGATGACATTGGACTTTCCAGCAACAGGAAGTGAGAGTCTGATAAATAACAAGGCTACGTGTAGGCAGGTTTAAAACTTCTTTGGAGGCTGTATAGACAGTGACTAAAATAAATATTCTCTGATAAATATTAAGGAAATAGCAGTACACTGCTTTTTTTTCACTAAATTTACTACGATACATAGAGATAAATGAAATAAACAGTTGGAAAACTATCCTTGATAATGAATCCACAAAATTTTGCTAATTAATACTCGGTAATGATGCCTATTTATTTCTTTGCTAGTGGGTAACCTTCAGCTAGTCCAGATCAGTCAGATACAAGATATAAATATAGCAAACCCTCTCAATGAGTTTTTCAGTCATCACATTTTAAGTGCACTATGGTACTAGCAAAGTCTGTGATTATACATTTGCCTACTGCTGGATACAGTTTGTAAATAAACAGCCTTTCTCAATACTATTTCTTGCCATTTTTAGAGTACTACTGTCTTCTGATAATTTTTTTTGATATTCCAAATATAAAAAACAAGGTATATTGTTTTGCTTCATATTTAGTACAGCTAATCCCAGCATCCCGCATTATCAGAAATACAATGACCTGGAATTAATCTCACAGTAGATTAAATTACCTTTCCTGCCACTGAGGCACATGAGTCAGTGGGAGACGATATTAGCACACAACAGTTACCACAACGAAGGAGGTGAACTTTGCTCAAGAAACAAATCAAAATGGGGGAAATTAAACTGAGGAAAAAATCATATGAGAAAACATAAAAATAATGCATTTCTAAAGAACTGCTTGGTGTGCATTCTGTCCTAAATAGAAAAGACAGTTTTTTTATAGTCCTATGTGGTAAGTATTAATTCTTTAACATAGTAATATAAGAGGAAGATACTGCATAGGAAATCTGTGTATCCTGGACTTAAGAAACTGTATTTCAAGGAAAGCCTTAAAAATTTAGAGCTTGATGCCAATGGCAACTAATAATGCAGTTCTGCTGATGAAAAATCAGTAAGCAGCCAAGTACAGCTACAGGAGGTGAGCAGGAAGGAGCAGCTTATATTCAGCATTTCTACCCGCAACATTTAAACTCAGAACTCTGTACAAAGGAAGCAGCTCACAACACTAAACATATTCACTAAAATGTAATTTGCTCAGTACCTAATTCAATATCAATAACCATAATTCTGTAAGTTACCATAAGTAACTTATGAATCATCATTTTTTTAATGCACATAAGGTAAATTTTATGGAGTGAGAAGACTCCTGCAGGTGTTGTTCTTACCTGAGACATTCACAAGCAACCACCAGCAACCCACTCCACCCTCTCTTTCACACACAAACATCGCTTTTGGGAAAGACTTACTAATTACATTTACTAATCGTGACAGTTAATCTCATGAAAAAAGGATGTCTAGAGAGTGAACAATTCCAAAAGAGAAACATTTCAAAGACACCTGGTCTGATGGCCTTTAAACTTGAAGTCATGGTACTTGGTATGTGAATGAAGGACCAGAAAGTAGCAGCAAAACAGAAACTGTTGATCACTGAATAGAGGTGTAAACTCCTATGATGGTATTTTCAATAAATACTGTTTATTCAATAAAACTGTTTACACGGGCAAATGTTCTTATATTTGTCTTTCTAAAAGCCAGGGCTGGGAATATACACATCTGTGCTGAAAATACAGATTTAAGACAAAACCTGAAATATTTACCTGATTTGCATTAGAAGATTTTCATGAAGGAAAAGAGAAAGCAGAAAAAAATGGGAAAGGAAAAACTACTTAAAGAATAATAATAATAAAAATAAAAAAATAAAAGCCTGTTGTCCCTGCGGCCTTTTACAACTCCCATCCTGCCAAAGAGGAGCCCAGCAGATGCCAGGGTGGCCAGCAGGAGCAGATATTGAGCAAAAGCTCCTTTCTACCCACAAGCATCATCCTGAAAAACTGCAAAGTTCCCTGCCTAACCGACCGGCTAACAGAGCAGACAGTCGAAGGAAAGAACGTTCAGCCGAGCACTTGGTGACGATCTTGTGTCTTCCAACATCACTGCTAGGTATCCAAGCAATGCCTGGTGCTGTGGTTACAAGTTTGCTTGATCAGTATAGGAAATAAAAGGGAGAGCCATCAAGTGCATGACTTAAGAGTTCTTAAAGCAACGTTAAACAGTGATAACTTAAGTACCATGTTTTGACTACAGAATCCTTCCTAAGTGCACTTTACTAGTGCAAATAACTCATGAAATGAGTTATTATAATGAGTAAAATGCAGTTGGATCTTGATGAGTTTATACAGATAACACATATATATCCAGCCTTATTTTGTTATTAAGAAAACTGACTACAATCTTTGAAGCAAATATGGAAACCAACAATGTCAAATTATCAGCAATGTTTCCATTTTTGGATATTTCTTTTATTCTTTTCTTCTTTTTCATACTAATGCCAGCAATTATCCTTGCCAAGGAGGATGCTGACATAGCAGTAGCAAGTCTGTATTCTAGTGGGAACATTCTTATTCCACTGCCTGGCTACTTCACACAGAAGGGAACTACTTAAATGTGAACAAATAAACATAAAGGACTAATCACACAGCAGGACTAGTGCTTTGCACCACCTTGTGTAGTTAAAATCAGCTATTTCCTTATGCTAATCATTTAATTCCATCTGCTGAAATCCTGCTAGCCGCTTGTCTAATGCAATCACATAATTTGTTTTTCAGACTCCGGCTCACATGTCTACCTTGGCTATGAATTTACTCAGATCGATAATGCTAATCGACTAATATCGATGCTATTGATAATGACAGTAAAAATATGGCTAAAAGAGGCAGGTGAATCATGTCAGAGGAGACGCTGCCTAAAAGAAACGAGACTATTTCTGAAAGGTTCTTATCCAAACAAAACCAGCATTTACGGGAGAAACTTTCACTGTGTCTTCATGTGCAATACACATATATGTTGTGTCTTTTAATATGCAATGAACCAGCAGAAGAAAGGCTGTTCTGTATTCAAGTTCAACTGCATAAACATCAGGTTTTCTGTTGTCTGAGCAGACTCAGACTTGAGTCTACCCTTACACAAGTATGAAACATTTACTTAGTGCAGATGAAGCACCAGTGAAGAACGCTGTAGCTCCACAAACAGAAACTGCATTATTGCTAATACATACGTTTTTCAGAACAACAGGTGAGGCATTTGCTATACTTCAACCCATTGACTTTGCAACCCACACAGCTTGCTTTTAGCACATTTTGTGTGAGATTTCTGAGAATTCAGTTCCAACCAACAGGGAAAAATATGCACATTCATACACCCAGAAGCATATACACAGCATATACCTACATGGAGAAAGTTTCTGCCTGGACAGTGGTGGACCAAAGTGATTATAAAAGGAGTCTGATGCTGACCTCTTTCCCCAGTACCCCCCTTTCCCAGCTAAAGGCGCCGTGTTGGGTGCCCGGTCTGCAGGTGGTCCCAGAGAAGCCCCCATCCCTGCTGCTGGGGCCCCTCCGTCTGTGGCCGCTCCGAGTACCGCGCTCTGACCTCCTGGTGCTTGGCAGTCGCTTGTCAGACCGCCAACGCTTTGGTGAGGACAAAGGGGGAAAAGGGCTGGGGCTCAATTTCGGTATTTTGCCAGTAAAGCTGTAATGTGAAGAAAGTCTCATCCCCAGTCAAAGTAACTATGGCGACAAAAAGTCTTTGCTTGCACATTACCTATACAAGAGAAATGCCCTGGTACTGCTATGCCTTACACCATTCAAGGAGGCAGTTTAATCATGGAAAAATGTCTTCAGCAGGTAGATGTCTTTCTAGTAGACGGCTTTATTGTTATAATTGTACTAGCAAGTTGTTGCACTCTCACAATTCAAAACAGTGGGAAATTTAAATGAAACAAGAAAACATATTTCTCTAGCATGTGAATTTTGCTCTTGCTCAGTTCTTGCTCAACTCTTGCTCAACCTCAAAGGCTACTGTAGGTAAGAAGTGTGTTAGAAAAACTTCATAAAGGAAGAAGTTCAGAATAACCTCTAATAATAAAGTACAAATAGGTATGTACCACACATATGAACATACATACAGAGATGGGGGACAATACCAAGAGCCCTCTCAGATGATGCACTACAGGCAGAGGAGTTCAAACAGAGCAGGTGATTCTTTTAAAGGACACAGTGGCAGCTTCTACATGTCTAAGAAGAGGTTTGAAAGAGTTGATATTGAAACATTAGAGAACTCCAAAGCTAAAAAGAGAACTTTGTGAAGTTCATGTTTACTTCCTACACTATTTTATTAAAAATTAAAAATCAAAGTAAATATTACATTTTAATATTCACTTCTGTAAACAAAGTAAGAAAAATCAGTATGAAATAAAATGTATTTTATCACTTGGAGAAATTAAGGAAAGTATGTGTTGAAGAAGCCTGAGAATGCTGGGCCTGTTTGTCTCAACTGTCCCGGGCTGGTGTTTCCTGCCTGCGACGTTGCCCAGGGCCCTGTCCCCTCTTCTCTGCCCATCCATCTCCTCAGACCCTGGGAGAGGGGGCAATCTCTTCCTCCTGAGCGCTGCTGTGACCCCCATGCAGATGAGGAAGAAAGGGTCGTGCAGGAAGGGCTAGGGCTCTGTTGAGGCCCTAGTCAAAATTCACCCTTTGATACCTTTTGCAGTAACATTATGGATCACTACTTCTAAGACTTTAAAAGTATATTGAAGAAGGCTCGTCCTCTTGTCTGGTACTATTTTGTCCTCCCGTTTTTTCAGCATATTGTTTGGAAGGTAGAAAGTAGAAATAAATCAGAATTTCCACACAAATCACCGAGATCCATTTTGCCCTGGAGAAAATGTCAATCTGAGCTGAAAATGAAAGATGGATCTTGATTAAAGTAGACTGAAGATTCTGCTTGTATTAAAGAACTTTAAAATTCATAGAATCATAGAATGCTTAAAGTTGAAAGGGGTCTCAGAGGTCATCTAGTCCAATCCCCCTGCACACACAGGGTAACCCAGAATTAAATTAATTAAATTAGAATTAAATTAAAATTAGCTAGTTATTGTTTAAAAATTAAATACTCATTGCATGTTATGCGTCTAAATAGCGTATGTTAAATATTAGTAAGGAATCCTTTCTCATACCATGTCAGGCTATTTGAAAATTGTTTTACATTTAAACACTATCATGCACCAACCATCAACATTTGCATTATCTTCAGTTCCTGTCGTTATTCTTAAGGAACATTTTAAATGCCTACATTTTCAAGAGCAAGATTCAAGAAGCTTGTATTGGCTAAGCAGATTTTCTCAATATCAAGCCCTATTATGGTGGGCTTAATATAATAATTAAAAGCATGTATTTTAGACTGCATATGTAACACTTAGTACTGGAAACATGGCTTTTAAAAAATCTATCCATATAAATTCTTCTTTCACAAAACAAAAACCAGTAAATACAGAGACCAAAACTGATGACTGTTTTCATTACAGAATAGGATTTCACCGTATGAATCATGGGGAAAGGAGATGTCTGAAATTATATACCCAAGCAGTGCGTGGGATTCTTCTGCTTTCTGCCAGCTACCGCTGTCCTTCCACTTGAAGGATGAATGTGACCGGGAGAGGATTTTATTTATTGTTTTGAAGCAGTTGGCTCTGAGTACAAAGCAAACACTGCGCTCAGCTTCCAGAAGCAGCACTCATTCTCATCTGAAAACAGGTCATGCATCCAGTGCTGCATTCAGTTGTGAATAATCTCAGCAATATGCACCACACATGCTGCTTCAGGCCTCTGAAAGGCCTCATACTGGTAGCATCCCTTAAGGTACTTATCTCATTAGTGATCTGGGCTTGTCTTTTACTTCAGTTTCTAATTTTGCACACCTGCCACAATCAAACAACAAAGCAGTTACCTATGCCATTAACACTGACTTTTTTTTTTTGCAGGCAGAGACAGCTTTCCCCTCAACACAAAGTGAGAAATAGGAAAGTCATTGCAAATTCTGTCATTGCTGCTCAGAAAGTATCCACAGACACAAAACAAAAGCAAATACACTGTCAGCATCATAATACTTAGAGCCATGGATTCAACTGGGTATTGTTATCTTCAATACAACTTCTATTATAGAGAATTCCACCTACAGAGGAATTCAGACCCCATCTTCCCCTATCCTCAAAGGTGGCTCTCAGCTACATAATACAACCTGCCAACCAGGGAGTCCTCAATTCTACTCTCAGGGTGAGCTCTTCCATTAGGAAGCATTGATTTTTCCTTTGGTGTTCTCTTTCTGTCCTGCACATCAACAAAGAGGATCAGAGCTACCACCTACAAATGGTAATATAAGCTATGGATATTTGATAAACTGATCTCTATTCACACAGCTATAATTCAGCTATCAAATCGTGTCAGCTAGCATGACCTTATCTTCATGCATCTCTTACCGACAGACAGTTCACTGTACATAAGCACATGTTTGTGCTTGAATTACTGCATCCATATTATTAATATTATAAGACATATTATGATTTTGCCACTCCTTACAGAAAATGTACCTATTAAATATTTAGTGATGACTCAACAGAGCCTTATTCTGGAGAAAGCTACGATTTTCTAGATTCTACAGCACCTGGAATGTTATGCAAGATGTGCAAAGCAAGTTTATAATCAAGTAATAAGAGACAAACATCACTATGTAAGGACTGCCCCTGTTTAATATAGTGTAGAATATCTCCAGAGATTCTCAAAGGCAGGTATATTACTGAAAACAAAGGCTTTCAAGATATCAAATACTTTTACATCTTCCCATACAAGATGACCAGGATGGTCAAGACATACAAACTGAGAGTAAAATAAACTTTAGGCTGGTTGCTATGTCTAACCATTGATTCCAATAATCTCTAATCAATTCAAAAATGGGAATCTCTTTAAAAAGCTTTTTTTTTTTCTCTTCCTGTAATAGTTCTCAGTGCTAAGGATAACACTCAAAACTGTTCATGTGCAATATGGACAGAAGAAATGCTCGTAAGAAATGTCCAGAAGAATTATTAAATAATTTTAAAGTATTTCTGAACCTAGTCAGTAGAAGAGCACACAGAAGTCAGGAAGTTCATCAACAACACTTAGCACAAAGCTGTTTAGAGCAAATCTTTATCAACTTCATTTGTCTTCTAGATGACAAACTGAAAATCAGCCGGACTGCCGAGCTCCCAGGGCAGTAACCAGTGGCCTGAGCCAATGGTTGGTAATGGGCGGAACACCTCAGGTTTTGACACTGCTCAATATCCGCCTCACTGATCTTTATAAAGAAATGGCACCAGCTTGTTGCCGATCAGGGGTCAGCAAGCCTCGTTCGCTAGCTGGACTGACCTGAGGCTCTGCTCGCCCCAGGGCCATAGAGCATAGACCTCAATATGAGGATGCAGCAAAATAGCGCTTATTGCGTCGTTCGAATTGTATATATACTCCCACAACGGTGGGGAGATTCACCTACTGCCCAATTAGTCGGC
>JAUBOD010000191.1:663713-673976 GCA_032353885.1 Nothura maculosa
CATGAGTCAGCAGTGCCCTCATGGCCAAGAAGGCCAATGGGATCCTGGCTGCATCAGGAGGAGTGTTGCCAGCAGGTCGAGGGAGGTGAATCTACCCCTCTACTCAGCTCTGATGAGGCCTCACCTAGAGTACTGTGTGAAGTTCTGGGCTCTCCAGTATAAGAAGGACGTGGAGCTTCTAGAGGGTCCAGCGGAGAGCTACAAAGATGATTAAGGGACTAGAACATCTCTTGTATGAGGAGAGACTGTGTGAATTGGGCCTGTTCAGCTTGGAGAAGAGAAGGCTGAGCGGTGATCTTATTAACATATATAAATACATGAAGGGAGATTGTAAAGAAGAGGGGGCTAAACTTTTTTCAGTGGCAGGACAAAGGGTGCAAGCTGAAGCCCAGGAGGTTCCATCTGTAGGTAAGGAGGAATTTCTTTACTGTGAGAGTGACAGAGCAGTGGAACAGGCTGCCCAGGGAGGTTGTGGAGTCTCCTTTTCTGGAGGTCTTCAAAACCCACCTGCATGCCACTCTGTGCCACCTGCTCTAGGTGCCTGCTGGAGCGGGAAGGTTGGCCTAGATGATCTCTAGAGGTCCCTTTCAATCCTGAAGATTCTATGATTCAGTGAAGAGGAAAGATGAAGATTTGATCTATAATCCAACTGGTCTAACTTGTCCGTAATCAAGTGCAGTTTGACATGCCTGTTTACAGCTCCCTACTAGAACACCAGAATAAAGTTCTCTGCAGCCAATATATCAGTATTTGTAACTTCTTGCTAGCTCTTGTACAGAAACATAGAAAACTCTAATATTTCAACTATAAAAACTCGTTAGTTTGAGCTATAAGGACTTGAGCTATGGTGTGACTTCTCGCGTCTTCCTAACTTATCAGCATATTCTGATGCAAACCAGACCTGAGGATGAGCATACTCAAAGAAAACTCGCTTTGCAGGCTGAGGATGGGTATGTTTTTGGGGTTGCTACCATGTTTACAGGACTACAAAATAGTTTTTAAAGCAGAAAAAAATTGAAATAATATTAAATATTGAAGTATATTTAGAAAGATCAGGACATTCAACCTGAGGTGTGGCCAAACAAAATATAATTTTTACAGCTATATGTCTTTCCAGCTAAAGTTCATTGTAATTCTTATGCCAGTGTTAAGTATCAGTCCTTAATGAGCATTATTGTTTCACTTTCATACAGTGTTTCAAAGAAATACTATTTCAAATGGACATATGTGTATAAAATATAACTGTATTGATACAGTAATTCAGTAAACCAAAAATGGTTATTTATTAGCTGGTAACATGTTTTCATTTCAAGTAGGAAAAAGATAACAATACTTCAGGTACTGTTTTTTATGAATGATATCAAGTGAAAACTTTTTAATAGGTCCTATAAATTTTATTACACTTAGAAGTAAACATGAAATGTTTTCATGTTTTCCAAAACGAAGAGAAATCAATGCTAACCATATAGGCTTTCAGAGAAATCTATTTTCCTAGCAAACTATTTTTTTTTTCCTTCTTACCATCTGTTTCATCATTCAGGCGGCTTCTACCAGTAAAAATCTAACCAGGGCCTAACATACTGTGGTCTGCAAGATTCCCAGTTTGAAAGGATTTCAGGAAACACGCCTCTACACCACTGGAGTTGCCCATTAGTCACCTATAAATAGCTATTCAGATAGATACAAATCTATCTGAAAAGCTAGAAAGACTAAAAAGGCAAACATCTACTTGCTAAAGGAAAGGGAACATAGTTAAGAAATAGAGTTAAGTTAGAGTTAAGAATAGAAAAGGGAGTCCCCAGATTTGAAGTGGAATGGATTATAAACAGCCAAGCTCTAGACTCAGGCACTTTTCCTGATTACTGTATCTTCCTCTTTCTTTTCTTTTCTTTTTTTTTTTTTAAAAAAAAAAAAAACTTTCTATTATCCTTTCTAATTTTCTAATCAGTTGAGTATGTAGTATTGGAAAGAACTAAATTCATTCTAACAAAGCACTACAACAAGTAGTTAAGTTATTTCTTCTATTTCCAACTTTCATCGACCTCAAATTAACCAGTTTCAGTCATGTGACAGTTGCCTACACTTGTGCATGGCCTACTTGAAGTTATATCACTTGAAGACTTGCCCATCTTGCCCATAGATGGGCAAGTAGTCACTTTCCCTCCATGTTATCTGAGAGCAAAGAGCAGCATGTTTCATGCTGCAGGAGAATCAAACAAGATTTGATAAGAAAATAAGAAATTAGAAAAATTAGAGTAATAGCAAGTAGTGCCTATAATAAACAAGGTGTCTAGTGACTGAACTGCCTGCCCTGTAGTGCTCACTGACAACAACCCACAGCATCTATAGTCAACAAACAGTGTCTTGAGGAATACCTATCCGGAAGAACAAACACTTCTTCTGTGGAAATAGTGTTAGGGGAGACAGTTCAAACGGGGATAGAAATGTAGCATCTACAGATGTTATACACCACTATTACAAATCACTTTTACCACATATCAGCACTAAGTGTAGAGATGCCAATGAAAATTTGGAAGAATTTAGAAATTCTGAGAAAATGGTTCCTTTTTACTTTGTTATCTGAAGTGTCCAGATCTGCAACAGTCGGGGACATTCAGAAAAACAGTACCAACCCAAAGGAAAGCAGGATGAACTCAGCCTTGTTCAAAGTCAAAACAAAACACTCTCCCTGGCCTAAGGCAATGTCTGCCCTTTTGCTCTTCTAAGAAGACCTTGGCTGGCATCTTACAGTGGCCTTATGGAAGACACTGGGCACCTGCAAACAATATCTGATTCCACCTTACACATTTAAACCATTTCTTAAAATGATTGATTTTTGCAGTTCGTTGGTCAGGGAAATTAAATTTATTTCTGCAGTTTTTCTGCAGGAAAGTTGCACAAGTCCTGGTCAGATTCTTCTATAAAAGATTCTAGAGAACTTACTTGAAATTAGAATTAGTCAAATCGCTTTCTCAACACAAACATTTGTATAAAACTCCACAGAAAGATCCTGCTTGCGTAATAATGAGGCCCAAACACAAGGAGAAAACATCTCCCTTCCAAAATCTGAGGTCATCACATGCTCCCTTGTTGACAACAGGAACCCAGGCACTTATGAACTGCCAATCAAGATATAAAGCAGCAAGTTTCTTATGCTTACAAAAAGCCAGTAGATTGGCACTCCACAAAGCCATAAAAACAGGATTTTGAACAAGAACGTAGTAAATATTTTCAGTAATCCCAATATATGATCTATTAATCCACCACAACCTAGCAACAAAATCTTTTGGAAATGACAACTTATCTGACATATTTATCATTATTTTTATTAACAATCATTACCAGATGGCAAAACCACCACCAGTATAATGTGTACCATCTTTACACATGCACTATGTATATATAATTAGAAATAAAAATCACATATGTCACAAAATTTGATGATAATGAGAGCAAAGAAACACCTGAATTGATGTTGTGTCTTTGAATTACTTGTGAAGTACGCTTTTGTTTTCCACAAGGAATTCTAAACAAAAAGTAGCACATTACATTTTTAAAGACTGTGAAATTTTAAATCCTGTTCCAGGTGTTGGATTTTATTTGTGCATGCATGTTTTGGATAATGTTGAATTAAATACTCTCTGTGTGTGGCTATGAAAAATTGAAATGTTCTGTTACGGGCATATTCCCAACTGTTCAGTCACGGCATCTTGTATAATGGCGGATGTGAAAGAGATTTCCATTATCTATTCCTGTTTGTCAGACAATGGCTTCTGTTTTCATAAAGTCAGAAAACAGCTTTACCAGAGAAAAACAAGAAAGAAAGAAATATAAATATATATACATAGGAAATAGGCATCCTGGGTCTCTCCAAGCAATGAATTTTTAAAAACTTTGCTTAAAAAATCCAGAATATAGCAATTGGTAACATCCATTCACATACAAGTTTTAGAAAGCTTCTATTCCAAGACCAGGCAGCTGGGTGATTTCTACTAGATTTGTGTTCTTTATTATTATTTATTTATCTTATTAGCTTTGACTGCCTCATTTGCGGACAATGTTGTCTGCATTTCTGTACAGTGCTCCCACAAACTGCACTTTCCTGTTGAATTTTAGGGCTTTTGAAAGGCAGTAAGAATCGATAATTTTAACTAGTGTCAGTACTATGGTTTAAAAAATAAAGTAAAAGGCAACAGCACAACATAAGTTTATTCCCAAAAAAAACGAAGCCATAGTTGGGATGTGTTTCTTCATGCTCCCTTTTTCACAGCATGTTATCATTTTCCAATTTTCCCACTTAACTGGCAAAATATCTTTGTAGATATTTAAGGTAGCTTCATTTTATATGAGTATGAATATAAATATGCATTTACCTGATAGAACACTGATTTTCTGCCTTTTTCCTGGCAGCCCAAAAAGAAGCAGCTATTCCATGCCCGCATTCACATAAACTACTTTTGTTTTTTTCTATGCTCATTCCAAATCTCTTGGATCTTGACGTGCTGCTAGAATTGCACAGAACTGCAGGAGCAAACCCTCCAAAGCAAGTGTTGTCTCTTGCTCACTATGATTCTTGCTTTTCCCATTCTCGTAATGCCATGCAAGAAGAGCAACATACCAGTATGACTCAATCCTAATAAGCAAAAGTATGATTAGGAATATACTAACCAAACCTCATTAGGAAGTGCACAGCAAGAGCTCTAATTCTTATTTCGATGATAAAATGAGATATTTAAACATTTCTAAACATATTCAGAACTGTAATTCACAGTTACCATATCACAGATAGCTTCTTATCATTTATATATGAAACAAAACTGAGATACACCTGCACTCTTGTTCTTCATTAGCTTTACTTCACAGAAGCATATTAGAAAGTAAGCATAATTCAGGACATGTTCTGTCTTCTTATTATACTATTCTTTTGATAGTATTATAGTTAGTATTATTCACACTGAGACAGAAATATTTGCTTTTATAAAATGAAATAAATTATTAGAAGTTGTCATTAATATAACTGCCTATTTTCATTGGTCTCAAAGGTAAAGTGGATTTTGGTTATAATAAGAAGTGCAAAGTTATGAAAAATCATGCATGTATTTATATGCATATTCATGGATAGGGTAATTAAGCATGTGTTTGGTAAAGGAATATGTTAGCAGGACAGCTTTATCTCATGATTGTCCTTGAAAACACTAGAGCTAAAATGAAACTTAGAAGCCTATGTTCCCCTCTCCTCCAACAACAGTCATGTGTCAGGAATCACCATTCTTTTATTTTATGTAACCTAATATAAATGCAGAATGGAAGTCCCAAAGCTCATGTTTTACTGCACACGTTTCACTAAATGAAAAGGGCAGTTTCCTCCCACCTTTCTCCCAGTGCTGCAAGAAAGGTAGGAACATGGCCCTGTGTAACATTCTGCAATTTTGGTCGTATCTTGCAAGCTATCAACAACGAAATGAAGCACTGTAGCTAACCTGCTAGCAGAACTATGATGCTTTTCTTGCATGGCAATTATTACCTGCATGATTTTCAAAAGAATATCTTATCATGTTTATCATCACTATTAAGTGGTATTTTCTCAAAGGTGAACATTATATACTCTGGTTTGCAGCCTGCACTGCTTTAAATTTCCTTCCAAGTGCATTTAAAGAAATGACTTCCATTTATCAAGCCCTGAAAAAAGCTCAGTTCTTCATAAGCACAGGGCACGTAAAAGCAATACTAAATAGCAGAGGTTTTTAACACACGATTGCCTAGGTGACAGGTTGCTCTCCTGTTCCCCAAAAGCACCCCAAAACTCATTCCCAAAACTGTGTTTCATGCCAGTTATATACTTAGGGCAAAGCCTCCTACTTTACCCTTGACTCCTTCACAGTGCGCCAATTAAGCACCATTTATCTAAATGGGCTCTAACTGTGACACAAACAACTTTAAATAAAGAAAATGCATACACTGATAACATGCCAGTGTTTTCAGGCTCAATTTGATTTTCCTAATAAGAAAACAGAAGAGTAATTACAAGAAATTCATGGTTCCAACTGGTCTGTGAAAAATCCAAAGAAATCTTCATTTTTTCAGTTATTTACAGGTTTTGTGAGCTTTTAAATTAAATTTGAAATCAATTCAGTATGGCACACTGCATTGTAATCCTAATTCCTTAGCCTTACAAAAGACAGAAGCCTGGCTAAGTTATCCAGAATTTCTAAATTATCCAGAATTCCTATTTCTTCCAGTGTGGATTTTGACAAGTCACTCCAACTGTGCTAGCTGACACATGCGATGTTCCTCTACAACAGCTTGTGGCAGGATTACTTAATCCTCCACCTTAGTATGTAAGTAATCATTAGATTATTATCTTTTATAAGTGTCACTAAATATGTGGATAAATTTGAGTTTAAAGATCCTTCCACCTCTTCTCACACACGTGTGGTTGTTACAAAGAGCTGCTCCAGCCTTTCCCCAATTATCACGGCATTCACAAGCAGCAGTTTCTTTTCACAAATAAGAATGAATGGTAGATATTACAATAGACATTTTAAATAACTGCACTTCGTTTGGAGGAAACACAGAGAAATATAGTCCTATTTTAGAATTCCTTCTTACTAAAATTTCATGAGCTGGAAGAAAAAGCTTGATATTCTGTTGATCAAGTATTCTGTTGATCAAATATTCACTCTTATGTGCCCTTGGAACAGAAAAATCAAGTCCATAGAAATTGTATAGTGAGTATAAATTAATCTCAAAGAAGATTCCAAAATAGCTTCAGTTCTAGACCAAATAATACAGACGTAAAGGGAGATTTAAAAAACATGACTTTCCCTTTAGGTATCAATGGACAGGATGGAACTTTTTGCAACCCTACACATTTCTAAGTCCAAAAAAGTTACCTTATAGCACCAAAGGCACTCATAGTCAGCAAAAAACTATTCAGAGTGGATGATGAAAAACAATGACATCAAGAATTGCCTCTCAATTCTGTAACAAAAGTCATATAAAAATAAATGTGCCATAATGTAGTCAAAAAGGGAAATGAAGTTAAAATATGCAATAATTTAACTGAAATAAGATCTATCTTAATTTGTTGATACTGTTTTCATGGGATCAGGATGAAGGCTCCGCACAGATGATCCTTCTCAAATCACCTGACTTTGCTGAGCACAATAAGAAGGAAACCTAGAAAAGCACATTTTTTTAAAAAAAAAAGGGAGGGTGCAGGAGTGGGACTATTCTACATTTTTAAATCCCAAACTGAACACACTAAATGATCTGGGTCCAAAAGATATGAACAGGAAAATGATCAGATGTGATTTAAACATAACCAAGAAATCTGAGTATTTTGCATGGAACAATTTCCCTTCCTTAAAACACGTGGAGAGCACAATCATCAACTCTCAGACTTCCCATTAGATGCTAATTACATCAACCATATGTAGGTTAGGTTGGATTGTCTTCTGAAAGGCCCCTTGAGACCAATGATAGTTTTATTATTAATCTGCTGATTTACATGGTGCTTGTTGTGGCAGCCAGCTCCTTTAATTACGGAGACTAAACCACAAAACAAGGTAGGTGGGCACCCTCTCAGATGCTAATCTGTTTCCTGAAGCCCTGACTCAATGGCATTCTGCCCAGGATAGAACTGAATTACAACTCCCAGCACCCCTCTCTCTTCCACTGAGTTGTTTTAATTTTAAACCAAGGTTTTAAAGACAGAAACATAACTCAGATAGCACACAATTCAAGGGCTATCCCAAAGGGTATTTTTCATATTAATTTCAGGAAGAAGCCTGTCAGGTTGCCCATGTAATTGATTCCCACATAAATTCACAAGTTGGATCATTCACAAGTACTAGTGGGTAAAACAGAATATACATCACAGCTGAAGCTGGCAGTTCTGTGCAAATTTAAGGCAGCTTCACATTGCCCTTTCACTGGATAATTTTTGTAACTAACTGCTTATTTCCAGTTTTGCCAACCACAACAATACCAACTAAGTGAGACCTCCAACATCCTGAGACTCCACAAGATAGTTTGTTTTAGTCTTTCCTGATGCCTCGTGAGCACTATGTAACAAACGAGCACTGATAAGACTCATTTATTTGGATGTCTATGGCCTTCTGCAGGAACAGGAGCTCTGTTTCCCGTTCCTAGTTATCAATTAACTATTTCTCAGCTTCCAGACCAGTTCTCGTATTCAGTTTGCCCATCAGTTTTCTTCAGACCATATAAAACAAGTGGAATGGATGGCAGGAAGTGTTCACATTTTCATGTTCGTGGTACAGGAGCAAAATTGCCCTAATGCTCTTTTTATGTTTGCTGTTTCCATCTGCTGCACTTTTAGTTGAAAGGGCAACAGCTCTTAAGGGGTAAGAAAGAGGATTGTGTCTTCCAAAGCATTCAAATATGGAAGAGGCAGCCAACCGAAGGAGTCCATTTACCAGCACCCTCAACAAGTTTATGTGAAGAAGGGCACTTTTTCATGAGCCTGTCCTATATCATACCTTACTGTAGTCTTACATCACTGATGAAAAGCTTTATAATCTTGCTAATATTGAAGATTCCAATTTTAGTTGTTTGCAATTTTCCAAAGTCCGTTTCCCTGAAAAAGTCCTTCCAAGTGGTCCCAAAACCAACTCTCCCTGTGTATTTGGTCTAAATTCCCAGGCAGAATAGAGGAATGACAAGCATGTCATTTAATTCAGAATATGCATGTGTGTAAGGAGAAAGAAGGTTGCAGGACCCAGAATTTGAATCAATAAGGCAAAAGCAAGTATTGAGATATGTAACTAGAAAGACGAAATAAGAGCGTGAACAGGATTGAACTTTCACATTCATCATGAAATAATAAGAGCTAAGCAAGATACCAAGCACGTAAGCTATAGGAACAGTCTGTGTGCAGGTGACAGCCTATGGCACAAGTGACACCGTGTAAATTATCCTAGTGTGTATTAAGAGGGTTTTGATAAACCATAAAATACTGGGCTTATGTGCACAGTTATTGTATCTCCCTCAACATGCAGAGACTGAATCTGATCAATCGTGCACCATTCTAATAATCATTGCAGCTTTTGTTGCCATTTAGGTTAGAAACTTACCCCAACTGATGGCAAATGGCAGGAAATGGAGCACACCAGAGAGTGGGTGTTGAAAGCGGCCCGGGGCACCTGCAGCCTGGTGCCTGCCACTGCTGCCTGCTCTAACGAGAGGCTCTTTAACGAGTCTTATTACTAAAATATTTCACGCATGATTAGTAGTTATTCACGTATCACTGTCCAAAATGGCCTCCGAGATATTTCTTTGTAATATTTAATAAATCTAACTACACTTAGATGGGTATTACCTAATCTTGTGAGAAATTCTTGCATATTTAATATTGGAAAAGAATCCAGATCTCAGATGACAGCACCAAAGAACGATCCAGGAGGATATTAAGAAACATCCCACGCAAAGCTCTGCTGGTGCGTGCTAAGGCTTGTACAACACATCGGCTAAGAAGATAAATGCAGCAATAACCTATTTACTGAATGAGGCGTGAGTCTCGTAAAAAAGTAATCTGTCATAGTTTAACCAAAGACTTGAATAATGTCAGAAAAGAACCCTTGAACCCAGCGTTTTCCAACTTTGGAGAGTATAGCTGTGCATATGATTTATATGACTTCTTGGTGGTTTTTTTTTTTTTTGTGAAATGCATGACTCAATACACAAGATCCGTAAGATATTCTCAGCACAGATAATTATAAATAAAGTATTTGCACTTCCCGATTTTGTTGCATTGACCCAGAAAATCTTCTAACACATGTAAAGCAAGCAAATAAAAATGAAAATGCCCCAAAGAAAACCCAAATCCTGACTAACCAGCTTTCCAGATATCCAATGGCCAGATGCTTCAGCCAGAAAAAATAAAGGAGCACGACTGACTATGCACCTCTCATGTGCTGCTCCAACATCTGCTCACAGTGACTAGGCAAGAAACTTTCTGCACAGACCCTGTTACAACTCGCAGCCAGGAAGAGATGCGGAGCAGGGAGCCATAGGAGAATCTGACTGGACAACGTATGGAGCCAACTGTTCCAGGTGTCCATGCTGTCAGTGGAGTGTCCGGGAACTAGAGTATCTCCCAGGCTCCCCTGCACACCCAGTCATTCCGTGTGCGGTTCTTGTTGCTTCATACTAGTCCAGGTAAAATAGAAACCACAATGTTTTGCAGTTGGGCAGTGGAGATGGCCAGAAGTTTGGGATGGCTTCTCCAGGGGGAAGGAC
>JAUBOD010000191.1:675547-695820 GCA_032353885.1 Nothura maculosa
AATAGAAACCACAATGTTTTGCAGTTGGGCAGTGGAGATGGCCAGAAGTTTGGGATGGCTTCTCCAGGGGGAAGGACTGATAAAAAGAGGAATCTTTAGATCGGAAAGAAAGCACTAAAGAAGATCTGGAAGTGTCCCATACAAGCAGGGAGAAGATGGCACAAAACACAGAGCATGTGTATGAAATGTAACAATTTCAGCTCACAGACATTTCTTGAACTCTAACATTTACTTCCTCACTCACAAACTGAGTAGAAAATTGTCTGAATGCAAAAGCAGCCTTTATTTCTCCTTGAAAAGAAGAATGTTCTATGGTAAGACTTTAAATTTAATTCTGAATGAGAGAAAATAATACACGTTTTAAGTATATCAAGTTTTATAATTTTGTTAGACAAATTTTGTAATTAGCACTAATTAAGAATTCTAGGAAAATTTCCAGTATTTCAGACACAAGTGACAGCTGTGACAGCTTAGAATGACACTCATTCTCATTTTCTCAAAAATGAATTTAAATTTTGTCCCTTAGGCTTCAAAATAGAAGAATCTATCTATCAAATAAAGAGTGGAGGTCAACACAGCTGACATACTTGAAAGAAAAATTACTGAAAATTGGGCTAAAACACTCTTGTAAAATAAAAAAAAAGGAATTACCGAGATTATAAGGTAAAAATCACAGTATTAAAAATAAGCAATAGTTCTATTAAATTATAAAGATAATTGCTTAACATTTCTATATTGTACCATATTTCCCCTTTCTTTTTCTGTATTATAATTTCTCCAAAAAATATAATCCTCACAGCAAGTTCATGAGGAGGAGTAAATAAGCACTTGCACTAATAGCAGAGAGTAACTTTTACTGTCATTTTTCTCCCTCACTATATGATGACAACACAAGAGTTTGGAAAACCATTTGAAACAAAATTCAGAGCATTTGGACATTCACCTATCACTAATGATGACTTCCACAGCACCTCTAAAAGAGCAAAACAGTAAAAGAACAAGGTTCCAGCAGAACAGTGACAAAATACAAGTGGGAAAGACACCTCCGGAATGCTGGTTTTCACATGCATGATTCTCAGTCTCCTTTGAGAGACTAAATATACTTTGAAGTATTCTAAATACTATTAGCTTTGTCTATATTTATTAAGAAACTGGAAAAAAACAGGTTAGCAGGAAACAACACTCCAAGCTTATCTTTATTTCAGTGCCACTGATGAGTCTGATGAAAACACAAGACCATTATTACATCATATATATTTTTTGTAGATTAATTAAAAATGTGTATTAGAAAGCTGTCAAATGGCTACACGCAACCAGTAAAGATTATTAATGCCTCAAACCTGGCTCCTATTTTTAACAACAAAAGTGTTGTCTCTTTTTGTTAAGATTTTAAAATTTCTATAAATATAGCAATTAAACTTAGAGCCTGACTCCTACAACCTTACAACCTTACTCAGTTGATATAGTCACTAGGCATACTAGACCAATTAAAATGTATTAAAAATCTGGAAGGTTAATTTTGAAGAACTTCTTTGGCAATACTACATGCATATAAAGCGTAATATTGCATATATTTAGGCAGAAACCTTAAGTAGAAAAAGAATGATAAATCGAAAGAGATTTCTTTAAATGAATGTCTGTACACATAAAATATGCCAAATACTTTTCATCTAGCTCTTGTTGCAAATTCACTTTCTGTGCAGTTTCACTTTGAGTACAAAGCACAGGACTATGAACATATTTATAACACGCTGCCTGGCAATTTTTAGAACTTAGGTGAGACATTTAGAGATATTATTCTTAAAAGCACTTGAAGATAATTTTCCAGGTAAAGTGCATGACGTGAAAGATTGAGCAGTTTCAGATAACAGTATTTTTTCAGTTCTGGCTTTATTTAACGTAAGTAATTTAGTGTTTTTCTACTGTTTACAATTTAAAGAGTACGGTTTTCTGAGCTATGCAGATGTCCAAAATGAAACAAGATAACATCAGAAAACTGAAATAATTAACCTTGATTATTTTAAAGCTTTTTTTCAATCTGCCGCACTGCTGAAGTGCTATCAAATTCAAATGAGTTAACACATGGCATGTAATAAAACGCCCCCAAATTCTTAACAAATTAGTGTGTATTGATTGCAGCACTTGTAGTGTTTTCACTAACCTGCAGTGAAAGGTTCTGCCAGGTCCATCCACGCATACACCCCCATTGTAGCAGAGAACTGAGCTCAGCGCAGGTTCCTTGCAAACATCAATATCAACTTCACAAAATTCACCAGTGTATCCACGGAGGCAAGTACAAACAAATGCGTTATCCAGATCTTGACAAGAACCTCCATTAATGCAGGGAACAGACTCACACTCCTGAGGAGACAAATTACAAAACATTGACTACATTTGGATCATTCATTCATTCATTCATATATAGAGGAACACAACCAAGAAACCAAGCAGTTGGTCTGGGGATTACAGAGAAAGTGGTGGACTTGACTGCAAAAATCTGAGTCTTTTGTTTTAAATAAGATCCTTTCATTGAACCTCAAACTCAGCCTAAAAAGCATCTTTGTTGCTACTTGCTAATCCTGGAGAAACACAACTGTATTTTCATAGTTAGTCTTATAGACATAAATCTGTTTCCTGCTCATGATTCCCTAACTAATTTTTTAAAGCATATTCTTAAGTCATCTCTTAATGTAATTCTACCTGTTTAGCTAGTTTTTGTAATAGGGTCTAACATTCAGTGAAAAAGCTGCACCTGTAAGACAGTTCTGGACTGAATATATAGATAACTTACCATAACATTGCAAATAGAAACATGTAGACAGTTTTATGTGTTCACACATCATAGAATGCTTAAGGTGGATGGGACCTTAGAGGTCATCTAGTCCAGAATATAACAATTAATCAACAAATTTACTAGTAACAATTCACTAATAAAAGTTATGTGAAAATCACTAAATTTAAACCATGCAAGCTAGCAGCAAATTAATGTTTTACTACAGTTTGTTAGAGTTTAATTGTACAAAAGTGATGCTTTACTCTAGTTTTTGCCTGTATCACAGTTTTTTGTTTTTTTTTTTTTTTGGTACTATTCAAATAGTCTATAGCTAAAACCAGTATTTTAAAAGCTAATTTATTCTTACACTTCCTTAACTTCAGAAGGGTTAGCTCCTTAAGGATATCCAAGGGCACTTATTAGATTTCCTGCAGGTACTGCAGTTGCTTTGACAGAATGCAAATTTAGATATCCACAGGGAATTATAAGAAAACAACATGTTTTCCTATCAGCTCTCCAGCTGGGTATATATAGGATGATTTACTAGAGAGCATTAAATAAACTAATTGAATTACACATCCCATAGGAAGATGAGGATAGTTTTACAGACTGCAAAAAATCTTGTGTCTAGGGTCTTGAAGTCTTTTGCTTTATTAATTAAACTTGCTGTGAAATAGAAGACTTTCTTTTGCTTTGTTTTGAAGAATCTCAATTCACAAATCAAACTTTTTGTTTTTTTTCTATTCCAGTAACTTTCATCTAGTTTATTTTTTTTAATTTGCATTCACTTTTATCTTTCTCAATACAGTTCTATTTTTATAGCCTTATTCATTAGCAAAATATAATAAAAAATTATAAGTGGTATAATAAGAGATAAATTCAAAACTCAAATCAATTTTTAGCTCTCCGTCTGAATATGACTTTACAATTATATCATGTCTCTAATTTAATGCAAACCTCTTTTTTCTTACTGCTCCAGTAAAAGTTTACAAGACAACATACAGGAACCAGAATTTTTTTTTTTTAGAGAAACATAAGACAGACAGTTTTGTAGGAAAGAAATCACAGCAATTATTGTACAGTATACTTGCAGTATACTCACTGCAGTTAGAGTTCATCACGAAATAAGCAGAAAAACAGTACATTCTGTTACCAGAGAACTTACATCCTGCACTGTTATTAACTCAGGCAAGAGAATTGTTTCAGAAAAGAAACAACTGTGTTGAAAATCCCACTAACATATTTATCCCAAGCTAGGTGGGCTGCTGCAATTCCACAAAGTGCTGGTACTCACAGCAACCTAGCTGTGGCCACTGCAGGGTGATTCAGAACTTACCAGGGACTAACTTTCCAGTCTGGCATTAGGAAATAACTGCCTCTACAGCTAATTCCTAACTTGTTTAATTTTCAATCCATAAAAGCACCCCTAACTATCCATGCTACTTCAGGGTTTTATTTAGAGTGGCAGACTAACGGTGATCCCTCACCAAACAGTTTCCAAACGAAAGCAGCAACTGGAGAGATTATAATGTTTTTAATGAAGTCCGTTCAAGACGGCATTTTAGAAAGTAGTTTGTTTTCAGAATATATTTAACTTAAAATTATGATATCTGCAGTATAAACTAGGAAGTACAGTACATAAAAATAGAATATCAAAAAAAAAAAGGAAGCCATCCTTCTGAGAGACTTATCTGTCAAATACATATGTATATTGTTTCTTCGTATGAATTTCCAATTTATGCATTTTCAAACACCTTGGTATGAAACATGGTTAGATTTTGAATATGATTTTATGCAGTTGTCTATAGGTCATTTAGTCTCTCATTTTCTCCTAAGGGAGGAAAGTGTAAATCATTGATGTTGCCAGAGAAAATATTACCCAGGGGTATTCTGCAGTAGTATTGGCAACAGCAGATGATCATATAGATCTGCAATATTATATCATGATGCACATTCTCTTGATTTAAAATACTTATTTTCTGGGTTTTCCTTTCTTTAAAGAGAAGTTGGAGGATAATGTTCCTGTTAGATTTACTCCTTGTATGAGATCGTCATGTATTTCCAAGAGAAAAGTTATATAGCACACTTCTTTTCATAACATCAGGCATTTTTTTAGCTCTCTAGTACTTTTAGTTGTAAATCTAAAGTCAGACACGGCTTTATATGCAGTTCTTAAAATGAAGCTTTCACAGTGCATTGGTACTTCTTCCTGACAATTCAGAAACAACACGGTAAGTCAAAAAGAGGCAGATTTCAAGCCAGACCTTACCATGAAACCAAATTCATGTAAAGAACCAAACTGCAGGATGTGAAAGGTCTCTCTTGTAAAACATTTCACGTAATATCTTAAATAGTCTAAAAAGTCTGAACCAACCCCATGCTGCCCCCAAATGAAGCCAATTCTCTATGAGATCTTGACTGTTATGCCACTTACAGTCATCCTCTAAGAACTGGTTTGCCGACCACTGGAATCTTCATGACACAAACTAAATTCCCAACATCCCTTCCTATGGTAATGCAAAAAATATTCTTGAAGCTAAGAGGAGGGAGTGGTAAATTTATTCTGTATGCCAAAGTTCCATCCAACAGAATTCCACTATTACCTGAAACATGGAATTTTAGGCATGCCTATTTTCAGTGAAGAATAGTGCACCCTTAGGTTTGCAATTCAAATACAAAATTCAGCTCCAGCAAATAGGGTGAGGAGAGTAAGTGAGGTAGTTACATTATCCATGCTAAATTGAAGGATAAATGATTTTAGGGGATGTTGGCTTAGTTTTCTGTGGATTTTCAGAGTTTTCGCTCACAGATCACCTTTAAAGATCTTCAGCATTTGCTCAATGCTATTTCAATTCAGCTTCATATTAGTAATATATAATGAGCTTTCCAGAACATATCTGAAACAAATGAATTTCTGTAAGGTGTTTTCAATAAATTTAAATATGCAGAAGTTACTTAAATAAAACATGAGTTTCAGGTGGCACATTACCCTTTCCCCTATAATTAAAGTTTGAAGACATACATTAATATTTATCTCGCATCTTGAGCTGGTCCATCCTGAATCACAGGAGCACTGAAATCCATCAACAAGATCTATACACCTAAAATACAAAACAGCAAAATTCAGATGATGTCATAACTTTTGAATTTAGCACTACTTGTATCATTTACTACATTGTCAAATAGTGGTTTGACATAATTACTGAAATTCATAGTTTTTTTAATTAGCTTTTATTACGGATTTCAGACATGTACATTATAGATACTGGGAGGTTTTATGAGGATACAAATTTTCACATTAAAAGACACCTTCTGATTTCTGTGTGTTGGTGAATAGTAACTAAAGAATTACTCTTAAGTATATTAAAGTCTAATTAATCCACATTTACTGAAAACTGCTTTATGCTATTGAACGCAAATGCAAGAGGAACTGAGATAACACTATGTTACATTAGCTTAAACAGGCAACATCTGTCATCTTTAACAGTGCTAATATTTTACTTTATGGAAGAATATAATTAAAACTACATTCATCAACCTTCCCGTGTCATTACATCTTAAATATTACTTGTTAAGTACATTATCTTTGAGATAATAACAGTTAAATAAAAATAGTCACCTTCCATGAAGACAAGGATCTGGCAAGCACTCATTAACATCTATCTCGCACTTTGTCCCAGTAAAGCCTCTCTTACAGTGACACTTATAGGAAGCGATGTCATCGATGCAATTTCCATCGTGGAGGCAAGGAGCAGATAAACACTCATCTATATTTACTTCACATCTCTCACCTGTGTAACAAACATAGCAATTACAACTAAGCTTTAAAGTTTCACTCAAGCTGTTTAAAAGTTTATCTATTCCTATTGAAAACTCCAGATAATCTGTTTTTATTTACTTACATTCTTCATATAATTCACTATATTCATCTATAAGAATATCCCACTGGAATTTTCTATACATACAAACACCAAAGTATGGATTTACTGCAATATATCACATTGAGAACTTCTGCAAATGTAGCAAGGCAAGAAGGGACCTGCCTTTGAGAGTCAACTTGGAAGCAAAATAACTGAACAGAAAATGCACATTCAAGAGGACATTTTTCTACACATGGTTATTAAAAAGATGAATAGCATAGCTTTCTTGCCAGAGGAAGATTTATGTCTTGGTGCTGGACTAACTGTAATACTTATGTTTCAAGCTGAATCTTAAATGCAGAGACTTTAAGTAAATGATTCAAGACAGATAATGCTTTGAATTCTTTATCAAGAGATCCACTACAGTGGTATACTTCTCCACTTGCAATTTTCCTGCAAATTAATATCACACATCTTCCATCTGAACATCTCAAAGTACAAAATACTGATTAACAAACACTACCTAGGGATAGTGTAAGATCATTATGCAGTTTGTGCAGGTGTGTGGGACAGACAAGGAATGAAGGACAGAAAAATGAGTGCCTAAGTCCAATTCTTCTTCTATGGAGCAAAAAGCCCATCAGACACAAGTTACAACCTACCCCTCTGGCTCTCCATTTCAAATGGAGCCTTCAAAGAGGCTTTTCTTGCCTCTCTGAAAGGAGATATTTACTTAAGTACCTCAACCTGTCTTTTTTACTACAGTATTCTCTTACCTTTCCAATCGAGACACAGAGGAAGCAAGAGCCTCAAGTCTGGTTTGCAGTGTGTGGCCACTGCTCCAGCAGCCCCAGAGCTCAGGAGCTGTGCTGCGGTAGAAAGCGTTGAGGACACCAAGCTAACAGGAACCCCTAGTCAAGAGAGGCCTCTGAGAGAGGCTTGCAGTATGATTTTGAGGTCGACCACATCTTGTCTCAGTGGTACCTGCAATATGCTCAGACATAGCTCTGTAAAGATCAAAGAGCTATTCTGAAACCTGCCCTCTCCCAGTTCCAATGCAACAACAGCGCTGACCATCCATGTTCCTTGGACGCTGCCACTCACGTGCAGTGTCGCACTCTCTGCAACAGCCACGTCTTATTCATACAATCATAGAATCATAGAATGCTTAAGGTTGGAAGGGACCTCAGAGGTCATCTAGTCCAATCCCCCTGCTCACGCAGGGTCACCAATTCATTCCCTACATGTAAGAGCTTAAACCACTCAGAAACAGCTGTTCTGTGAACATGTTGTCAAAATCTAACTTCAAGAACAGAGCAGCCAAGTTCATCAGTTCTATTACAGAATATGTAATATCAAAGAGACATTTTTGCTTGTAAGTCAGCACTAGAAAACAAAACACAGGCTTCAACAGAGAGCTTTCTTGATCTGCTCTTGTAAAGTAAAGCTTCAAACACACTGCCAGACTGGCAGTATTACAGAGTGATACATCCTGAGTTTACCTTACCTGCAACTCTGAAGCTTATGGGTTTTTTGGTAAATGAGAAATTCCAATCTTTGTTCATAAACAAAGTCATGTTTGTATTCCTGAGCTTTTCACAGCTGCTTATCCAAACTGGTCTCAGCTTTCTATGCACACAAGCAAGATTGCTCTCAGTAAGAAGTCTTACTAAGTGAGAACATACATAAAGGAAGTGGCTAACATTTATATATGCAGATTATTTAGTGGAGGTTGGATAATAAATACTTACAAAAATATAGGACTTATTTTTTAAAACTCATTTTCCTAGTTAACCACAATTTTACTTAATAGGTTCAGGTCTCTGTCGTAAAAATTAAAGGTTCTGAATTGAAATGTAGTAATTTGCTTTTGCTAATGATGTATATAAAAGTAATAAAAATGAAAATTACTATTAGTGCTCTTACTGATTTTTAAGACGGGCATTTATGATCTTATTACACTTTTGCTGAACGGCTGTCATTTTTATTGCAACTTACCAGTTTAAACAATTTGTGTCATAAATTATCTATATGTAATACAATCCTACAGCTACTTTCCATTGCTTCTGTTGTTTATCCTCTCCCCAGATATAAAACTTTCACTGAAGGAAATGAAACTGATATGAAATTACATTATGGCTTGAAACAAATTTTGCTAATAAGATATTTAAAGATTAGTTCAGCAATATGCCAGAAGCAGAATTCCAAATTGCTGAAGGCCATTTGATTTTCTATAACCAACCCGTTAGAAGCTGCCCTGTAGCTGCAGTCTTTCACTTGAAGAGGCTGACACATATTGACACATTGATGCTGAAAAACAGAGGAAGGGTTAAAGTAGTGATTGATAAGTAGTTCATATTCACAGGAGCTTCCACTACTCCATCATTTATTTAGGAAGGAAAATATTTAGTTCTTCAGACGATTAACATCCTGTAATTAAATAGGTTCTGCTATACGTTCTTGAGCTGCCCTTATTCATTAGGCACTGACTACTATTACAACAAAATTGAATTAGTTTTTGCCTGAACTGCTCAATGAAGTAATGGAAATGCAATGAAAATTCACGACTTAATCATGGGAAAGACGAATGAGTCCATGAAATTTATATATTACTAAGTGATTAAAAAATAAAGTTTTGAAAGACAAGAGGCATTGGAAAAGATCTATTTTACATCTTCCTTTTTACTCTTAGTAAAAAAAAAACACCTTAGAATCTTACACAGAAAGTCTAAAAAAAAAGAGAGATTATTTCTACTTAATATTTACATAATTCAGAAATATCAGATTGTGGCAGAATATCCCACCGGCAGATTAGATATTTTGCATTTTTGTAACTTGTTTGAAGATTTAACCTAGTAGATGAGAATAGGTGATTTTCACTGAATGGCACAAGAAGCAATTTTTTTCCTTGTCAACAAAATAAAGTCTAGAAAAACAGTGATCAAAGTGCTAAATTAAAACTACTTTCACATATTAATCTATATTAATGAAATAAATGCTTCTCTATTGTGTGGCCTCTCATCCCATGCAAAGGCCTGTATATCTCCTCTTTGAGAATCAAGTAAAAATTTCATAAAGAATTAATGAAAAAAATATGCCCTCAGACTAACAACACACATTCAAGAAAAGAGTATTTATATTAGTGTTCTGGACTGCATATGTTTAAGCAAGACATTATGTCAAGGTAGTTCCGTATTTTGTTGATAGAATCTATCTGCCCACTGCAAAGATTGTTTGTGGCAGCAGAGTTCAGTTAATATCATCTTAGGGAAGCCCGAGGATGGCACATGCCACAAATTTTAACCATTGCAAAATTAAGCAGTAGTTTAAATTAGAAGTCTAAACTCCCTCCATAATGAGTGAAGAGAAAAGCAGCTTCAAAGGGTAACCTGCAAGTAGACACTACCTGCTGATGGCAATGACTGCACAGAAACCTGAAAGAGTAATTCAGAGCAGGTGCTTAGTTCTCAGATGACTAATATTAGGGGAAATTAAGTCTACTCTTAATATCAGCTGTAAACATAATTATCCACATAATTCTGTATGCTCTACAGGTGGTAATATAATAATTTGACAATAGGCATGGCAGTATTCACTGTGCCCATTAGTTTTTTGTTTTCTGGTACTTAAAATGGGAGAAAATCCAGCTTACTCATAAGCAAAGAGTCTGGCAGCAAAACAACAGCCAGGCAAAAAACAAGACGGTTGAACATTAGTATTGAAAATCTCGTTGCTAGCCAAAAATGCCAACATTGTGCTCTCTAATGAATTTTGGGAGTGCAGGAAATGGACTGGGAAGCTGCAGTAGTGCAACTCTCTGCTGAGGCTAGGGTTGTACAACCCTCTGATTAAGTTTCTTAAAAAAACATTAACCTGAGAGGTAAAGATGGGATTTTGCTCTTGGAAAGAACAGGAACTTCTATTTCTGTCAGAATCTCCATAATCTGCCTTTACTTGAAAAGCTTTATCAATACTAATAGGCAAAATGGACTTTTACAGTCCTGCTAGCTCTAAATATTTCAGAGATTTGCAGAGAGTACACATATATTTTGTTGTATCTGCTCTGAAAGCATTTTGTGATTGTTGCTGCGAATACAGAATGCAATCATTGCAATAATGAGTGGTACAATAGACTGAAAGATGAAAATGAACACAAGTAACAAATGAAAAGCAAATAAATTAGAGAGAACTAAAGACTTCATTTGAATTGTTAACTGTAACAAATGAAACAGCTTGCCATATAATAGCTGCTAGTTTAAAAGTTCTTACTAACAACCACTAATTCTGAATATTTTATACAGTTTTTATAGAGAAAATTTAAGCTTACATTCTAAAATCACTCTCTAAATTCAGCACAGATATTCTAATAATCTCTGAACAAACTGGGCTAAAGATGCCGCTGGCATTAATCCCCGGCTTCACTGGATGAATCCTTTCCACTGTGAATAAATAATTTCATTTATTTCCATAGGAAATAAAATAATTGAGATACAAACTGATTAATTTGCTTGGTCTAAGACTTTTAAAGATATTTCTTCTCATAAATTTTTTTGTCCTTAAATAACAAAGATGACCTCTGAGGAACATATTTGTGAATTCAATTTGAAAGCAAATACAGTAATTGTACTGACTCAATACAAAATTAAGAACATGAGTTCAAGTGTAAAGAATTCATTAAAATTATGAGGAACTTTTAGAACTTAAAAATAGTTTAAAACAAGTGTGGCTGAAGGGCTGAAGTTCATAAGAAACAAAGTCTCTCCTCTTTAAACCTATGCAGTTCCATATGGAAAACTTTAACATAATATAAATATTCATATGCACACACACACATATATGTGCATGTATGAATTAGTGAGGAAAACTCATATTTTATTCAGGATAGGCTTAGTTTTTTATCCATTTTCATTTAAATGCTGTAATATAAAATGTGTTGTAAAAATAAGAGTGAAAATAATGGAAAACAGGAAGTCTGCACTACGTAGAAAACAGTAATATGGTAAAATATTAGAAATAATTTTAGCATCATTTTAAAATGATGTAAGTACAGGTTTTAAAAGAAAGCATTTATATTAATATGCTATGTCTTTATTGCTATATAACCTGAATGTTTCTAGAATATATGATTATTGGTATGAATACTATGATTATTATTACTGCTTTTGATTTTCTTCTCTATTAGCTATGTTTTATGTAGTCTTTAATATTTCTAATTAGAACTAATGTACTTAGGCATTTTTAAACTCAAATGGTAATAAAAATCAAGCCTTTACAGTAGAGCTAAAATTTCAGATGGTCTCTCTATTCCTGGGACAGACGGAACCCCGGTTGCCACAAGCAGTGTAACACAATATCCACATTAACGTGAATTAATGTGCAGTCAAAAATGGGATCAGTGCTGCCTTGGAGCTTTTCCAGATCCAACCAGTAAAGCTCTAAGCAGCCTCGTCTGAATCCACAGCTCATCCTGCTTTGAACTGGAGCCTCAACTAGAAATTTCCTTGCTCTTCCTCAAGAATGTAATTTTCTCTAGTATCTTCACAGCTACCAAAGACTAATGGCAAAATGGACAAAGCTAAAAAAAATTTAAAAAGTAAAAAAGCACGGCTAACTGTAAAATCACTTGTGGAATTAATATTTTTTTTCATAGCATACTCATTTTCAAAATCCTAAGCTACTTAGTAACAGTTTCTGCCCAAATTCAACAAGTCTCATCAAATAAGGATCCAGAAAGAACGTACATAACACTGAGACCATCTTCATGGCTGATGAGAAAATCCACTGTTGGTATTCAGTTGCCTTTGAGAATATACTAAGGCACTGGTGTTCGGTTCATTTTAGTGCTATGGCACACTGTAGGTTCACTATTAATTTCCAATTAAAACTATGAATTAGATCAAATTGGCACAGTTCTTTAGAGCGAATTCAGGGAAAAAAGGCAGGCTCAAGTCTTGTGATCAAAAAGACCCAGGAGCTGTCCTATACATTTTAGTATTACAAACCGTCAAAAACCAATCTATGGATGAGTACTACTACCAGACACCATGAAAGGTCATCTACTTTATGAATATGATACTTCTAATGAAGTTACCTATTTCTCTGAAACCTGCAGAGGATAAAAGACAGTTTTCTTGCAGAGATTAAACTTTTAGAGAACCTAAAAAACTCCATGGGGCTACCACTGCCATGCTTTTAGGAAACAGAGTGCAGTTTCACAATAACTGCTCTATCACACAGCATGTTGAGTCCTAGCAAGTGAAATCCTCTCTCAGCAGTCAGTGCCTTAGATACACACTGCTATGGCTCATTGAGACTTCCAGACCTTTTTTATATGACAAATTGTGTTTTAGCAAACTAGTTTCTAATCATGACATTTGCTGAGTGCATACCAAAAGAAAAAGCCCTATCATGAGAAATGCTCATTAAAGGATTATTTTTAATATTATCTTTTAGAAATACTTAAACATTTTAAGTATCAAAGAATTAGGCACTAAACCACATTTCCAACTTACAGAAAGCTCAAAGAAGTATCATGGTGTCACAGAACAGATCCACATTATAATGCATATTCTTCCTCTGTGGTGTTCTAGTATTAAAGCTGCTTAAAGGTTTCTTTGTTAAAGGATCTGTGGTGGAGCATTTTTTGTGGAAATTGAGATTTCAATCCCCAGAGCCTTGACAGTTCTTACAGAACAGACCTCACTTGAATATATTCAAAGACCCCTCCGAAGTCACACTTACTGAAAAGTACAGTCACTTCCCTAGGTCGTAGTAACAGCTGCATCACTGTACATCTGCTCTGTACCACGTAAGTGAAGGCTTTATCAAATATGTTTAGATAAAACATGAAGGACCAGTTTGGGTTTCATAAAGCCTTGGTAATTTGGATTCTTATCAAATGGCCTACGACAACACGTGTGTGACAACACGTGACATCTTTTAGATCAACTACCTGACTAGAAGTTCTCAGTGATTCTCATTAGATGAGCCTAACTCCTGAATGTTTAAATTTAAACAGCTCAAAAAAGACTCCAAAAAGTGATCCTACATCTAACTTTCCCTGAAACACTGATCTGATAGATTACAGGATGATGAGAAGATAAGTTAGGATGCTATCCATTTCTGGTTTTGTTTGTTTAGCTAGGAAGTGTCTCATATTTAGTGAATATTTCTGCTGTGCTTAAAACAGTATGTCTGTACACTAACAAAGAATGACAACCTGGGAGAGCAGGGGATGTCTACCAAGTTAGCAGCTGATTATTTTGACCTGAGTGAGGCTTTTGAGACTGCCTCCCATAACACATTAATAGGTAAGCTTGGGACATGTGGGTGAGGTGAGTGCATAGCGAGATGGACTGAGAACTGGCTGGAGGGCAGAGCCCAGAGGGTTGCGCTCACTGGCACAGGGCCTGCAGCTAACGGTGTTCCTCAGGGCTCAGTACCAGCTCCTCACCAACCTGGACAAAAGAACAGAGCACACCCTCACCAAGCTGCGTTACAGAAGTGGCAGGAGTAGCTGATAACAGAGGGCTGTGCCACTATCCAGAGGGTCCTCAACAGGATGCAGAGTTGGGCAGAGAGGAACCTCCTGAAGTTCAACAATGGCAAGTGCAGGGTCCAGCACTCAGGGAGGAATAGCCCCAAGGCTGGGAGCTGATCTGAGGGAAAGCAGCTCTGCAGAGGAGGACCTTGACGTCCTGGTGGACATCAGGCATGGGGCAGCAGTGTTCCCCTAGGGCCAAGAAGGCCAACTGGATACTGGCTGCATCAGGAGCAGCGTTGCCAGCAGGTGGGAAGAGGTGATCCTGCCCCTCTGCTCAGGTCTAGCAAGGCCGCACCTGGAGTACTGGGTACAGTTCTGGGCTCCCTGGTACAAGAGAACTATGAAGATACCAGAACAAGTAGAGCAAAGAGAGGCTAAGATGATCAAGGTACTGAAACAGCTCTCATATGAAGAAAAGCTGAAACACTTGGGCCTGTTCAGGGCCTTATCAATGTCTTATCAATGAACTGAACTAATGATCCCCAGTGGTGTCTCCTGAACTCCTACACTTTGTGATCCTGTGAAAACACCGAAGCAAAACACAGATCATAGAACTCTGCAGCACTACCTGGGCTAAAATGTTTAATGGTGATTCTGTTCCTATAAGACACGGTTTACTGAAGGAAGGGAATTTCTAATACTAGTATTAATATGATTACTTGATTGTCACTTGGTTTGTAGCAGCAAGAACAGATGTAACATGAATGGAGCCAATACTCAGAAGTTAATAATCAAGAAGAACTTAAAACTTTTAGCAATCAGGCTGATCTATGCATTTTAAAAAAGCCACATTTTCATCCTAATCTACCTTTTAATTCCCTGGACAAAAAGCTTGCTTTCTGTTAGCTAAGTCTAAATAGGAATATAGTTTTGCTTTTTGTTTTCTTTTTTTGGAGGGGGGAGGTGGTGGTGGAAGGAGGATGTTGGTTCATTGTTTTTTCCAAAAGCCTTAACCTTTCCCAATATGTTTGGGAGTGAATTAATTACTTTAGCCAAAAAACCTGGGCACAATCTAGACGTCTTGCCCATGCTAGAGTCAAGATCCAATCTAAAATACGAAGACAAGAGAGTTTGCACCATTCAGCCCACAGACCATGGAAAGCCATATGAGAAAAACAGCTTACCCATAGGGAAGATGTGGGCTCAGGCACAGATAGAAGTTACAGATGATCAGCTCCGGCCTCAGTGAAAGGCCTCAATATTACAGTTAAGCTAATTCAAATCACCTTGCACTTTGTGAGAGCTAAGAGTTCATGCACAGACACCATGCAAAATCTGCTGTCTAATAGCTTATTCTGTAGTAGCATTGCAGCTACCAGCATTTCAAGTCCTTAACAGGACTGCAGGCAGCCTCAGCAGAATCACATAAGAGAGAGAGGACCAAGCCCTCCACTGAGTCCACAAGGGAAGGTAGGAATCTGACAGCTTTAGAAAGTAGAAAGTTAAGCAAAGAACTAGCAGTGCATGTCTAGACAGCTTAATGCAACGGAGTATTAGAGTGCCTGAGCATAGAAGAAACTCTGGGAGGCCAAAAACACTTCAGCTGTGTTAGGATGGCATTATATCTGGCTTTACTGCCCGGCCTCTGTAGAGAAGTGATGAAACTGCGGCTGACAGAAATGCTTTCTGCTATCCGAGTCTAAGCCATCACCTTTTTTTTCAGCATCACTAAACTATAAAAAGAATGTTTTTGATTGTTTCTGAATCTTTTTGATGTGGAGGCTTCAAATATCCTGATGACAGAGTACATCAGTGGCTTACTTACCGGGTATTTTATAGTGAGAATCTCTCATATTGATTTTTTCCACTTAATATAAATAATTAAAACTAAATAGATCAGCTAGAGCAAAAGAGAGGCCTTGTGGGGAGGATGTTTCTAGTAGGTGCAAGAATCAGATTCGAGACTTTGCTCTGGTCAATACGTAGTGACGTGAGAGAAACAAACACTTCACTCAAAGCCACTCAAAACCCTTTACTAATGTTGTTGCAATCAATGAATTGTATTACCATGCAGGAAATCCAGATGAAAGTCCATGAGAACCCAGCAGCTATTTTCCCCAATCCATGAAATAGCATTAGGTGATATACACAATGGAAAATGGGTGTACACCCTGGTATGGACATGACTGCAAATACATAGTGTTCTTTCTATAAGACAGTGTCTTCTGCATTCATGCTACTTAAAATACCAGGTTTTCGCTGTTTTTCAGCAGTCATAAATAGTAAGCAGAGCTAGTTCTAGTCCTTCTTTGCTGTCTCTTACAACTCCAGACAGAGAAGCTCGTTCTGTTTGATGGTAAATAATCAACTACATGACACATTGCTGAAACTGTCTTAGAATTGGCATGCTAAGTATTTATATTAAACAGTAATGCACATGAAGAACCACTTCACTTTTAGATATTCTTTGCTAAAAGATAAAGATTTTGCTCCTTAAAGACTCAGATCTGTAATGCAGAACAGTTATATTTCACTAAACAAAGGGAACATATTGGCATCGAAGTTCCTAATCACCAGATTTTATCTGCATACAAAGTGAGGGTTGCCAAGCATTAATGGGTTGTACCATATTCTGAGTGCGACCTGAACAAGAAAATCAGGCAGTTATTGACTGCATCTCCTTAAGGACCAGACACTTTATATGTACTATGGAGACATTCCTTTTTTACAGATGGCATTCTGATCTGTTTGATAACTTCAGTGCTTTAAAACTGCAAATACTTTCTAACTGGGGGTTAAATGCTCTTTGGTGTAGAAGGTTTTACAGTCTACAGAAAGTAAATATTTCTTCAAAGAAGAAAATACATACTCATCTATCTGCTGATGCTGAAGCTGCAAATACAAGATCTGGCATAATACTATCAAAAGTTATCAGGCAAATGGAAGACCTGGGTAGGAGTGTCACATCAGGGTTTCTGCTGTGGGGCATGGACCAGTGGGTAAGGCACACACATTGTTTTTACTGCGCATGGGTGATTGAGGTTAAATGTAATCTGATGGACATATAGTGCCTGAAGTGCTCTTCAAACCAGGCCTAATTCAACAAAAAGTATTCACGAGCACTGACTTTTGGCCTTGCCACACTTCCCATTTTCCCCTCCCAGTCCCCCTGGTGAACTTGCTTCTCAGAACAAAGTGTCTCCTTGTAATAGATCTCCTGTCCCATCCAGAGGTACCAGCGTTCCTTTTTCCATCAGTTATTCCTTTAAGAGATGAATGGATGACCATGAAGGGTTTGGATGAACACACTGTTGTTCCCTTATCACAAATAGGCAGGATGTAAAATACATGCTGAAAGTTGACTACTTAAGAATGGTTCGTACTCCAAAGATCGGCTCACTATGTAGAATAAATATGCTTAGAATTTATTGGAGTTTTTTTACAGTATCTGCAGTACAAATTCAAGAGTTCATATGTTCCCAAGATTTAAAATTCATTGCCAATGAAGGGCTGATCATTTAGATGTAACAGGAACAGGCTCAGTGACTCGGGAGATGTCTTTCAGTTTCACGTTGCTGAGACTCTTAAAGGCCACCAAAGCAAAACCAGTAAGAAGTAACAAATGTCACGTTGAATAAAAGCAGCGACTTCTACTTACAACTTTTTAGTCACTCTCTTTTCCCAGCCAGTTCTCTAAGCCAGGCCAGACTTTCCTCAGATGGTCTGAGGAACATAGATGGGAGCTAGGGAACAAGAACGATCAGACTGAAGATGAAAGATTTCAGGCAAATCTGTAGCTAACTGGTTACCCAGAGACTCCCTGTTGCATTACTGTTAAATATCATTGTGGTACTGAACCCTTAAACACTTACAATACTTTTGCAGGCCTCTGTCTTGCAACAAAATTTGCAATACTATGTCAAATAAATCATTTTTTTTCCTTCAAAAATGAAGCATGTTCAAAAATAATCTTTAAATCCTAGGTTTTCCTGTGTCCTTAAAAATAATCTTTAAATCCTAGGTTTTCCTGTGTCCTTTCTCTTTTCAACTGCAGAGTACACTGAAACAGAAACATGGTCTATATATGGGCTATAGCAGAATTTTGAGAACAGTATTTCTGGAATATTACAGCAAAGAAGTGCACTCAGAATTCAGCACATAATTACATGTGCTGAATACATTACATGTATGCACATCACATGCATAATTATATTACAAAAATAATTGAGAATTATTTTCAATTTTATTCATAGATCACGTGGCAAAATTTGGCTTGAATCTTTGTTAGCTCACTTGCATGGTTGTTTAGCTGCAGAAAAAAATGGATGAGTTTCAAGAGTGCCTGGTATTATTTATTTAAACAACATGGTTGTTATTCTTTAATTTAAAAGATAGCATCATAGGTAACAATATTTTAGAAATACATGCTACATTAGTCTCTGTCACTTACAGCTGGAAAGAAGACTGGAGGACCAGACTGATAGGCTCTCTTTTCAAGCTTCTGTTCGTGAACAGAAATAAAAATGTCAATGTTTTCCAGATTCAGAAGCATTCTTGAGGATTCAGTAACTTAAAGGAATATGATTTGGTCATTTAGTTAAATGCCAAAGTAAAGGCTCAAGTGATGTAAAATTCAAAGATGGCAGAATTATAAAAGTATAATTTGCAGATAATTCTGAAGTAAAAATAAAGAGTAAAATTTAGTATTTTGTCTGGTGACAGAGAGATGACATCAAGTCTGATCCAAGATAGAGGAAAGTAAGAAATTCTTTGCCCTGAAAATACTGTATTTCAGACAATTTCAGGTAAAATTCTTAACAAAACCGTATGACTGCTCTTTGCTACCTCCTATGTTCTACAAGGATTGATAGTGAATAATTAAACAGAAGATGAATCTCAGTGTGACTAATTCATCAGTCTACAAAAAAAATCTCTTTTTGGCAGATAACAGCTGTACCTAGTCTGAATGAATTTTATTCATTCATAATCTGAAAGAGTTAGCAGGCATACTCTTAGGTATTGTCTTTTAGAGCCTCTTGAAAATATCTTAGACATTAGAAAATGCTGGAAGAACACATGGTCTTCTCAGGGGTTAGCATTTACATTCTTTACAAGATCACGACACTGTCTATGAAGCAAAAGATGAATGCTACAGTTCTGACAGTCTTTGATTTTATTGTGTCATTTCTTATAGATACTACTGGTACTCAATTCTTACCTATCACCCATTTCATGCCCCCCTCGCCTTACCCTGTAGCAGACTCGTTTTACTTTCTTGCCCAAGAAACTCAAAACAAGAATAAAATATCCACTGCATCAGACAATGTTTCTCACCTACAGCTCCATGAATATCCTAATTACTAGATTCAGTACGCTCACTGATGTACTGAATATGGAAACACTTCTAACGAAAAAAAAATCATATTTGAACCAAAACAAACTCCTCCGTTGCAGATGAAAAAAAGAACATAGTAGTCTTCACATCATGATACTGACAACGACAAAAATGGTTTTTTTTTTTGTAATTAAATCATCAAATCTCTTATTGCTTTGTTCATTATGAGGCAATTTTTGTTTTACCCTCTCTTGACATATCCTGCTTAACCAACCAGGGCTAACTCAATCCAAAGAGCAGATGAGTCTGCCCAGCTAAATCTGTAAATACTATGTCAAAGTTTGGAGAATTTAATATTCCAGCTTCAGTGATTTCCTTTTTCTGAAATATTAATGATACCAAAAGTCTCTTCTACTTCTTTTGAGACCAGTCACATTCTTCATTATAACTTAAAAAAGCTCAGTTACCACCAGCTTCAAATTGCATTAGAAGTCATATACGGATGAAGACACATCAACTGAAACCTCTGAGATTTGTGGCATTTGCCATCTAGAGCAGGTGGCCCTACTGGAGGGACACTCTTTGCTTTCCAGATACATAAAATTCAAGGTCAAGGCATCTAATGAAGACTAGAGGAAGTTATGAGATAATTAGGAAGAAAAGAGTTGGAAAGCCAGCAGGGACACATAATCAGATTTCCATCAATGCCACTGGTAGGAAAACCATATTTGAAAGTTATAAAAGAGTGTTTTCCTACTTCTATCTGTATAAATCAAAAGTGAAAATCAAATCTTGAACACAAAGACTGTCCATCCAGGTAAT
>JAUBOD010000191.1:697870-708041 GCA_032353885.1 Nothura maculosa
AAATCTATGAGTTGTACTAATAGAAATTACACAATTGTATTTATCTGCACACATACACATTGAAGAAGGAAGAATGGTTCATTCCTATTCTGAAATTAGATTTAACTGCAATTTTGCTCCATACTATTTTTAAATAGCAAAACATCTAGGCAATAATATAACCTTGTTTGGCTTCCTCATAATTGCAATTTCCTGTCTTAAATGAGTTCTCAGAAACAGCATAAAGCAGTTGGTTGTATGATGTAACTGTGTAACCCTTTAACATGGTATTATTATTATTACTAGCAAAAGACCATATGCTTTGTACAGTGAGATGCTCTACCACTGTCTTTCCCAGAACTAATGATGTACTTTTTTTTTTTTTCTGTAGATATTGTCTAATTCCTAAGGAATAAGGTGTTTTGGTTAATAAAATCATACACACACACAAACAAAACAGCTTCATTACAAAAATCAGAATTCTAGCAGTGAGCAAGTATTACTTCCAATTACAAGTCATATGCTTGCATTACACACAAACAATAGCTTAGGAAACAGTTAACATATTATTTTAGGCACTAGTTTTGAACAGAAATCTGGTTGCCAGTATTGCACAATTCAACAGGTATTACTCAGTTATAAAATCAGGAAACAAGATAAAAAGTAAAATTATCTTAAAAAAAAACAAAATTCTCAGAGTCTAGAACCACTAGTACACTCTTTGGATGTGTATGTGTATGGACGTGGAATTCTCACAACAGAATGACTCAGTGAAGCTCATTTAACTGAAACTTCTTTCAGCAACTAGAAGAGTCAAGTGTTACTCTGATATGACCTTAACTGGGAAAACCAACTTCTGTCTTGGTCAGCTAACACCTCAAACTTCATCCAGTTTATGGTTGCTCTTAAGAAGAAATGGAAGATGCTGCAGACAGAGCTGTGCAACTTCTTAGAAGCTCTTAGTTCACGTCAGATGTCTAGAAGCAACTGATACACTTAACACTTTGTGGTGGATAAATTCCTTCAAAACTAGGCTAATTGCTACATTGCACAGTTGAAAGATATTTATCTTTGGGAGAAAAGTACTGCATACAATTAAGTGATCTTCAGTCTATCATTACTTTTTGAAAGAAAACTTCAGTGTCTGACAGTCACCTGGGTATCCCCTCACCCTTGTTACTAAGGAGCTAACTGCAGAAAAAAACAACTAGCCTTGTCAAAGTACTAAAAAAGTAAATAATTTGTAGCAGTCAGTAGGTATATGTTAAAGAAAATAAATAAATTAATAATAATCCTTGTTCTTTTTCAGGTTAAACCTGGAGTCTCATAATCCTTTCAGTAAAGGCAGCTTGTCTTCTATGACTGTGACTGGGAATGCTTAGGGAAATACATGCGTAAAGGTGAAGTCAGTGTAACAGCACTACTACCTTAGGCATCAAAGTTTCTATGATAGCAAAGGACACAGAACACAGCCTCTTATCAACAGCTGGGTTTTTTATTTCCAGGCAAGTGAATTATGCACAATTTTTCTAAATTTTGGTGAAATTCAAAACCAGGGATTTTTGGTGCAAGCTGCTTGTGGGATCTGTTTTACAGTAAGTGGAAAACGGACCCACAGCTATACAGACATTCTCTGAGGTACCTGCTCTTCGTGCTGGTCAGAAATTACATTTCTCTCAGTTCAGTGGGTGCCAGCTGAGTCCTTTCTAATCTTATAAACTTATTTGATAGTCTTCAAAGACTAGGATGAGTAGAATAAATTTTTTACACAAGAAGTATGCTGAAATGATGCAACTTCAGGTGTACAACTATAAATATTTCTGCAAAGTCGTATGACCTTGACATTCAGATTATTTAAGTTAAATGTATCAAAATATTAAGTACACCTTGGTCATTCTGCTGCATGCAGGCCACTCTAGTACACTTAGAAAAAATTTTCAAGAAATTTCAGCACATCTCTACCCATTACATATTTTGTCAGTTGTTCCACAAATAATGTAAAGATTAATATTAAAGGCAACAGCTTCAGTTCATGTCAGTGAAGCCAAGGTATCACTAAGGTTATGTGCACATCCAAAACTGAAGGCAGAATCCTATTGCGTTTGTAATATTTACTCTCTCTACAGTAGGATTATTATCTTGGGTGAATTCAGAAAACATTCACTTTCCCTACCCTACATAACCTCTCTTTTTATGTCTTTCACCTTAATATCTGTGTGACTAAAGAACCCATAAATCAAGCATTTTGAATGTAAACAAAGTCTCAAAGTACTTGGCAAGAACTGGATAAGCTTCAGTTTCCATTAACATTGATTCCTCCTCCAATAATGAGATGATCTCCTGTACTCTTCCTGATTTATTTGATGCCATTACAATTTAATTTAAAGCATGTAATACCTGTGAAATATAGTTCTTCATTGTAGCAGAGAATAGAGTATACCTGTGAATCCAGGGGGACAGGAACACTGGTAGCCTCCAAGCCTGTTGATGCAACTTCCTCCATGCAAACAAGGAAGAGTTTCACACTCATTTACATCCATTTCACAGAGAGACCCATAGTATCCAGGTGCACAATTACAGAGGAATCTTCAGGAAAGAGAAAATCACATAAACCAATAGAAATAAACAATATGTTTGACATCAATACTGTAGAGCTATCCATATGTTCTGGTGTCAAGATGTGATCCCCTAATCACTTGCCATATTAAAACAACTAACCGAGTTTTCTCATTTCCATGTCTCTGAAGTAAGCAGTTATTTACTATTTTCTAAATTACTAAGAGAATCGTACAAAAAAATTGTATCTGAAACTATGGGTAATGACATATGGGCTTAAGTTCTTCTCACACAAGTCTCTAAACAACTGCAGAATGATGTGGATACAAACACAAAACTCAGCATTTTCCCTTGCTTACAATTTATAATTTAGTTAACATTTACATTAGAAAAGGTAACTGTTTGAAGTCAAATTGCAGGAAAAGCACAAATTGGTCTAAGCCAGTTTCTCTTTTGTTTTCCTCCCAGGTCACAGAAGCAGTAAATCCCTAGGTCAGGAGAATTAGCCTACCTCATCTTAACACAGGATCCCTGTCACACGCTGTAGGCCCCATCCAAGCCTCCAGGCAGTGAGCAAGCTTTATAATTTAAGAAACTTTTTTTTTTTTCCATTTAATTGCAGTAACTCACCTGTTTACCAAATCTAGGCAAGTTCCATTATTTTTGCATGGTCTTGATAAACATTCATTTATCTCCACTTCACAGAGTGTTCCAGTAAAGCCATGCTGGCAGGAGCATCTAGGGAAAAAAGACATAATTTTTTGCTTTTTAGTTTAATATTAAAAAGAAAAATAAGTGGTAGATTTTAAAGGGTGACAGTAGGAAGTTCTAAAATGAATTTCTTCTAGTCATTAGAAAATTCTACATTGTAGCCTTTCCTCCCCACAGTCCCTGCCTGGCAAACATCAGCCTTTTTGTGTGAACAGGGTGGGCAGGGGCTGCTCTCACACCACCCTTGGCAGTCTCAAGTTGCCAACTCTGGACAGAGAAGGGAGTTGGCATAAGAAAACAGAAAAATAATCCAAGTAGGCCCAAGCATCCTACCACAAACACTGTGCCACTCCTGGGGAAGACCTCTGGATGCTGATGACACCTTAAGACTCCATTCCCATTCCTACCCCAGTTCTTTCTGAGGGAGACTAAAACCATTGATTCCAGGAGCTAGAGAGACATTGGAAGAGAGATCGTAATACCAGAGGGAAAGTGTAGATGATTTCAAGTTTTCTTGTGTAACATTTTAAACTGCTTTGCATTAATTTTGACAATGAGTATGAATATTTTTAATTACACTAATAATAACTGCCTATTATATTTTGATTAGACTGTCAGGTTTTTAATTATCTTGAAATTCACACGTTCACCTACACAGTATTTTTCTTCTCAACATAGCAAAATTTTCAATGTAACAACAGAGTAATAAGTCAAACCCATCACAGAAAAATATATAAAGATAGGTTAGACTCATTACAGTTCTAAAGAACTGCAAAGACTACTAACAGAGATGAAGGGCCACATAACTAGCTAAATGATAAATACTCCTGTATCATACTCGGTATCTACTGTTCCAATTATTTTCCTTACCTGTATTGGTTAATGCTGTCCACACAAAGTCCCTGATGCTGGCATGGATGGGAAGCACACTCGTCAGTGTTAACTTCGCAGTTAGTGCCTTCAAATCCTGGAAAAGAGATTACACTGTGTGAATGAGTGAATTCTACTACATCATGTGTATACCACAGGTTATGGATCCTCCCCGAGCTCAAGATCAACTTAAATAATGCGTACGTTTGCTTTCAAGAAACCTCAAGCTAGTCTTGAACCTTTCAAAAGCTGGAAGACACCTCAGTGGTGACCACTCCTCCTCTTGGTATATGCTTCTAAGCAGAGGCTCCTTGCCCTCGGTGGCCAACTCAACTGCGCTGCAGCCATGGCCCCTCCTGCCGCATACCCTGTGCTAGGGACCGGCTCTGGGGCTTCAGCACTTGCCACAGCCCCATACACCTGCCTGGTGAGCTGGCTACACGCGGCTGCTCTCCCTGCTGAGGTCTGGGGTGATGGGGCTGCCCCTCGGCAACCCTGGCGGGGATCCTGGCCCTTTCCCCAGGGAGCAGCCAGTCTCCCAGAACGCTGACCCACACATCAGCAAAGCCCTTGGGGGTCCCGTCCGAACAGAACCTCCTCCAGGGATACTTATTCCTTCGCTTTAAAAAGCAGCATTCCTGTCCTGAGACTGTCAGAAGTCCATCACACACTAATGCACCTGAGATTCTAGATGTGGTTGAAACAAATCAGCACCTGACTCAATCTACTGAGGAAACGTAACCCACTTCGGTGTCCTGAAAACATTTTCTTTGGGAGTGTGTCACAATTTCAAAAGCAAAAGCTAATTCAATAATTAATATATTCTGGTGCATAATGGCAGCTAAGGCGGTCACATTTATTCAAAGCAGTCAACTGAAATTAAAGAGTTCATTTTAATATTTAAATGAAGGGGGAAAATTTATGATGATTCACACAGTACATCGCTTGAACAATACATTGTCTGTGTAAATCACTCCAAAATATACATTATACTAACAAAAAAGAGAGATTTTTTTTCTGAGTTATATGCTACAAACACTCATTTTGCTCTTAGAAAGCATTCCACACCATAAAAAATTCAAAAGAGCCAGCTATTTGCCCATATAAACAGTTATGGTAAAATTAAATACAGTGAAACTCATGGAAGTTTGGCTACTATTGACAGTGAAGTAACTCTGTTAGATAAAATCAAACATTTATCCTTTAGGACCTAATCCTAAATTCAGTAAAATTAAAATGAGTTATTTCCAAAGATTTTATAAATTATTAGATTTTAAATGAGACAGGCGAGATAGATACACTTTTTCTCTGTAAGAAATGGAGGGAAAAAAATAAAACAGAAGATTCGAGAAAACTGAATTTGGGTTGTTCCTGTCAGGCTGTAATATAGAATTGGGTCTTCTTTTTCATCATTTCAGGATTTGTTAATTCAGTGTGATTCAAGCAGAAGACATATGGTTGAGGACAGAGCTACTGAAGGAATTGTAGATTGGAGAGGTCTCTTTGGAATGGCTCGATGGCCAGGAAATGCTGGATGTTGCCTAACAATAGATCTAGGTCTTTCCCTACTGCTTCCCTGTCCAGGCTGGACCAGTCTCGGATACATTCAAGGGTCTTTGAGCTATTCTGACTAATACATTAATATAAAACAGAGATCTTAAAATACAATAAATAAGTAAATAAAAACTAGGCTTTTAGGCTTAAGAAATTAAAAACTAGACCAAAAGGGATCACTAAAAATGGCTGCTTCAAGAAATGTCTTTGCATTAACAATGTCTTTGCCTGTGCTAAAAATTACGGAAACAAGAACAACCATGGGCATTTATAGTTTGCCAATATGCGGTCTCTTTTGTTTGGAAATACTTATATTTTCTCTTTATAAATTGCTTTTCTACCATATTTTTACACCAATGTAGATACAAACCATTCTTATCACATTACTTCATTACTACCACTACCAGTGACAACAGGTTTCACTATAGTGAATTATTTCAACCCACCTCTTCAATTACAATCCTCTAAAGCTAATTCTTTCTATGATTGACACAGATTTTTTTAGAAAATCTCAGTGGGAAATGCAATCACGTATTCCCTATTCTTATGATGTCCCACAAAACTAACCAAAAAGAAATCCCCTAATAGCGGGTAAATAATCTCTATCACAGTGGACTGCTCTGAATTAGCCTCCTCAGCAGTGGCTACACTGCTCAGTTCAGAATGCTTCAGTTGATTATCTGAGGATGAGCTAGAATCAAAGCCAAGATTTAAATAATTGTGGTGCCTGCAATAGGTGTAATTTGCAGCTTGAAACCTAACTTGAGTTTCCATCTATTGCTTGCAGTTTGCTTAAGGAAAAAATATGGGTAAAATGACTGCAAATTATTTTCTGGCATGCTAGTTCACAATTACAATTCAGTATTAGAAGCAGTTACAACAAGTAGACAGCAGTTGCTGACAATAAGTCATTTTAAAGAATTATTCTTTTGATACATGGTACCCAGTGCCACTGAGCAAGAACAGAAAGGCAGGATGGTGCTTCTGTATCTCTGGTTTGAGGAATGAATCGGAGGGCACACAGAATGTGAGATCAGGAGTGCAGCAGCACCACCAGCCAACTTCCTCTTCGGTGACTTTCCATTTGTTTGTCAGGTTTGACATTTCTGAAACTGTATTTATTTCAGAGTAGCAGCCTTTGTTAACAGTCAGGGGAATTGAGACTTCACCGAAAAAAATAAAGAACAAGGATACATGTAAAAAAAAATGAAGTAACTCATAGATACAAAGAAAAGGGTGTGAAGCTAACAAAACACTAACAAAACTTTAACAGAACTTGCACGGAATGCTTTCTTATTCTTTTGTGATCCTACGTTATTTAAGGAATTATCTTTCCTAAAAAAAAAAACAAAAACAAAAAAACCCCACTCATTTGAAATTAAAATAAGTAAGAAGGAAAATTGAAGGCATTCATCATTCTGCTTCCTCCTGATGTCCTTACTTTGTTACGGATGTTTAAAGGAAGTTCTTGGTAAATAATACTGATGTGAGTATATAGAGCACTATTCAAACACATTTTGGCAGCACATAGCAAAATACAGCTACCTTGAAAGCACTCAAGCGAGACAGTCAAACTATTTTAGGTATTACACAGAATCACAGAGTATAATTCCTACAATTAGAAAAAAAATGCAAGTTTCACTACAGGGTATCATTAGATATCCTGATACACTGTGAAATTATAATAATGTTCTCAACCTAGTATTGAATAATTACTGAATAACCATCTAAGGAATATATATCCTGTTTTACTACTAAAAATCAAAAAAGTGAAATAATGTAGCAATTATTAACCATAGTGGGAACTTTTACAGAATATTTCAGGAAGTTTTTGCTTTCAACTAAAACTTTACTAATTTCCACTTAAAAGGATTAAAAAAGAGGAGGAACTGATTTAAAGTAAGAATTATCTTAACAGCTTATTCATATCTTGCATATTGAAGTGTCAATATATGTCATAGGTTTAATACGCACAGTCTCACAGAGCTCTTGCACGTCGCATTACACTCAAGCACATTTTAAAGCTTAAATTCCATAGTATTTTTATTTATAAACTGCAACTGCTGCCACATACACTTGTGAAACTATAAATAATGTATAGATGCAGCTTTTGCTCAGTAGTGTGGACATGTTTGCAGATTATTTCAAGTACCGCAAGAATAGCAAAATATAATGCAATAGAAAGCATGTTTGTTTTGTTTAAACTGACCTAAATTGGTTTAAAATTAACTATATTATTAAGAACGTTATCAGTTGAAAATAAATTTGCATTACTTAAATTCACTTAATTCACTTAGCATTCACTTAATATGGCCAACGTACATTTCATAATTTTTAGTTTATACTGTAAATGTAATTCATTTGTATCACAAAACAGCATCGTTTTTGTTTTAAGCAAACTATTTTACAAAGTGGTACATTACTTGAAAGACTGAAAGTATGAATCCTGCTGTAATGCATCTCACCATAACAATGTTTAGGACTGCATGTATGAAACTAATAGACACATTTAAATGCAAATGAATTATAAATCAGTAACACATGCATATGATTTAATGCAGTTCTCCAGTCAAATACTTTACAAAGATGACTAAGATCTTAAAAAACATATTTTTGACTCTAGTATTTTCTATGCTGAAAATCTTGATGTTTCCTGAACTCAATTTTCTTTTTTTTTTTTTTCTTCCAAGCTGGTCAATATAAAGATCAGACTACTGTAAAATTCAACAAAAATAAATGGTTTTAGTTGTGAAAAAAGTTTTACACTATTTCCTACATTAGAGAATGTGAAGTAGAATAGAAGGTCATGGGTACTATAGCACATTCAAACACTATCTTTCTTACAAAATAATGTTATCCACATATCCAAGATCAGCATTTCATTAAAAATGCTTTCATTTCTAATATTCTGAGTCCTTGAGTTCTTTTTCAAGGCATGAAGTATATCTCAGAAACACCGCCAGTTTATATAATAACAAAGCCTCCTGAAACTAACGAGGATGAAAAACAACTGAAACCACTGAAAGTTATTTTGATTCTTTAGCTGTACTTAAACAAAATATTTTTATATTTATGTATTTTTTTTAATGGTTGAGGTAGCACGACAGTGATTTTGAGAATATAAGCTCTAAAAATGTCTCTCATGCACAATATGTCACAAAAGCAGCTTTTCTCATATCCAAGTACCAGTCTTTCAATTCAAAGAAACAAATCCCCACTTGAGAGCTGGCAGGTCCAGCAATATGTTCAGATTCGTCTGCAATTCCACACTAACTATAGGTTACACCATTCCACATCCTGTGGTAGTTTTCCAATCAGTGTCAATGACAAGGCATCAAATGCTGCTATCTAGGATGGGGCACATTACTTTGTTCCTCCTGCTTCCCTGAAATAATGGAAAGGGCAAGCACACTTCCCAGCTCCATCTGTGGGATCTATGTAAGCTGCAAAGAGCCGAGACGCACAAAGTGCAGCTCTACATTTGCTGTTAAAGAGCCACAGAGCTTTGCTTTTGAAAGAGTAGATAGAGGATCTGCCTCCACACAGATAGGGCAGGGTCTTCTCTTAGATCTCTCACTGACACCTCTGCCCGGGACAGGGTCCCTGCCGCCCCCCCGGCCTCCTCACCCGCACAACTCCTCTCCATAAAGCAGCTGTGCTGGTGCTCCCAGCTTCCAGCTGCACCTCTGCAGAGCTACCACAGAGGGAAAGAATCCAGAATTCACTAATATTGAACTTAATCACATTGACTGGGTCCTAGGTTTTTAACAGGTCAGACCATCACTGAAAACTGCTGAAGTCGTGTCCTCTTGGTAACCAGTGCTAGCTGCAAAATAAACATAATTAGTAATGAAATTATGCACACAAATAAGGTGTCAAAGCTGCTCATTACTTGTATGATAAAATCTGACACAATTTGCTGCTCTCCATTCTTTTCTTTTATGTAAAATGGTGCGCTTCACAGAAATACATACAGAAAAATCTCTACAGAAATACTGAACCAGAATATGGGCACGTGGTGTGGGATTCAGACCATCTGCCTTCTGCACAAATAGTCCTAGGCTGCCTTTGTAGTCAGTGGAATAAAATAGGTATTTCCACAGCATTAGCCACCTGACTTACTTGATACACCTATTTTTGGATGAAATGAATTGCCTTACAAACTGCTTCTCTCTCCATCAACTATACATGGAGAACAGGGAGACCAGCTCAGCATAAACTTTAATACTGCAGACATCTACATCTGGTCAAATTAATCCACACTTTCTGGTGGCTTCATTCTAATAATACCTGTCCACTGATTTCATTTCCCTTCTGAATTTCTTAACTCATTAAAAAGCTATTGAACTAAGTCAAATGCTGCTTAAATAACCTTCTTTCTGAAATAGATAAAGCTGTGGTATGAACACACTAGTCTTGGTTCCTGCTTTAGTTTCTTGGTATCAGAACTTGCAATTCTTCCACAAGCATAAATCACTGTCAAAAAAAATCTTTGCTTACG
>JAUBOD010000191.1:712378-725295 GCA_032353885.1 Nothura maculosa
AGCCGTGGCCCAGGAAAGCTGCAGGTGCCTGTGATGCTGCTGCTTGCTGTGCACTAACACGGCAGCAACCCGTTCTGCTCGTTAGACAGGGGAAGATGACTCCTCTGCTGCACCACACTCTCCTGCAGTTCCGGGGGAAGAAGAACCAGGTTCAACCTGGCCCAATTTTTGTACTTTTAACAATGTGTGTGTATTCTATTTTTGCTTGTCCATTTTAGCAATTTAGTCCACCGGGTCTACTGGCCAGATGTCTATTGATTCGAAAACAACAATTCTGAATGCTGGAATCTAAGATCTATGTAATATGTATAAATGTAATATATATTAATTACTTTACTGTAAGGAGATCAGACATACAGCTATCACATCAGCTTTTCACTGTTATCGACTGACTCACTGTAACTCATGGAAGCTGTATGTGCTTTGAAAGGGACACAGCCTTGATTTCAGCAAACACAGTGCTAAATACAATACAGACTTAAAACAATTCTGCAGCACAGCAGACAACAGCAAAGCTTAACTATGTCAGCTCTCACCTGCTTTGCAAATGCACCGTGGCTTTCCATCAGTTTGCGCCAGGCAGGTTGAGTTGTTTACACAGGGATTGTAGGGCAGGTCGCAGGGATTGAAGCGCTGATGGCAGAAGTCCCCCATAAAGAATGGAGGACAAATGCACCCAAACTGCCCCTGAATAACAGACTCGTAACAGGTGGCTCCGTTCAGGCACGGTTCTGCATCACATTCATTTATATCTTCGCTGCAGTCTGGCCCTGTCCAGCCTGCTGCACATGTGCAGCTGAAAAAGAAGAGCAGACATGGCAGAAAAATGAGAATCAATGACTTCGCCCATTCATGTTCAATTCTATTAAAAGAATTTAAAAATCCATAATGCCATTCTGTGCAGAGCTCTCTTCCAGCAGCTATGTCAGTTTTCATTATGAATAAAAGTTGTACTGAGGTTCTTCTCAGGACCTTCTTCTGCAAAGGAAAAATGATTTATTCTGAAGTGCAAGATATATATGCACTTGGAGAAATACTTGGCTTCAGTCAATGTAGAGAGAATCATCTGTGAACCTTTTTTAAAACTTCTAAAAAACATCCACAGCAATTATCAAGTGCAGTTACGTAAGGTTCATCCAATCTGAGAAATGAATTGTCATATGTGTGAAATCTGTAGATAGCTTCAAGTGTTTGGGAAGACATCCCATGCTACATGCAGCAAATAGCATTAGGGATACCCTTAGGAAAGAAGGCAGAAGGCCAAAGGCATGAGCAATGAAAAATCTTAGTAATGCTGTTTATTTTCCAGTATATGCTCTTGTGAAGGGTTGATACAATATTGAAGAGAAAAACTTGGACCAATAATCACAATGTGATTACAAAGCATCTATCTTAGGAAACAGACAAATACTCATATACAGCACAAATGATGATAAAGTTCCAGATATTCAGAGATTACAATTTCCTTAAGATTCCAAAGTTGCAAGGGAAAATTTTGCCCTTAACTACAAGGGAAGAAGGATATTTTCACATTTTACTTACTTACTATCAAATGATAGGAATTTTCCACTGCCTGTATGTTTGAATATGATCTGATTTTTATGATTTCTTCAGAAATTCTTTAAACTTATAGGCGATTCTTTCAGCCAGAATATGGTTAAGTATTTATATCTATATAAAAACCTTAAGTATTGTATCTAAAGTGTGTATGTGTCCAAATAAGTTTCCTCAGGTATCTGAAAGAAAAAGTATCATCTGCTAATTCTCATAAAACTGAAGAAGAAAGACAGTAAATAATTTAAGCTTAAGTAACTGTTAACACTCTTAACTGGAAAAATATTTTCTGCTTTTTCTCCTATGAACAAATAGATCTACCATCTTCTGCACACGTCATGAGGTTGTAAATTCAGAAGCTGAAATATTGCATTGAAAAAAATGGTAATTACATATGAAAGAGTGACAGACTTTTAAGTTAAATCCCAGCTGATAAATAGATAATGTACATTATACATGTCCAGGCTAATTATAAAACAGCGGACTTACAACTGTTTTACTATAAAGCACAAAAAAATCTACTGTTTTCACCCCTCAATTGCATACTAAAAGCAAGGAGACAATAATCCATCAGAAATATCAAAAATAGCAGTATTCCAATGCCAGGCTCTTCCTGCTCTATATTTTACAATCAACTGTAATGGAAATTTTGACTAAAAACAGCCAGAATGTGTTTTTTTGTTGTTTTTTTTTTTTTTGAAAATAATTCAATGGGTTTTTGAAATGTGATTTTAATTAAATACTTTCTTCTATTGGATCAAAGCAATTTATAGCATCACCACAAACAGGAATCATACACTGGCACAAGCAGTTAGATATAGAACTAACTGATGAAGTCTGATTTAATACTGCCTGATTTTAATTAGTTTGTCTTACTCCATATACTGTATTAATGCTTTAAGTAACTAAAGTTAAATATTTTCCTTGATAATATATCAAGCCATGCATGACTTCATTCTTTAGATTATTCACTTAGATAATACGTAATACTGATTACACCTTATCTGTAGAGAACTCCTCCAACTCATACAGATCAGCTTTCAAAGTATAATCTGTGTAGCTCTCCATACATTTAAGAGCTTTCCAGGCAGAAAAAGATAATGAAAAATAATCAACATATATTTAATCAATGTTTTTATATTTTACTTCCTGCTTAAACAAGAAATACCCAGTTAAAAATTGCAACATACAGCCATGAAGGGATATCCCAAAAGAAAATTCCTATTAAGCTTTAAGTTCTTGTAAAGCTATATGATCAGCGCAGTATTAAATTACTTCTTTCTTATAAGTTCGATTTCTCACATACCAACAGAACACACTAGTATCACTTGCCTTATGCTACCTTATGAGTTTTAAGGAATCAAATTATACGCAAGATACTTAGCAGTAACAGAAGAGTTAAGGGTAGGGGGGATCTCTGGACATCAGTGCTGCAGCTCAAAGAGTGCCAGCTGGAACAGGCTGCTGAGGACCAAGTCTACCTGGGTTTTGAATACTCCCAATGATGGCGACTCTACAATCTCTCAGGACAGAACCTGTTTCCAGATGGCAGTATCTGTACGGTACAAAACATTATAAGCATTGTAAGTATGGAAGAGCCTCTAGCACCACAATTTCTTAGCAGTCCAGTTAAAAGAACTGGACTCATGAACTGAACACTCAGCTACTTTGTGCCTATCATTCACCTGCCTTTTTTGATTGTATCTTGATGAGAAAAGGCAGGATGTTGACTGAAAATCAGGAGGCCTATCAGATATACTGTACATACAATAACATTCACTCAACAGCAAGGGTTTGTATTCTCTTGCACATTCAATCAAATCAGCTAATAGCCTGCAAAGCTGCAGTGCTCAGTGATTACTTTATTCTTCCAAAGCTGGAGGCTATTAAATTGTCTAAAGCAGTAAAACGAGAGCTCACTTTGAGAAGATACAGGGCCTCAAACTTAAACAGTACCATTCACCAACATACACACAAAATTCCTGAGGTACAACTCAGAGCCATCAGAAGCTTATGTTATTCTATTTTTTCTCTCCTTTTTATTTCCACAAACATCTTCTTTTATACCCTTAAGCTTAACTTTTATTAAGCTTAACTTTTATTCCCTTAAGCTTTCCTGAGCTTAACTCACTCTTTGTTCCTCAGAGATAATGATGAATCTTACATATTCCATCAGCTTTCACCTACAAAAGCTGTTAGGAATTTTTCTGTTCTTCTGTTGCTTTTAGCTCTCCATTCTCGTATGTCACTCATAAGTGATGTCTACTGACTCCACTTCCAGCCCAGCTCTTCCAGAATAAACCACTGTTCTCCGATGCCCTGGGGCACTGGAAGGGTGAACCTAATACCAGAGTAAAGGTAGGTGATATTCTCTGGCTCAACAATTTCATTGAGGCTTTTTAGCACTAACTTAGACTATTACCCTGTTTAAACACTCATTAAACTAACAGTGATTTTTTGTCTCCGTACATATGCTCCGTACATTTGCTGAAAAACAGCAAATATTACCCGGGACGTGTTCTGCCTACTCCCATCGGACAGCATGCTAGAGCATGCTGCAGAAAAGACTAGAAATGCTCAATTACGTGGACTGGCAGCAGTCAAACAGAACCACAGCGTGCCCTAAGGAAACTGATATCCAATTTATACCTAATATAACTGTAGTAACAGTCTGAAACGTTAAGAGCCTGTCTCTCTAATCTTTAGTGTGTGTGCATGTGTGTGCGCTCACATGGATGCGAGTGGGGAGATGGCCAACACCAGCAATGTAGTTCAGCTCTCTTCAACCAAGAAACTACAACTACACAATCAAGAAACAGAACTACAAGTGGCAGTTTACACAGAGGCAGAAGAAACGTTTTTTCATCTATTTATTTCACTGCACAGACCCCACCTTACTAATTCCTGCTTCCTTCACTCCCCATTCCTTCTTGGAAAGTCAGTGTTCCCTCCTTGTTAAGGCTGTAAGACCTCAGGGATACAACCACTTACCTGTACTTCTCACATCAGTTAAGTACAAATAGCCTGACATATCAAATTTTTTCTTTTTCTATAAAAAAAAGTGTAGAAATACTTTTTTCTCCTATTACATGAAAAGGAGGCAGGAAGAAGTCTCTCTCCAGAATCCTCATGCAAGAATTCAGCTTGACTGGAAATGGACTGCAGATCATGAATGGGCAGTATCAGAGCTTAAATATGAACACATGCTTTCATGGTACAGCATACACAGTACCAGCTCCAATGACACTTAAAAACTGAGAGCAATCTGTACGTGATTCTGCTCCCACAGCATGATGAATGGATTCTTCTAATGGCTTTCAGTAGTTTATATGAACTATTGTTGCTTTAGTTGCTTACTCCACTCTGCAGAAATATTATTTTTTGTTTTTCACCTATACAGAATATGGAACATACATATTCATCTTCATAAAATCTTTTATGAAAGTTACATAATCATCAGCTCGAATTTTTAGATGATAGAGGCAATGTCATAAAGTAAAAGAATGGAAAAACTAAAATCGCTATTTCTCCACTTACTGCTAGAGGACAGGACCAATTAATTGCTGGAATAAAAATACTGTGTTAGAAACATTTTTACTCGTGGACACTGTTCTTACGGATGTCAAAAAACTCCTAGGCACTGTGAAAACACAGGTATTTTCCACATCAGAAGCTTCTCTTCAAGCTCCAGACCTGAACCGCAGAACTCAGAGCAGACTCATCCCCTACCTCCAAGGTCCACCCGGCAGCTGTGAAGAGCAAGGGGTACCATGGGAGACGTCCAGCGTGTCCTACTCCTTACACTTGTCCTGAATAACTCACTACATTGTAGCTATTAAGTCAGAAGTACATATAAAGTAGATGTATTTCACCGTGGTTTAGATAAGCTCCAGAGGTTTCCACATTCAGCTATCAAGATGATGCAGATAGGGTTGAGACCTCACTCTTAAGAAAAACCCTTACCATGAATATTATCTTTAGTAAAAAGAAATAACTGAAGAAATATGTGACCTTTATACCCCAATATTCTGTGAAAATCTAATCACCATTCATATCTAGTCTCCATAAATTATTACTCTCGGAAAACTAGCACACAAAAGGTTCTCAACCAGGCAAACTTTTAAAAATAATAATGCCTCTCTGCTAATTTCTTAACCAGACAGTACGAGGTGTCTCAACGTTGCTCCAGTCAACCCTGGCACATCAAACATGTTTCAGTCTTATCTTTAAGGAATACCAGGACCTCCTTCAAGATTGCAGTATCATTGTCACCTCTGTTTGTAAACTGGATCGTTCATTTGGACACAGGGAACAAACTAGCCTCTTATCTTCTCAATTCAGTGCAAGTAGGTGAAATGAAAATATGAGTACTGTAGTTAAGTCAATAAAGAATTTCAGCTCCTTGGTCTGTCAATATGGCAGCACAAGGTTTCATTAGCAATGACGTACACAGTAGTATAGTTTATTATTTCAATAACAAAGGGCCTGAAGAGATTAATCAAAGGAATAGTCTACAAGTTCATCCATATGAACTGAACTCAATGGTTCTGATTCCCAAATACACTCATGTCTGCCATGGCCAAATGATAAACACCTCTGCAAAGTGTAAATGTGCAGAGCAAGAAATGAACCTCACAGGAGGAAATATCACCACTTCCCATCACTCCTCTCCACAGGTTAAATCAATAGGTGAAGAGAGAGCAATTCATCTTTCATAGGATAAGCTGATAGCTGAGCATCAATGCAGCAATCAAAAGATATAAAACAGAGCCCATCCACTTTACTCAGCTGTTATAATGATAAAATGCTAAAATTAAAGAAAACAAAATTTTTATCTTTGTACACATACATGTAACATTTCTTAATGTAACAGAAACGTTGAAGTTGGCTATTATGGAAAATAATAGTTTTCCACAATGGAAAGTACTAGCTTAGTCTGCACAGTCTTAAAGCTGAATCTAAAGTGGGCATAACCAAGTACAGATAAAACAGACAGGGAATGGCAGCAGATGATAACAGCCATGCTTAGAAGATTTCAATTTTATGTGCTTGACTGTTCAAGTCTCAGAGGAATGCCTATCATGGAATGAAAAATGCATTTAACAGTAAGATGACTAAATAATAGTGCATGAATTGTAAATGAAATGGACCCTGCTGCCATTATACATCAGAAATGAAACGCTTCCATAAAAAAAACTCTATGGTAAAGTCTATAATGAGTATGGCCTAGGACACTTACCTTGGTTAAACTTGTTAGAAAAACTTTCACTCTCCTTCTCTGTACTATTATCAAGGTTGTTGAATGCAATCCAATGCAATGCATGTCATAAGCTTTTGCTATTTGTAACACAATATATTATTATTAAACTATTTATGTTATGTACTTCAGAGACTGAACAGCTGTTTGTGTATTATCTAAGCAAAACTTAAACTGAATGAAAACAAAGAACCAGGATAAGACACTAGTAGCCCCTGGTACTACCATGTACTTCTGATCCTTGTCCCTGGGGGCTCAAGAGAATTGTCATCTGAACTCTATGCATAACTCCTAAGTTGTTTAAGCATTTAGAAACTAATCCAAGACTCAAATTTCAGCAGTGCATGCTGAAAAACAAATTTCAGCTGAATGAAACAAAGTAACAAGAACTTCTGCAAAAGATATCTAAGACACCATTTTCAAAGTCACTTTAACTTCCCAGTTTTTCTGGCTACACTGACAGAGGAGGAGATAAGCTGTCTCTGCACCGCACATACGAAGCATCCTAGTTCCATGCTTGGACGAGATACAGATGCCAGTAACCTTGATCCTTCTGCAGCAAGAAGGCTATGACTATGCACTGAGAAGCACAGCATCAAAGCGGACTATCCATATGGGAAAGTAGCTGGTGTAGACTCAACATAGTCACTGTACGCGTTTTGGTGAGTATAGTTCAGACTAGTTCTAGCTTGATGCCATCAACTGAATGTCCAGGGGTGGCTCACACTGGATGCGCTTTGAGTGCTTCCTCTTTATTTCCAACTAAAAGAATTCCTGTTCACAAGCAAAGTCACTACACACAGCAAAACCAACATCTAGTGATTAGGGCTGGCAAGCAGATTCACTTCAAAGGAATCTCACAAGCTGAGCTAAAACCACCCTCAAAGAAAGCTCCATCCCACCTAGACAGTCGAGTTATCTGGGCCTGCATAAATGTCACAGAGCACATGGGTTGGGCACAGACTTATCCTTCCTCTAGGCAATATTAAGATTTGAAAGTCTACATACAACGAGTTAAATCTCTTGAGAGTTCCTACTTTTTCAGTAGAGACAGATAAATTACTTAAAAGTTCAGGTCGCAAATGAACTGAACTGCCTTATGGAGGAATCTATTTGTCTTCGCTTACCATAAACAGTGCAAACAGGCTACAGAACTTAGGTGCCTCTGCTAAGAATAAGAAATTAAATGTAACCTGAATACTGGAGCACAGAGATGAGGAACATCCCTGTTCTCTTCAGATCCATCAAACTATTTGTATACATATTTCAAGAAAGATTTTGGATGCTTCAATCCACAAAATCAGATGAAATTAAATTGGTTTCTGTTTCAGCACAGAGAGGTTAAAATTAAAAATCAGTATAACTGTCACTGGAGGGCAGTGCCACAAGAAAGAACGTTTGCACTGAGAAGAGTACAACCAGTGAAGATTTTTATTAAGGAAGATGCAACATTCCCAGACGTGTCTCCTGAGCAGCAGCTCCCTAGGAATCAGAATGCAGTGTCTATGCTAAGCTAAACCTCACAACAACGGGCCTGCTCTGAGAAGTCCAAACTCAGGAAAGGAGACACAGGAAATGCTGTGCCTCTCATCCCTGGGCTCCCCTGGTTATGTCTAAACTGCACTACGGTTGTGCACCAAAAAAAATCAGTTGCGGTTTCTCCTTTGCCCTCACTGGGGGTAAATGTAGTGTGCTGTGGTCTCTTTCCAACACAGCTGTTCAAGCTTTCCTTCTCTGGAATTCATACTATGACAGGCAGTAAAGTGTGAAATTAAAATTCAACTTAGGTGTGACATGTATCGTGGAGCTGCTATGCACTTTGGTTGGAGCTTCAGACCAACCACCTCATGCCAAGCCTCACCTTACAGTAAACACAAGGGCCGGTGCTGCCATCACTGCTGAATTCTTCTAGGAATTCCCTCTCCTCCAGTTTCTGAGTTACCTCAGAAGGGTGTCAAAGTCATGTGAAGAGTACGGAATGCAGCTCAGAAAGTCTGCCCTCAACACAGCAGAAGGCAAAAAAATCAAAGATCTCCGAGTAGCAGAAGGCAAACAAAAAAGAACTGAGCTCACTGCGTTAAAGGATTTTCTGGGTAGGAAGTGCCAATACTTTGCTTAATACAGACTTCACACAGGCTATCGATGTATTCTGACATGCAAAAGCAAAATCTGCAATAATCTCTTAAATAAACCTGCTTTAGACTTCTATTCCTCACAAGATGAAAAGAGGTAAGCATACATATCCCTTTTATATCCATTATCATTAAGAGCAAGTTTTACTGACTATGGTCATTCAACACACACTGGAAAAACAATCAATACCACAGCAACAAGTTGCAAACTCAAAACTCCATGCAGCAGCCCAGGGAAACAATGTAATGGGCATCCTTTTCAACAAGCAGTACTTCCCAAAGATTGAGCCTACTGGAGCACTATAAAATATAAGGACACGAAGAATACACATAAAATAATAGAGTCATTTGGAAAATATCTACACCTATGGTTAGAACAGATTTCATCTCAGGTGTCATCTACACTCCCATTTCTCTGATCAATTTTCAGTATTACACAAGCAACCTACCAACTCCTACAGCTCAAAGAGTGAATTATTAGTCTAGCTCTGACAGAACAGATTATCAAAACTTAGAGGTTTATTGATATAGGTAATGAAAACCTTGGTGCTTCATATACTGGTAAGGAGTAGAAAATGGAATCGATGAGATACATGAAACATTTTTATCTCATACTTGATCTTTGTTGATAGTTCCTAAACTCTACAAATAGTTGCTATTTAAGCCATTATTAGTATTATCTTTTTGTTCTGTGACTAATTTTTCAACTACCTTTAGCACTGTCAACGGATATTTAGCTGACGCCTACCCAAGCTCCAAGGAGATACCACAACAGAAACTATATGACTGCTCAGCCTGACATCAAGGCAGTGTCATATCCAGGAAGAGAACTGTGTCAGCCTAAAGAAACTAGTCTTTGAACAAAATGGATTAATAATCTATTTTAAATAATCTTCTATTTCTTTTTTTTTATTCCAATTACACAGTATATTGAATGCCTAAAAGCAATTAATTGTCAGTAAATAACTGTGCTATGTAACATACTGGAAGACATAAGGTCATCAGGAAATCACTTACCAGTATCACACTAATGTTTATACTTTTTTCAGAGCAGTATCCAAGCATTTTCAACACTCATCAGTAGTTAATTATACATCAAAGTGTAACTGGTAAATCGTTCAGCATACGAACAGCTCTTACACTACTAGTTTTAACTGCATAAACTAAGATTTAAAAAGAAGCCAGTATGAAATAAATCATTTGCAAAAGCTACAGAGTTTGTCCTGAATATCTAGGGCATTCTAGAAGATATTGAGGAAAAGTATTGAAGAGTAAGGATATCTTCATCCTCAAATTTGTTATCAAAATAATAGAAAGAAGAAAAACCCTTTTGCATAAACTGACCTAGTTCCTTTAATTTTGACTGACCTTCAATAATGATTTAAGCTACTATGTCCAGTTGATCTCTTACTTTTGATCTCATTCAGTATGGGGACTGAGTAATCTCCAACAAACAGCTGGGGCAGTAACATTTCACCTTGCCACAATTAAATTCACCAAAGACAAAGCCTAACTTAGGCCTTGCTTGAGTTTTTTAAAGTGAAAAAATTTTTTTAAGATGAAAAAAGTGAAAAATTCCTATTTTACAGTTGAGAGCCACAAATTCCAAGCATAAAAGCAACAAGAAAAGACCAAGAGTAGGGATATTTAAGTTTTAGCTCATCCTGTGTTTCACAATAATCAGTAAGATATATACTTTATATATATATATATATATATATTCTGTTCAAATACTACAGTTAGTGATTTCCCTACTACAGATGCTGTTACAAAGTAGAATTCTTGTAATTTCCTGGCAACCAGTATTTCAAAAAATAGCATTTTCCTTAAAAAGATTATTGTCCTGATATAAAACTATAAAAGCAAACCACAAAAATGATTTTGAATTGGCCTCCTCGTGTCACTTATGTTTTTATCTATCTTTGATATCTACTGTAATATAAACAATCTAACTTTCTACTTGGGCTGTCTCACGGAGTTATTTCAATAGAGCAAACCTATGAAAATTTTATGAGTGCCCCTTACAGATAAGGAATGAAGAAGCCTAAGAGACATACATAACAATACTTACCGAGGCTCACGGAGAGAGTGACTTTTATATTTGTGCTCTCTTTTTTCTGCCTGTGACCTTCAAGGATAAAGCCTTCCTATTTCCACTGTGATAGATTTTTTTTACACCTCTGAAGTGGCATTTGGGGGAAGCAAATGTGGTAATTACAGATCATACCTTTGTCTGCTTGCTATTGCTGCAGGGCTAGTATTGTTTTAGACAAAATTATGGTACTATCAGTAACTGTAGTCTAAATACATAATAAATGATTCTTTTTTATTCTTACAGAACAGAACAGCCTAAAATCCAGACAAAATCAAGAAGAACATAAACTAAAATTATATTATCTGTAGAACCTAGCGGTGAGGAACACTACATTCACTTTCTAATCAGGTATAATGTAAAATTTACTTACATGATAAACACTGCAAACTGTGTGTGTTTGCACACACGCATATACACACACGTTACATACTGTCCTATTATTCATATATATTATATATATAAAAATATATTGACTTCATATAGGAAATTGTTTTAATTAATTCATACTTCTCTAACTTTGTATTTTAAGCATAGTTATACTCATCTCCAAAAATAATTCTGTAATTGGTAGTGCAATCTCCAAGTTTTTAAAGACAAATGTTACATTTCCTATCAGAATGACTTGACTTTCAAATGAAAAAAATATTTTTCTTTTTATTTCTATCAGCTATTGCCCAGATATTGCCATCCTTACCCACACTAGATTATATTTCACTCTTCTAGTAGTACTGTGGAATTATTTATCATACATACTATCTTCATCTTGCAATGTCCTGAAAATGAGAATATAATCTACTCATCATATCACCAATGGAAATCAATATGGTCTCAGTCAGATAATATTTCATGAGTAAAGTAGTTGCCACAACTAAAATCTAGTCACCAAGATTTCCTTTTTTACCTTTCACCTCCAAAAGCAGAGAAAATGTTCTACAAAATACTCTTGTACATTCTTAGCTATACACAAATTGAGAGACTACTTTAAAAAAAACTTCAGGGACTTCAATAGAAAATATCCCATAACTTAACATAAACTCTTGCATTTACTTTGTCTGGAAGGTTATTTCACTACAAAATAAACAAAGGTAACATTAAATTTCCTCAACATTAAAACTTACACAATTCATTTATGATTATTTTGATCAACTATCTTAGCATTCCTTTAAGTGGCCAGATAAAATGAAGAATGCCTATCAAATTGATGAAGTCTGAACTCTTTTAGCAAGTGCACCATGTAGATTTTATTAATGACCTGTTATCACAGGGGAAAAATATTGATTTTTTAGTTTAAAAAAATGGTCATCTACATCCTGTCTTTTTATATGGAACTGCTTATTACCCATTCTCCATGGTGCAACAGGATATTCTGTCAAGAGCAATGCCTATAATCCTTTCTAAATTGTGTTCTGTTGTGCATGTATTAGACACTGCCGATGTACGAAACAGCTAATCTGCAGCTAACACTGACAGATGGTTTTCCTGTTCATTTTAATGAGTCATTTCTAAAGTGTCAGCATCATTGTTTGTTTACATTTCCTACTTTACTATTGTTTCCTTAAAAAAGTCCAGGTACTTTTAGAGAACAGTTAAATGAAAGGCAAAGAACAAGTAAACCTGAGCCCAACCGTCTGCAATACGCATAAATTATAATGGATCTGGATTAGAAATAATGAGGTAGTGAGGTCTTTCTCTCAAATATCTTTTCTGCTCACAGCATATCTCATTTCTATCCAATCTAGTTTTAACTCTCACTCTCTTCCACAGGATCACAGAATCTACAAGGTTGGAAGGGACCTCTAGACATCATCTGGTCCAACCTTCCCGCTCCAGCGGGCACACCTAGAGCAGGTGGCACAGGGCGGCATCCAGGCGGGTTTTG
>JAUBOD010000191.1:725395-745593 GCA_032353885.1 Nothura maculosa
TTATACATGTTAATAAGATCCCCTCTCAGCCTTCTCTTCTCTAAGCTGAACAGGCCCAACTCATGCAGTCTCTCCTCATACGAGAGATGCTCCAGTCCCTTAATCACCAAAGAATAGCTAGGGGTGGCAGCATTTCTGATGCCACCCAGAAACTGTCAAAGAAAAAAGATCACAGTTATTGAATTTGTATTTTACTACTACTGTTACATGACTTCAACTGAAGGTCTGGCAAGCAGAATAGTACTGATTATTAAAAATGGTAGACTCACTTTCAGAATTAAACCCTAAATAGTCTCGCGTGGGAGAGAAGGCAAAAAAGGTGATGGGGCATTTTAGGGTCAATCATGTCTGCTTACCTACACCTGGTACTTTTGCTCAGATATGTGTCTTTAAAGCATACTCAATCTGGAAAACAAGAATATACTGAGATTGTGCAAACTATTTCTCTTAATCTCCGTCTCCTTCATTTCAGGGTCTTGGATCATTTTCTAATCCAGCTTTTGGCAGACATTTGCAAAATCAAGTTTTTCCATCACTAGAAAACTATTTGGCCTTATTTTTCATTCTTTCTCATTCTTAAAGATGAAGAATTCCCACATAACCACCATATCTCCCTATAGCCACCACACTACTGAATTTACTGTTCTTACATATTTCAAATTGGTCAGTATCTGCTTCACCAATTTAAAAAATGTTCCTTAAAGGCCCAGATTTCTCCTTTGACCCATCCATTAATGTTCTTCCAGCTGCACATGGCCACTTTGTTGTGCACTTTCTCTCATGTAGTTCAACATGTCCCTGAAGTCAATGAATTAGATGCCTAGATTAGCAGAAAGAAAGACAAAGGACACCTCTAAGAGTTTACTCTGCAGATATTCCTCAAATGGGAAGGGATTTTCAGCATGTTCTCGACTCTTCCTCAGTGCATGGGACATCATAAGGGGAAAACATGTTTTTTTTCTTTTAGAAGTTTTCACACAAATCTTTTTGTAACCGAAACCTGCTTCATTAATATCACTTTAGTATATTTGCTTCACTAAGTTTTTTACTATTCCTAGATTTCCTAATTACATTTATGATAAACTTATTATTTTATAGGCATATGCCAATTTTAAAAAAAAAAATGTCAAAATTCTCAAGTACAAATCAGAAGTGAAAAACTGCAAGTACAAAATTGCACAAGCTTCAGATATATCATGTTTATCATGTGTACATCAACAGACATTTCATCTGTATATCAACAGATTTTGTTTAAAATAGATCTGAACTTCAATCGATGCTGTTTTAGGCACACTTTTGTCAGAATTTTATAATAAAAACCATCTACTCAACCAGAAGTTTGCCTACTCCACCCAGAAGTTTGAGGAATCTATGCATTTTAACAAACTAAAAACAGAGATGATTAGAGAAAGCCAGTCATTGTGTGCATGGGATCTTTCGGAGACAATCAGTCCAACTTCTTCTACCCACAGGAGAGTCAACTACAGCAGCTTTCTCATGTCTGTGTCCAATAAGGTTTTGAATAACCCCAGGGAGATCCCACAACATCAATGGGCTGTTTTGCCTTTGCAGTAACTGCCTTCTTTGATAGGTGACTGAAGGCCACCTCACAGCAGCCTGAGCAGCTCTCGGCACTCACGGGTGAATCCTGCCATGACACATGGACTTGCGTGTTCAGTTTGTTTAAATGCTTCCTACTTGGATCCTCCTCCACTGAGGGCCAGTGGAGCTGCACACTTCCTCCGGGACTCCTGAAGGCGAGTCTTACTAGAGGAGAAGGCAGAGTAGAAGGCATTCACTATCCAGGTCTTTTCTACACACTTTGCCATAGGTCCTCTGCCTCACTGATCAGCAGGCCCATATCTTTCTTTTGGTGCAAAGGAAGCCTTTGTAGAAGCCTTTCCTGTTTTCCTTCTCATCAATCCCTCACCAGATTCAACTCCAGGCAGACTTTGGCTTTCCTAACCCCAATCCAATATGCTCACAGTGTCTCTACATGTCTCCTGGGTCACCTGCCTCTGCTTCCTTCCTTTTCACATCTCAGTTTTGCCTTGTTCGTCCACATAAGTCTTCTGCCACACCTGTGTGATATCCTGAACATCAGGATGGACCACTCCTGAGCTTGGAAGAGCTGAACCTTAAAAATCAACTAGCTCTCCTAGACCTCTTTTCTCCCCAGGAAACTCATATAAAACTTTTCCAAGAAGGTTCCTGAATGGTCCAAAGTCTGCTCTTCTGAAGACCAGGATTATGACACTGATTTCTATCTTGTTGCCTGCTTTCAAAATCATGAATGCCACTATCCCATAGTCGTCAGCTAAGACTGCTGGCAGCCTTCACATCCCTGACCAAGAGGAAGACATGTTTGATGAACATGACAGACTTCTACAATGCTGAAAGGACAATGGGAGAGCTGTGGACATTGTCTACCTCAACTTCAGTAAGGCTTTCAACTCCCTTATGGGAGATTGTCTCCCATAATATCCTCACAGCAAAGCTCAGGAAGTGTGAACTGGATGAATGCACAGTGAGGTGGATGGAGAACTGGCTGGATAGCAGAGCTCAGAGGGTGGTGATAAATGAGGCCAAGTCCACTTGGAGGCCTGTGGCCAGTGATGTCACCCAGGGGTCAGTATTGGGTCCAGTGCTGTTCAACCTCTTCATCTATGACTTGGAGGAGGGCATGGAGTGCACCCTCAGCAAGTTTGTGGATGATACGAAGCTGGGTGGAATGGCCGACACTCGAGAGCTGTGCTGCCATCCAGAGGGACCTGGACAGGTTGGGCAGAGAGGAACCTCATGAGGTTCAACCAGGATAAGTGCAGAGTCCTGCACCTGGGGAAGAATAACCTCAGGCACCAGTAGAGAATAGAGGTTGATCTGTTGGAGAGCAGCTCTGCAGCAAGGAGTCCTGATTGACATCAAGTTAACCATGAGTCAGCAGTGCCATCGTGGCCAAGAAGGCCAACGGGATCCTGGTCTGCATCAGGAGGAGCATTGCCAGCAGGTCAAGGGAAGTGATTCTGCCCCTCTACTCAGTGCTGGTGAGGCCGCACCTGGAGTACTGTGTGCAGTTCTGGGCTCCCCAGTATAAGAGGGATGTGGAGCTTCTGGAGAGGGTCGAGCAGAGGGCAACAAAGATGATTAAGAGGCTAGAGCTTTTCCCATATGAGGAAAGACTAAGCAAGCTGGGCCTGTTTTCTCTGGAGAAGGTTGACAAGGGATCTGATTAATATACACATATTAACCTCCTGAAGGGTGATAAGTACACATTAACCTCCTGAAGGGTGAATGTAAGGAGGAAGGGGCCAAGCTCTTCTCATTAGTGGCCAGTGACAGGACTAGGGGAAGTGGGTAGAAGTTGAAACACAGGAAATTCCATCTGGCTGTGAGGAAGAACTTCTTGACTGTGAGGGTGCAGTGTCCTGGAACAGGCTGCTCAAGGAAGTTGTGGAGTTTCCTTCTCTGGAGGCCTTCCAAAGCTACCTGGATGCCACCCTGTGCCACATGCTCTAGGTGTCCGTGCTTGGGCAGGGGAGTTGGACTAGATGATTTCTAGAGGTGCCTTCCAACCTCAAACATTCTTCCTTCTTTCTGAAGTATGTGACTGAACAGAACTCTTATCAATTCCTTGGCTTCCTCTTTCAGGGAGCACTCACTGAAGTCACTCAGGAACCTCCTGATTGCTTGTACCCTGTCGTGCCGTCTCTGCAGCAGATCTCAGTGCTCAGAGTCCCCACTTCAGACCAGAGCCTGTGGATGTGAGGCAGCTTCTGCTTATTTGAAAAAGGCCTCGGCTACTTTTTCCTCATCAGAAGGTCTATGGCAGACATCCACTACTGCATCTTCCCTACTGGTTTGCCTGTTAGTCCTGGCCCATAAACATTCAGCTGGCTCATAATCATTCAGCTGGGTCATGATCCATCCTCAGGTAGAGATCCAGGTATCCCTGCTGCTCTCTCACATAAAGAGCAACCCCCTGTCCTCACCATCCCAGCCAGAACCAAAAGAGCCTGCATCCATCCACTGTAACACTCCAGTCATTCAGGTTATCCCCATCTCTGTGATCCCATTGACTGTGATGTGTAGTCCTGCAACTGTATGCACAGCTGACTCCTTGCCTGTTCCTTCTGCCCTGTGTCAGTGTAGACACTTCCCATGGTACCCTATCATGGAGATTTATGAGAAGATCTTCCTCCTCTGTACTGCCCTCTTGGCACTTACTTATTTCTGTACATACAGCTGGAGCGGGCTGCAGCTGTTTTGCTCATTTTCATCTTTCTCTTGTCCATGTCACCCTGCACTATCCCACTTCATATGCTCATTTCCACTGACATTTTTGCCACACAGTGCTGGATCTGGGCCTCTGGTAAGCAGCGAGCCTCTGTAGACAGTAGGACGGTTAGGTCAGCAGAGAGGTGCCTCTGTCCCTCACTCCTGTTAAGCTTACTCCAATGTTTTCATGGATAGTGCTCCTAATCTCTTCTGCCACAGTACCTGCACAACAGGTGAAACAACAGACATCCTCTGGTTGCCAGAAGTCACATCTTCCCAAGTGTCCCCACTTCCACACTGAGAAGCATACTCACTGCTTACTCCTCTTCCAGTACATAGTTGTACTGTACTCTTGTATCTGTATTTTTTGAGAAGACTTGGTCTCTCTGTCATCTCTGATACTATGCACTCTGCTGGCTGCCTCCCAAGCTTCTTCACTTGGCAACAGAGATCCTCCACAAGCACACACCTCCTGCAGGCAAGGACATAATTTTATCTTCAGGCCTCAGACTCAGTGAGAGGCTCCAGGAATCTCTGTAGCCCCAGGTCTGCAGTAATGTGTTATTCCTCAGGAGTTCCTTCCAGGTTGAGGTCTCTAATGTTCCCGTGCTCCTGTGGGTGGGCCTGTGCCTGTCCAGCAGCACCTCACCACCAGGGCTGAGCACACAAACTCTGTCCTCAGCAAATCTTCTAACCTTTGTCAGCTGTGTTCTAAGCTACATAAGCCCTCACCAGTACCTGCTGAATGGCTGCTGGACAGTCCTTAGTGAGGAAATAGCTGGGAAAAAAATCTCAAAGGAACTTTTGATTGGGGATTTGAGTTGACAGAGCTTTTGTGAAGCTACTAAATTTGCTAGCAGTCAAGGTGTCCTCAGCAAGTAGCCAGGACAGCTCTCCTTCCCTGCCAGCAGCAGGTGCTTTCTAAGTCTAAAGTTCTTTCAACAGTCCTCAGCAGCTAATGATCCTAGAAGTTCACAGAATATCCAGCGTATCTCAAAACAGAGTCCAGAAACTGTTGCATGAATTGACACATCTGGCTGTCTCAGTAGCACTTAGACGTTTGACACATTTACTTAGAAAAGTTGTACTTTTTCCAACGGACCTAAGAATGTATATATTTGATAACCATATGCATTCTCACGCTCCCTTAAAGTTATGTCTGAAGTACATCACTGTATTAGAAACCCATCTGCACATTCCCCTCTTAGCTTGTGATCATCAATTATCTTTTCAGGTCTTTTTAGGTATAGGAATTCCAAACAAAAATATATAAAATATTTCTTTAAAACACATCACTCAATGAGCAAATATATCATGAGGATTAATTCTACCATTCATGAAGGAAAAATTGATGAGTGATATATGGGAGGTCTGTTCCAGGTATCTACTTACTGTTCATTGTTTTGAATTTCATGGTTCACTGGGGTTTTGAACAAAAGTGTTTCTACGCTTTCCAAAAACTGTTGAATAATGGCCAAAATGCACCTCGGGGGCAGCAAGATATTTTGCTAAATGTTGACTGTTTAGTACATTGCTACTGAGAAGCCACAGCAATATTTTGTTTCTTGCCTAAGGCAGTCAAAACTCTAAAGTTGGTTTCACACACTGCCGTGTGACAAGCATCACACTACACATTTCCAACTGCTAGCAGTGATTAAAACGATAGCACTTTTGCCACTTTGGAGGACACACTTGCTTGGCCTTTCATAAATTTCCGTTAGGTAAGTCATTAGTAAATCTCTTGACTGACTCAATAAATCTTCTGAAGATGGTTCAAGTGAAGAGATGGTTCACACATAATTTGGTACCAAGATGAAAAATTACAAGTTCAGCACAAAGACTCATCAGATGCACAACAGCCAAATGGTTCCACTGCAGCAACAGAGGAAGAGCTGGCCAAAGAACTCCAAAGAAATGCCAGCGAGGAAGCCAGATGCAGCTTGCAAAAAAGCATTCCAGAGTTTCACATCTGGGACCATTAAATGCCAAGCTGATCCCCATCTGCGGGAAAAGCTGTTGACTGCTGCTGGGTGGGTAAAAAATAAAAAAGACAGGAATCAGCAATAGTTTAAAGGAGTGCCAGTAAAAACAGGAGAGGCTGAACTCAGCATTCTAATTATAATCATTCCACAATTTACTCTCTAATTCCTTGATAATTTAAGATTCATAAATGTATCTTAGAAATATAATGCACAAATATGCATGCTTTTGTATCTTTGAGATATTTACACACCCATAATTTAGGAATCACCTGAATGTCCTTCTCAGCATAGGAAAAATTGCCTTTAGTTCTCACATGCTATGTCCAGGAGTGCAGAAATTATGCACATATGAAGAATAAGGAGTTGTGAAATGAAAAGCAGTAAAATGTGAGAATTAGAGGGACAGAGTTCATTGGAAATAAATACATTACAAAACATAACTCTTTATTTTAGCTGGATTTTAAAATGCAAGTTCTCTAGATACACAGAAAAAAAGTGAGCCTCACGGAAAGACACTTGTGTAGCTTTCCAGACTTCCCTGTCATATGGATTAAAGTCAAATCTGAAACAACTGAACCTCGTCAGAAATACCAGTTCACCTAGAAAACACTGCTATTATTTTGTGAGAAGAGGTGAAGAGATTTTCACTTGAAAGGTTCTCTGTAGCTAGTAATAGCAAAGGAGACCCAAAGGCTTTAATTAGGATTTCATGTTATTAGGGTAGAATCTCAGAAATATCACAAAAAAAGGAGCACAAAAGGACACAGTACAAGCAGGGACTGTAGCTGACAACAGATGCATCTGTATATTTATGTTCAGAGACATAATTTGAGTGTTTATGCTGTAGTGAGAATTAGCGAGGAGTACAGTGCACTGAAAGCAAATGCTTCTAAACCCATTTAGGGTTTAGGAAAAGGCAGCAGGGAGAAAGAGAACAAGAATAAGTTGAAGAAGAATAAGCTGGGACGAAGCAGGAATCCACAAAGAAAAGCTTCAAATCTTGGGGGACTTGTTGATCCACTAGTTTTGACAGTAAGGTTCAAAAAATGAACAGTGCCAGGTACATGATGAACTTATTAGGGGAATTTCTAACTAATAAAAATGGTTTTAATTATTCTTCTCATTATCAGATTTGAAACTTGGAATAAAAGTTTTATTTTGTGAATTACTTGGCATTGTATTTATTCTTTAGTTCTCTATAATGATAGATTTTATGTGCTGTTGCACAAAACACTTTAGGTTTTCAGGAACTATGCCTTTCAGATGGATCTGGAAATACTTCAATGATGTAAACTAGTATTATCAATGGCATCAAGGAAAGTCATATCATCCATCCATTCCATTAATTGCCACAAAAGACCGGCCAAGCATTTCCTAACGAGTAAGAGGTGATGAGCAGTAACAGAGGGGTACTCTCCAGCACCCAAATTTAAACAATTTTGCGGAGCCATCACCAGGAGCTACACCTTCACCAGGAAAACAAACACTGCAAGAATACACACACAAGTCAAGCAATTGCATTATCTATCAGCGTTACGTTCTCAGAGCAATTTCTAGTGCTCATCTGTAACACTTCCTAGGCACAATTCAATTTAACAGGAGCCAAGGATCGTTGCCATCAGGCATTTAAGACAGAGTTAGCCTGTCTTGGAAGGTAAGTAATTTAACATTTGTAGATGCAGCTAAGTGGCCTCAGGATCAGATACTGCACACTGGCACTTCCCAGATACCCTAGACTGAACTTTTGGTTTTGCTTCTGTTGTTTCTAAGAAAAAGAAGTCCTAAAAAGCTAATGGGTGAACAACTTTCCAATACTAAATAGAAGAATGTCTTTTAATAACTTCTAGTGTAAACTAGGGCAACTCTAATGATTGAAATGAAATTGCTATGTAACAAAATGGGTCCAGGCTCATATTCTCTGTGGCTGCTAAATCTCAGCTTCCCAGATGTTACAACTCTAAACATCTCTAAAAGAGCTGTTTCTGCTTGGCTTATCGTGACCCTTGCATACTGTAATTCAACAATATACCTGTTTTTTTTCTGTTTTGCTATGTCAAATAGGACAGTTCTGAGGAAAAATGTGTTTGGTGCTTACAGTTCAAAGCAATTCTCCTTCAACATCTGCTGTATCTGTTCAGTGTTTGCTCAATCCAGAAAATAAAGGCTAGTTTTTGTTTTGTTTTTTTTTTTCTTTTGTGCAACAGGGAGTCCTTCACTTTGTTCTCCTGTAATTACCTATGAGGAAAACTTGACAGAGCCATGTTACTTTCTGCAATATGCCTAATGCTTTCAGAAGCTATCTGGAAAGAATAGGTGAGATGTCATTTGACAGCTTTATACATCACTGTAGAATATTCAAACACTCAGAATTTTTCCTCAGGATGATGCAACTCCACATTTGGCTATACAATCCACTGTAACACATAAGAATATAAGCTGCTATGAGGTATTAGCTAATGAGCTACTAAGACGTACAGACTATGTAGTTAAAAAATCGTTACTAGTCTACAAATAACACAAAAATACAAGCTATGAAAACACAAGCTACACAAAATAATAAAAGTCTTAAAAAAATGTTTCACGTGCTGGTACATGTTAGAAAGTAAAAAAAAAAGCAATTAAAATCATATACCAAAGTACCTCTAATACTCTGTAAAAATGCAGCTCTAGGATGACAGAAAGTATTTAAGTTAAATTAAACACGAGACAGTTAAATTTACCTTTGATACCCTGGGGAATTGTCTATTTTCAGCTGTGATATAGTCATTAAACAGAAAGGAAACCTATTATCAGAAACGTACTCAATGGACAACTAGACTGAGTACAGTCAGTTGCTTACACTGTGCTGTTTAAGCTCCTATATCAGTATCTATTAGAGTCTACATTCACATAAAAAAGACTATCCTAATATTGACATCATAATATAGGTGAACACTGGCTGTAATTACAAACAATAAAAACTGATTTCAAGATTGTTTAAGTAGTCCTTATCCTTATAATGCAAAACAAAATCACTTTTTGATCTTACATGCATGAATGGAAAAAAAATTGGTGTTTGAGTTAGAAGTAATATCGTTAGTGTCAAATCCTCAGGCTCTCTCACAGTATGGCTGTAAACAGTGTCAAATCCTCAGGCTTTCTCTCAGTGTAGTTGTAAATTTTAGGTAAATTACTCTTTTGTCTTCATTTTAAGCCACAAGGTGGCAGCAATGATACAGTATCTTAATCTAAGTCTGCACGACTTGATCTATTACTTTTACCCCCAAAGCATTGCCTTGCTTGCAGGACATATATATATGACAGAAAGAAAACCTGTAATTTCTTTGATAAAACGCAGGCTTAAATTAGATCACTTGCTAAGTGCTTTGAATGGATGTGTTTGTTTAATTTTCCATCTACAATTCGTTATCATTGCTGTCTTCAAATAGATGTGCATTCACAGTAAAGATTGTTTGTTCCTCTCTGTGCAGCAACACAGCGTTCACCAATAATAATCAGATGCACAAGTCTGTCATCCCTGGAACATAATCACACAGTGAGAAGATGAAACTCTTACCGATAGCTGTTGAAAAGATCTGTGCAGGTGCCATTATTTTTACAAGGCTCTGAAATACATTCATTTGATTCATATTCACAGAATGTTCCTTCCCATCCAGGCAGGCAAGCACATTGGTATCTCTGTGATACATTAAGAAAAACACATAATTTATTACTTTTATATTAATATATTTAAAGTATTTAAAATATCTATCATAAAATAACAAGAAATCACTCACATCAATGCATGTTTGGAATCTAAAAATCATTTTTCTTGACTTTAAATTTTATTTCAAAACCTGGATTCGGACTCTTTGTAGACAATCTGAGCCACTAATGTGACAATAAAAGAGAATGAAGTGGGCATGCTACATTCCCTAACATCTAACTTTCTGTACGATCACTTCTGTACTCAAAAGCCTTGTCTCTTCCCTCATCTAAGATATTCTCTCTATAAAATTATCTCCTCTAGATCTTAAACTGATGTACCTAAAACACAAGTATTTACAGTCACATTGGTTATATTCCTCAACATGTAATCCTAACAGCATACAATACAAAATAATTTATTATAGAAGTTACAAGAGTATATAGCTATTAAACTTAAAAACATTTAATGTTAAATTGTGCATCAATACCTTAATTGTGCATGACTCATCATGGAAACTACTGTCTCCTATAAGGATAATATTGGCTGGTAATCCTGAATGTTTTATTTAAGAGTCTTTTAGCTCTGAGGAGACAGTACTAATCCACTAATAAAGGAGTTGTGAATACAAAGTTTGTCACTGATTAAATTGAATAAAATCTTTCAGCAGTGCGCGCCTCCACCTCCAAACGACAGGTATGATCAGCCATCTTTCATTATACAAAAAAGCTGTTGTATCATAAACATGTTTGACTTAGTCTCACAGAACTGAAAAACATCAAGTATCTTTTTGTTTCCTATGGTCTAAGAAAAAATAAATAAAGGTCAACATCTGTTGAACTGAGTATTAGAAATGGTCAAGAATGCAAATGCTTCTACTCAGCTTGCTTGCTCTGCAACATGCATCTTATACAGCTACCTTCTTACAAAAACATAGGAACTTTAGTGGAAAGTGTGACTAACGTGAATTATTTCATTACTTGCTAAGTCTGCAATTAGCATTAGGATAGATTTTAGAGTCTACTGAAATCCATGTCAACTGGAGGTCTTTGACAAATAAACAGTAAAAAAAGTTTTTTGTTTTTTTTAACAACTGTGTACTCTAATTGTTAAAAGAAGAGGGAAAAAATAAAAGTTTGATAATTTACTTCTATTGCTTTGTGCTCCCAAACCTCAGACTCAAAAAAATATAAAATATTCACCATAAAGAAGAAAACTGGCAACAGGAATACAAGTGGGAAGTATTAGAAATTACTGGATATCAGTAAATCAGAAGTGAATATGGGAGACAAAGATATTTTATTAAAATAATCTGTATTTTGTAAGCAAGAAATATATGGAAGAGTGACTGTAGAAAGAGAAAAAAAAAATCTGGATATTGTGCCAAAGGAAGAAAAAATGAAATATTCTGGAACCATCTTATCAGCTGATATACCAGTGTTTTCTACAAAATCACAGTCACATCTAAAAAAAGAACTGTTAGATATCCTAGTGGTTTTGAAAGTTTATTCCAAGGTTTCCTCCATTCCCTGCATATGTCTTGGTGCCATGTAAACAACAGAATGGAGATAAAGAAACTATAATCACAAAATGCAAAAACTAGGACTACAAATACACACCAACAAGCAATTATTAAAAACTTCTTAAACATTATTGTCAGCTTAAAGCTTCATTTTAGGCAGAAACACAGTGAAATTATGTATTTTATATCCCTCCAAAATCTTCTAGAAATACCTTACAAAATCAGAATAAGAAATCTGTTTAGAAAGTAATAATATTTCTCTGGTTTCATTAAAGTTTTGGCAAACAGCTACGTAAATTCTCAGCTACTAAAATTCTAAACTTCACACTTTATTTCTGATTGTATCAGGATTGCCATCTCAAATGCAAAACGCTACTCAAATATATGTATACTATGCATAGGCATAACACACAAACTAAAAAGTACTGTCTATTATTTTGTTTCTGTGCTTGGGTTTACAGTAACTGAAGATCCCATATTACAATATACTGTATTCTGTACTGATATACATATATATTTAATTCTCTACATATTTATATAGACCCTATAGATCATATTCTATATTATATATAGATCAAGTGTGTCTAACATTATATTGATTTTATGCTGCATATAATCAGATATATATGAGCATCAGATTTATATATTCAGATTAGATTTATATAGTATCATTTACTTTAACAGAATAAATTCATTTAACCCACAGTGTGTAGGAAAATACAAAGTTTCCATCAGTATCTTTCTATACCCATTCTCCATACGATTCAAAGAGATTACAACCAAAAACATCATAATACAAACCAACAAAGCAAAGCAGCAAATATTTACTGTACATAGCAATACAAATACTGTGGGAAGACACTTGCACAGGTTCACTAACCACTATCTTCTAAGCCCTGTCTGGTAGCAGGTACCAGGTAAACACAGAAGTGTAAAGAAAGGCGATACAAAGAGTGTTTCTTCCTCTGACACATGGCTTCAGCCTCTAGAAACTGGCACACACAAGCTCCATTAGTTTCTATTAGACTAAGTGTAATTCATCTCTACACAGCAGATCAGCACCAGACCAACAAACCCTAAACCTTATTTTGAAAGACTCAAGGTCAATAAGTAGAACAGATGAGCCACTTCATCATTTTATTAAAATTAATCCATATATATTTATATATCAAATAAGTTACCGTTTTAAAACTTGGCACATTGTAAAGGACTATATTTGCAGTATTAGTGTAGTTTGTGGAGTTTTTCTAGCAAATGGAATATTTAAAGTAATTGCTCCGCACTAGCATTACTCTTTGCATGATTATTTGCATTTAATAGAGGATTATATTTGTGAAGTTAAAAGAAGGGAGACATCAAGAGGTTTCACAGTATTTCCCTAACTCTAAAAACCTGTTTGTAGAAGTGAAGTGATAGAAGGACACAGGCTGCCCAGGGAGGCTGTGGAATCTCCACCTCTGCAGATCTCCAAAACCTGTCTGTCTGGATGCAGTCCTGTGCCCCGTGCTCAAGGTATCTCTGCTGGAGCAGGGGGGTTGCACTACATTATCTCTAGAAGTCCCTTCCAACCTTAACTATTCTATGATTCTGCAAAAGACAATAGCAGATGACAATCAGAGAAAGGAGAGAATCATTAAGGACATGTCAACTGAACGAGAAGGGCTATCTTTTGCTGTGAACTACTTTATACTTTTAATACAACAAATATTCAGTTGTGTTCTGTCATGTGCAGCACGCTTTCCCGGGTAAAAAGACTGATGTATAGAAGATTTTAATATCATCCACAGAAGAAACTAAATGTATCTAAAATCTGAATTGTTGACTTGTTACGGATCAGTTAATCAAACAGACATGCTGTAGATAACAATAACAGAAAGATGAACATTACCAGGAAGTACATAATTGCTTTTGGAAATCTTCAATATTAAAAGAAAAAAAAAAAAAACAAAATACAATATAGGCCACCAGTAGGTCTCATCCATCACTAAAGAAATCTCCTCTTGCAGGAAGGAAAACTATTTTAGTCTTTTGATCATTTCTCCCAAAGCACTTCTCTCATCTTTAACCATCTGTGCCAAATTCTTTTGGTGCTTTGATTTTTTCCAATACCTCATGATTCCATTTTTTTTTAGTATGATACTCAAGAGGATCCTACTAAAAGAAAAGCTGTCTTTTGCAAAGAAACTTACCAAACTGTATACTCTACAGCAGTGGTCCCAGACCTCTGCATTGCAGATTATACAGGCTTCTGTCCCTTAGTAAAAAAAAAAAAATCTCTATTTCAACTGATGGTCAGGGAATAAAGATAAATAATCTCACTTTTTCCCTTTCCTTGTTGCTGAAAAAGAGAGAGGTCTACAATCAGACAGGAGAAAGAAGTGAAAAAGGAACAAAAATGTCTTTATGTGACCATGCCCCTCACCTTTTCCCTTCAAAAGAATTTATCAATTTTGGAAATGTGGGTTATCAATTTTAGAAACAGGGTTGGAATGTCTACAGTGGGATAGTATAGGAGAAGCTATGTAATAGAAACATGGAAAAAAAAAAGAAGCTTAAGCAGAAAGCTACAAAATAAATCAGAATGTCTCTATGCACGTTCACACTGCAGATACTTTTGTATTTGAATTCTTAAATGAGGTGTTTCTAGTGTAGCAGTATCTCTATACTCTATGCCTCACCACTTCCAGGTCCTAATTACAAATATGACATTATATGTACAACATTAAGAAGTTCCTAACTGTTGCACTCACAAATCAAGTCAATAACATGATTTGGAAGGCAGTTATGCTGCTTGGAATATCCTTAAAAAGCGCTGGCCAATTGCCTGCTCTGCCCCTCGCTTGGGGCCAGTCAGCAGCGTCGGGGCTGCTGAAGTCCCTGTCCTGCCAGTCTAGGATCCCTCCCAACACTCAGATCCTTCAAAGCCTAGCCCTCACTATGCCCTGAAAGGCAATACTGACCCAAGCTGTCTACATTTGCACTGTGCTTTTTCAAACGCAACCAAAATCTCAGACAAACTTTAGTATCTGAATCTTAACTGTAAAACTTACAATAAAAACGACAAACTTTGATTTTTATCTCCATACTATCTGGGAAGTCTACAAGTTTTACATCATCATACCTTTTTTTCCATTAATTCCTAACAGTAAGGGTATAGAACACACCCCAAACCTCAGAATGACATGAAGCTACGTAATACAAACTACCCAGTGAATTAGGTAAGAGACTGGAGGAACATGATTTGTTACCTATTTATATATTTCTTCCATTGTATTTACTGTAGATATATATTACCCACAGCAACCAGATTAAAATAAATGGTACCTCCGAGTCCCTCTAAATCAGGTTTGTTTGTCCTCTGAAGAATGTGATAAATGAATATCTGAAAAAAAAATGTTTTACAGAAATCATAGAGTTTTTTTTTTGTACAGTATGCAGAGAACAGTAATCATAAGAATTGATCTTATCTGCTGCATGTCTGGTCCAGAAGTTGTAATTTTGAATGTCTGGCACATAAGCCAGAACCATATATGCACACTGGCATGCCTTTACCCAATTAACTGTGTGGGTGGTAAAAAAGATTTGAGAACATTTGCATATCTTTTCTTCTCCAACATGGTAAATGAGGAATTAATCATTTTCTTACGTCTTAGTCAATGCTATTTTACTGGAAAATGGCAGTTGAACATCTGGCAAACAGAAACATTGAAGAAAAAGGTTCATCACACACAACAAGGATCTGAGTTATGAACATGCTAAATCTTCAAGGCTATGCTTAGGAATAACGCTTACCATAGCAATCTCCAGTCCAGTATTTTTCCATCTCCAAAACAAAACTTCAAAACAAGCAATTTCATCTTTAGAGTTCATGTATCTTTGGGGTATTTGGGGGGAAAAGGTGCGCCATAGTTTGTTTGGGCTTAGCATCTGTGTGTGTGCTTTGGCAAACACAAAGCCGTAAAAGTATTTTGCCTGAAAATAAAAGCATTCAAACGAAAATATGGAATTTTCCTATTCTTTTCTGCCTTCTGAGTTCTTTGAGCTAGATTATTTCCCTTAGGACCACATACAACAATGGTATAGATATTTTAAGATTACTTACCATTAGCATATACTCCTGCAAGAAACAAGTTTGCATCTGGGAACTTTTTTTATTTTCTTTCTCCTGCAAAGTAAGTTTGCAGGTTTCTAGGTTTGCCTCTACTGAAAGCTTTTCAATACAAAGTTCTATTCTGCCCAAAGCAGTGATTTTCCCACAGAAAATCTTCATGTAACTTAATTTTGTCAGTCCTAATAGCAGTTCATTTAACTTTGTAAAATAAATGTGAACATAAAAATATAAGCAACAGTGAAATCACACCAGCATTTGTTTTAAAACATATTGAGCTCTTAAATTATTATTTTATGTTACTTTAAGAGCATTTTTCAGATGTTGCTCTTACTTTAAGTCTTCTAAATTATTAGTGATTTATTTGTTTAGATAATGATTTACATTCAGTAACTAACAAAGACAGCTTATCATAATTTTTCATTATGGCAACACCTGCTCATCTTCAGTTGGTTTAACCCTTACTTTGAATTTTACCAAAGGCATTCATACCTTCATACCACAATAAGATCCGTAAGTCCTAGCAATTACACTGTCTCATTTTCCTGGCAATTAATTATTTCAACATTCTTCACAGTAACGTGTAAACAGTGAGTGTGTGGACTCTGTTGCCTTATGCATGAAAGAAGTGATGCTTGAAGAAAATCTGCAAATCACTCTGTTTCTTCGCTAGACTTCATAGCAAAAAAAAATTGCCTGAACATTAGTTACTAAATCTCTCCTCTGTAATGGATAGAATCCTACGTCAAAGAAATTCTTTTGTTGGGGGGAATTGTGGGGGACACAAAATTATCAATATAATATTATGAGCAATTTGAAATGAACAACATGCAAGATCAAGGTGAAAATGAAGTATGAAGCTTGAATTCAGAGTGAAGAAAAATTACAAGGAAAAATTGTATTTCTAAATAGTGCTACAAGAACTGAACTGCTCAACTAAAATGAATAACAATTCTAAAATTATTATTCTAAATCTAAATTCTAAATCTTATAGGTTAGAATAGTTAGCTGCCATGTTCTTCCTTGTTACGTTAAGTAACTAGCTAGCTACATTAATGAAGATATTTTTTTATTTCATTCTTTCCATCTAACTTCCAAAGGCTGATATGCCTGGTGCAAAAGAATTCCACAAAGTGTGAAATATTAAGAAACTTAATATTAATTACCATCTAAATTGAGAATTTTCAGATTCCATTTTGTATTTATAAGCTAATAACCTCTTAGTTCTGTGCGGAAAAAATCTCGCTGTCCAAGAATTGAATGTCCAAAAGGAGACAGAGGAGACCCAAAACTTTATTCGAATAAAGGGAGAGTCCACCGGGCATATCCCTGTGGGGTCTCTCAAGTTGCCGGGGGACGCAGCCCCTCATTTATCCTATCTCCCGGCCGCGGTGCCCTCTCCTTTTTCCCATTGGCCAAGGGGCTCAGGAGCTACAGCCGGCCCGGCCGCCTACACCCACCTTGGTGCCTCCCCCAACGTATTCACACCTCAGGTCACTTGGCTCCTTTCTGTCTGCCTCGTTCCAGGCGCCCCGCAGTTTCTTTCCCACTCCTGGCTCCACTCAGTCTCCCACCTGTCTGAGTTCCTTTGTCTTGCTCATTAAAGATACCAACTTGTGGTGTGTATTCTGCTCAAGCCCAAACTTCTTGTGTGTTTTCCACACAGTTCTTATTTATACATCATTTCATAGACAGCCTGACATGTTAAAATTGCTGACAGTAGGATTTTATGTATTACCTGATATTAGTAATAAAATTATTTATTTAAGTTCTAAGCAACACTTAAAGGACTAGCAAAGAGGATTTTTAATCTGCTGGTCTCTCCAACTTCTTAAATAGTTTATTAGCTAAATTAACTAGGAGGAATGTATTTCAGGTCAGCTAGTACATTTAGCTTTTTATCTGTTTTAGTATTTTTCCCTATGTTTCACTACTATTACATCTGTGGAATTGTCTGCATTTACCAAGTATCTACAAATGGTGTGATTTTATTCTCATTTCGAATTTGCACAACAGTAGCAAAGAGAGGCTTACACATTTATTTTAAACAGGAGCTACATTAAAAGAAAATGTATCTAGAATGCTGAATATCCATAACTCTAACTGCACTGTATCAATTTTTGTGACCAAATAAAAAGATCTTAAATAAGAATTCTATTTGCATTGTGCGTCTTTATATGTATCCAATTTATAAAATGGTGGCCTCCCTGAAAAAGGAATCTGCTGTTGGTTTTGATGTGTCGAATTTCTAAAATCATAGTAATCTGTTGAAAGTTTAGTGGTCTTAAATCTATTAGCTTCACTAATTGACTTCTCTTCAAATTATTTTAGATTTCATGTTCCCAGTGTAAACAGATGCTAGCCTGTGACTTTACAATTATATTATTTCCCTCACTGCTTTATAGGTGGCCATTCAAAACTAGAATTTTCTCTGGGTTAGATTTGCTATTATTTCTCTGCCGTTTCATGTAGAGCATATAGGGGCACACAAAACACAGTATGGCTCTTACTCACACTGACACAGAACTTCTACTTCAGAACAGCCATTGTACTTATGAGTTATGTTTTTTGAAAAAGTAAAAATACAAAATAATCTATGCCCGTTGCATCCTCATATTTTTCTAGTAATTTTTACATGTTACTTTAGGAGACCATGAAGAAGTATTAGCAGTTGAAGGCCATAAGAAACAAAGAGGAACCACAGTTTAAAAAAAATAAAAATAAAAAATTTAGGGATTGTTGCTCCAAACTGGGAGTGATTCTTCTCAAGAAAAATGCTATTTTCAAAACAGTAATAATAATAAATTGGCAATTTCTTCGTTGTTATCTAAATCTACATAATTGTACCTAACTTAATAGATTAGGTACAATTTCATTACATCAAACCAAAGTGAAAAATGAACGACTGAGAATATTTTTTTTCTTTCTTGGCCTCTGTCACTCTTTTTGCACCTTCCTCCCTTTCCTCTCCTAGAGAGCTTACTAAGAAATCACCTTTAAGGAGATCACCTTTAAGTGACAGGTTCCAAACAGCACAGGAGAACTAAGGAAAAACACCAGCCTTAAGCTGTTTGCACAAAATAAACCAAACTACTAGTCCAGACAGCAAAAGACCTTTGCAATATCAGTCTTTCATGCACGTATCCAGTTTGGCATTTAGCTCAATTGTTCAGTGACCAGTTAAAGGTCATGAGCAAGTTTCTGTTAAGTAGAAGTACTGACAAGAACTCAAAACACCTAAATACTTGCCTAGGACTTGCAGTTTCCTATAACTGCAGAGATAAAGACTACAGACTATAAAACACATTTGAATTGCAAATCCGCTATTACTGAACTTATTTTTTAAACAAAATAAAAAGGCAGTAAAACACAGAAAGTCTTTGATAAAACAAAGCTACTTATTAGTTTTAGGATTCAAATTTAGATCTTAACCATATTACCATTATCACGACCATGTACTTTAAATAGTACAAAATGCCAAAATGCAAAGGAAAATTCTTCAGAATATTCTGAATCTTCAGAAGTATTCAGGTCCTCATAAGATTGTTACTTTCTCTTAAATTTTTAATTTTTTGAAATTTATAAAGCATCAATATAAATTACAAATTAATGTGCTGTCTTTATCAGACTTAATACACAGGCGTGACTTTTTAGAAGTGCTGAATTTAAGTGCTCGTGCCCATATATAAGGGCAAGCTTTGAAACAAGCAGCTGACTAGCTGATAACCACAAATTTAGAAGGACAAAATAGCTCTGTAATTTGTGATCAATGCAATACATAATACACATAATGGGAGTTATTTTACTCTATTTAATTCAATATCAATGTAGACTGGAATAAGGCCATTTTAAAACTATACACAAAAAATACCCCCTAAGAGCAGGTAATGTGGCTCTACAAACTACAGGGTCCAAGACAAAATCTTCTGCCTGGTAACAGATACCAGATGGCTGACGAACAAAATCATCTGGCTTAATAGCACAACAGCCTATGGAGAACAAACCATACAAATTATGTATTTCCTAACAACAGAAACATCAAGAAACAAAACCAAATTCAGGCAGCAACACAAAAAACCTTGACTTGCCAGTGATAAAATTAGATCAACCTCAGCTCCAGTACCATAAACCTCAACCTCAGTACCATAAAATTTACCCTATTCTAGTTTGGGCTAACAGAGGCAAAGAGTGGCTGGTGACGGTGCCTCTGTCTTTTAGCATCTTGCACCAAAAACACAACAGCTATTCTCTTTCATTACGATTTATTCTCTCGCTCAGTTCATTTCAGCAAAACAAGAAAGCACACTACCTAGTGCAATAACATACTACTTACTTGAAACTTTTTAAACTTAGTTTAGCCTCTAATGGGACCCCCATAACCAACCGGCACGTTGCGTCCTACCTGCCGCATGGTGTAGAACCTTCCCGAACCACGGGCTGAGCCCGCCCACCACAGCGGCAGCCAATCGTCAGCGCCGCGGGAACTTAAGCCAATCAGAAGCAGGTGTTCACTCCGATAGCCTATCAGTGACGGGGTCCATCAGGCGAGGCTGACTGAGGCAGTCGGGAGGGTTGGTTATGTGCACGCCGCTTCCCCCCCATGTCACCTTCCTGGCTGCGTAGCGG
>JAUBOD010000191.1:753702-769908 GCA_032353885.1 Nothura maculosa
GGGCACGCGAGGCCCTTGTCATCAGGGAGAGGCGCAGCACATCAGCGCCTCTCCCTGGGCCTCCTGGTGCCCTGTCCTTTTCGGGCGGTGCCAAAAACATCTGTGCACCGTGATGGAGAACGGGCGTGAGGCCCTTGTCATCAGGGAGAGGCGCAGCACATCAGCGCCTCTCCCTGGGCCTCCTGGTGCCCCGTCCTCTTTGGGCGGTGCAAAAACCATCTGTGCACTGCGATGGAGGATGCGAGGCCCTTGTCCTCAGGGAGAGGCAGAGGACATCAGTGCCTCTCCCTGGGCCTCTCCTCCTCCCACAAAAACCCTCACTCTCACCGGACAGCCAGGCTGGGAGCAGCAGAACAGGCCGCCGGAAGCGGCCCTGCTCCCGGCCCTGCTCCTGGCCACAGCGACACCTCCCTGAGCACCAGCTCCCACAATAACAACCTTCGGCCACCTCAGGAAGTGCAGGCAACACCAGCAGCAAGAAAGAGGCCTGGGAAGTGGCTGAACAGCCAAGCTCAGATTGTGCTCAGGGTACAGAAAATTGGGGGAGGCCCGAAGTTCTTGGGGGCCTCCCTGGCTCCTCCTGGCCTTGGTCCCATTGAAGCTGATGGAGTCACCAGGCCAGGGGGAGCCGCTGCGGGACACTGGAGAGCTCAGCGTGGGGGCAGAGACACCGCTAACCAGCCCCCCGCTGAGCCTGGTGTCCCTGTCACCGAGGGCCAGTGCAATAAACATGCAATAAACATTGGTGAACCGTGCAGCAGGAGTCGAGAGTGATTCTTCTTCTCCATCCTCACCCTACCCTTGATCTCAACAGTCCTGCAGGCTGGGAGCACTGGGACGGAGCTGCAGGAAGCCCCTGCTCCTGGCCCTGCTCATGGCAGCAGTGACACCTCCATGAGCGCTTTGCTCAGTGCTCTGGAGTTAGGCTGTTGTGAGTGGCCATCGTCTGTCTTTTCACTTGCCTCCCTCCTTTCTTCCCTCCCTCCTCAAATCTAGTTCAAAGCCCTACTAGTGAGCCCTACTAACTCATGGCACAGGGCTGTCATCCCACTTTGGGACAGATGAATCCCATCAGATGCCATCATGCCTGATGCTATGTAAGGCTTCCTGTTTCCAAAAGCACAAAGTTGTGAGGATGACAACAGTCATGGAGCCACGTGTTGGTAGACTGTGTCTTGTTTCTTTCTATATTGCTACAACAGGAAGATCATCTCAAGAACATCTCAAGAATAATTTTTATTAAATGTAAAAAATTAAATGTCTTTTTATTTTGGCCAGAGAAAGATGTATAGAATAAAATATTTTGGAGCTTTTAAGCACTGTCCACCCAACCAGTCCACACTTCACAGCTGTCCTATGACGACATCATGGTGTTGAAAACTTTGCTGAAGTCAAAACAGACAACATCCAGGGCTCTCCCCTTGTCCAGGCTTCCCCTTGGTGAATCCATGCTACTCCTGATCACCTCCTTCTCCTTGACATGCCTAGAGATGCTCTCTAGGATGAGCTGCTCCATCACCTTTCCAGGGACAGAAGTAAGGCTGACCAGCCTGTAGTTTCCCAACTAATCCCTCTTTCCCTTTTGAATGATTGGGGTGATGTTGGCTTCCTTCCAATCCTCCATCACCTCCTCTGCTCTCCAGGACCTCTCGAAGATGATGGAGAGTGGCTGATCAATAATCTCCACCAGTTCCTTAAGCACTCTTGGGTCCATCTCATCCAGGCTCATAGATTTATAGTTGGCCAATTTGCCTAAGTGATCCCTAACCCAATTCTCCTCAATCAGTGGAAGGTCTTCCTCTTGCTCATTTATCTCTCTTTTGTCTGGGCTCTGTAGTTCATGAGGACCAGCCTTAGCAGTAAAGACAGAAGCAAAGGCAGCATTTAGTAACTCTGCCTGCTCTGTAGCCTCTGTTACCAAGCCCCTCTCCCCATTTAGCAGCAGGAGATATCAGTAGATCAATAATAAGAGATCAAGAATGATCTCTTAGAAACTATTCAGAGATATGTTATTTGGGGCATAAGATACCATTTGTGATTGTTAGGAAAATTGCACGTGTGCAAAGTTAGTTATATCTTCATAATTCTACATCATTTTTGTTTGCCAAACTGTAGGTCAAGTGAATGTGGTAGATACTTCTCAGAAACAACCAGCTGAAGCAACCTTGTACCCACCTTTGTCCAGAATCTCTAAACACAAACTTGGAGAAGTAAAACTAGGAATCAATTACTGAGTAGCTGAGTACATGTTTATCAGTGACTAGGGTACAGTTTAGACAGAGTTGAGGTTTCTGTTTTGTTTTGTTTTATTTTTTGTTTGTTTTGTTTTGATGACATAAAGCTTAAATAACAGACCATTTGGTCTTAAAGCCAGAGAATGAGTTCTGACATTGTTCAGTTCACTACTATAAGAGAAGCCAAACAGTTTACATTAAGATGGTGACCTTTTCATTTCAAATAATCTGTTTCCCATATAAATAGACACATGAACCTGGAAAACAGTACTGTATTGGAATACCAGAGATAATGTTTCTGACTGGGGTACCATTCATCTGGGAGGAAACAGTTTATTCAGACTTCTAGGAAATTTCTAGTTAGTGTTGACACTGTACTGAAACCCTTCTAAGAAGGCATTTAGCCAATGTATCAACTCTGTTATAATATAAAGTTACAGATGACAAATATGCAAAATACTAGTAGGGAATTTTGCAAAAGCTTTAATGTTAATAACACAATCAGAAGGTGATGCACATGGCTAATACTAATTATCTTTAAAAGCTTAGTAGCATGTAAAATAAGAGGGCAGAGCTAGAATTAGAAAGGGAGAAAAATGAGGAAATCATAAAAGGTGATTAAAATCACATGGAAAGAGAATTTTGGTCAAAAGCTTTGGTTTCAATAGAACCCTGTTCTGATGTAATTTTCTATTTTCATAGTTCCCATATAGTCCCAAAGAAATCAACTAGTGTGACTACCCATTGAAAGAAGTGAATGATTTCCTATTGCTATCAGAGGATGTTATTTAGTAAAATAATAAGTAAAAACAAATTAATCTTGAAAAGGTCTTAATGTAGGTATATACAAACAGCATGTGCATTTAATATACTCTACAAATTTTAGAACTTCTCTATAAGAGAGCATAAAAAGGTTTCAGAAATAAAATCAGATTGTTTTTAAAGTAATTCAATACTAAATGCATATATAGGCGTTCCTAAACTGGTAGGAGTTGTCTTAATCTCCCTGTATAGAAGTTTCAGATGAGAAATAGAGAAGAATTAAAATGAATTAATAAGAAAATACGGTGAATTATCAGCTAATTTTAAATACTTAAAGAGACATTTTCTATACCTTACTTTGGAACTGTATTTGCAAGAATAGCTTTTAGAGAGAACTTGCTTTGCTGTCTATTATTTAATCTTAATAGAGATTCAATTTTTTTCTGTATTGTGTATTGATAGTTTTTCCTATATGATGCAATGTAGCAAAAAGGATAATATTTCTAAGATAAACAATATAATAGTAATAAAAATATATTATTTCTATGATAAATAATATAATAAAGCTACCATCTCACTTTTATATTATTTTTCTATCTTTTTTTTCTGTCATGTAATAGAAGTTCAAGTGCATTTTTTGCCATTTCTCTTTCAATTTATTGCACAGCCTGCTACAGAATAAAAAATCAAATACATTAGAAAAACCGTATTAGGTTGTCAAAGGGAATGCTTATTCTGTGAACCCATGGAATCCTTTTCTTCAGTCTAGCTGAGTGAAAAAAAAATCAGAGATGTAAAGACACAAGCAACTTGCTCTATAACTCTTTAAGAAATCCCTGCTGCTGCTGTTTTCAGAACAAGCTTTTAGCAGAAATGGACCACATGAGCTAAACTTCAGATTCATGCAGTTTTTAGCCATCACATAGCTTCATTTGAAGCATGATTTTGAACATCTGAACATCCTGCATGTTCACAGCATTGAACATGAAGGTACATACTGTGTCTGTACTGTATAAAACAATATTGCTAAACATGAGTGCTGACACAATTTTCTTTGTTGCAGTATCAGTGGCAAAATGTACTGCCATCTAATTTTCTCTCCTGTTTTATCTACCATAACATGCAGCTTTAAAACCTCAGTGGAATGCAATTTATGCAAATTAAATATATTTTAAGGCAAATAATATATAATATGATGTAACTGTGCTGAAGAAATTGTGCTATATTTTCATTAAATTTTAAATAACTATGTCTGCACTATCAATTTATGCTGCAGAAAAGCAACAAATCTTTCACATGGAACTGTAAGATGTATATTTTGAATCTTTTATTTTAGGATAGCTCTAAGCTACTCCCATGGGCTGAAAGTCACTGGTTGGTGTCCATTATATGCCCCTATGGAGACCATCTTCTGTTGTAGTTTCATCAAGGAATGATGAATGTTTTCATGATGCAAGTCTGCTCCACACTGCAAAAAAGGCATGATAAGTGAGTGCAACTGAGACAATTGCTTTAGGAAAGTACTCGTAATATGAACTGAAACACTAATTTAAATGTACCCTGTGTCACTAAGACAGTTTAAGGGATTTCAGGATTTTTTGTTCATATTCAGTCTTGACTATTTTGAGAAGGAAAAAAGTGAAAATCACTTGTTTTACAGAAAAAAATACTTTCAGTAAGACTCTGGCACAGAGAGGAAAGAAAAAGTGGGCAGAACAAACATTTGTGCATAGAAATTGGCTATCAAAGACTGTGTTAATATTCAATTACCTAAGGCTGAATGATGAATGAAATTCATAACTGTGAATAAGAAGGATATTCCTCTCAAAGAAGCAAACAACTAGGTTTTGTATATGTTACACATTGGTAAACTAAAGCAGGAAACTATTAAACAATTTGCCCAGTATTAAATAACCCACTGCAGAATCTTGTTAAGCAAGTTCGAGCATCTTTGTTTCCAAAATCTGTCCTCTGATCACAGCTTTTCAGCAAGATATACTCTCTAGCCTGAGACCTTTGAAATTCACTTCAAAATAAAAGCATTTCTTACTCTAACAGATGAGATATACCTGTGTGAATCAGTGATTAGTGTGCCTGTGGAAAATATTACTTATGAGAAATGTTCTACAACAACTAATTTTGATATAATAATAAAACTCTCTCTTTCATGTCCATGCAATCAACATGCTAGAACCTTGACATCTTTTCCTTACAGCATGAACTCAGCAATGTTAAAATAATCAGCTGACTACGTGTGAAGCTAACCTCTCATGAGACCTTAACTTATTCCATACCTTTAGGCCTCCCTGCAAGATACGCACCTCTTTATGCCTGAAGCACGACCAGCTTTGGATTCCTTCAGTCAAAAGTAATGGACAACTTATAGAGTTTGAAGCTGTAAGAAATAAGCCCGGTGGCCGAGCTTTTTATAGCAGAAGAGAGCCAGCACTTGTGTGGATAGCGTGAGGGAAACCACAGCAGGAAGTAGCAATGAGAGACTTTAAGAGTCAACAGCAAACCCCCAAGGGTTTTCCAGTTCAGTATGCATGGCTATAATGAGAGCCCAGACTGCAAATTCTGGACAACTGGATGCTGCACAATGTTTTTCTTAATAAAAAAGTTACTGCACTTGCCACTGTTGATTCAGGTGAAATGTATAGGCATTTCTTTCATCTCTAGAGAAAAAGGATCTTTCTGATCTGATAAAAACATCTGATTATCAGGCAGCCTTGAGATGACCTTTCTATATAAGTTTTGCACAGAAAAAAAAGTGTCTCGATTACTAAAATTAGCATATGATATGCTATTCAGGAGACAAAAAAGGTAAGCAGATTTTTTATGTTTTACATATTTTACATTGCAATATAAAAATAAAGCAGGCTATTCTTTATTCCTTCTGAATTCATTTTTAAGGTAGATATTCCATATTCTTTTTAACAATCTCAGTATAGCCTAGCCTACGTTTGACTGTGCAAGGGTAACACTCAACCTTTCCCTGGAAACGCAAACAATTTGAGTCAGGTACAAAACTATTTCATTTTCTTTAAACAAAAGAGCAAGACCTTCCCAGAGCGGTTGTGTTTCACCCTTGTTGAATTTGTTTTCACAATGAAAATACTGGAAGGCCTGCAAAATGGCTTGAAGTGAAATATGATTGTAGCATAGTTGGATCTTTGATTGCAGCTTCAGGCTGAATTTGTCTCCATGGCATAACGACCCTGTGTATCAACACAAGGCTTAGGCATTCTCAGCATCTGAGAAATAACACAAGTTCTTGCTCCATATGGAAAACTGCTGTCACTGGGAGTATTTCTAGAATCAAGGCACTTGCAAATAGGAATGTCATTATCACAGTCCAACCCTATGTAAATATATATTTCTCCAAATATACTCTCAAAGTTAAATGATTATTCTGCACCTCTATTCTGCACAAGTATTCTTAATATATAACAGTATATTTATTGTGAATTTTATTCTATTGCTGAAACACCACCAATAGTGTTAAGACTGTTTTAAGCTGTTAAACATCTACATTTGCCTTGCCAATCTAATCCAGTCCTTCTGATATCTTTTTTTTATTTCTAACACCTCAATTCTTTGTATTAGTATACCAAACTTGACTATAAAAGTTTCTATCTTGAACCAATTCTCTACTGAAAAATAGACAACACAGTGTTTCAAGTCTTGATATGATTTCTCAAAAAGTCACTCAGAGAAGATGATCAAAGGATCATCAGACAAGTAGCCTAAGGACACCAGGGTATTGATAAGGCTAATAGGCTTCTTAAGCTTCAGAAAGAGAATAGTCAACTGCTCTCTGCTTTCAGGGTGCCAAAATAGCAAGCTCCCTGCTGCCCGTGGTACAGTAATTGGCACAGCTGACAATACAGCATCAGCGATTCATATTGCCACAGAAAGACTATGATAAAACTTGATATTGTTTGAAGTTTGATTATAAATTTATTATAACAGCACCCGGCAGTGCCTCTTAAGTTAGAGATCTGATTTTTTTTCCCCTTTCTGTAGTTACAGAATGACAGAATCACAGGATGGTTAAGGGTCATGGAGAAAAGTTGATAACATAGGCAAATTTGCTTACAGCCAAAACTAGGTATCCTTGGGTAGGATGTCTACTTTCAGAAACAGAGAAAACAGATGTAATCCACTGTTAGAAATGGGATTTTTTTTGTGGGAGGCAGATAAAGGGAAGAGAAAACCTAGGATCAGAGGTACTTTATATCTTAGATGTTCTTTTCCTTTAATATTATACTGGTGAAAAAGGTCCTGCTTTAAAATCTCCAAATAACACTCTGGACAGGTTTCTTTGGCATAAGGAAGAAAAACATTTTGCTTGGCTCAGGGTAATAGATGTCAAGTGGCTGCCACAGTATGCAACAAGCTGACACTGGAATTAGAATATACTTGACTCCCGGAGCTCTGAAACCAACAGCAACTTTCTGTCAGCTACAATGGGCAGAGAGCAAGGCAAGGGCTGAATGCTTTCGAAAACTGTTGTGAATATCTGTAGGGTCTGTCCACTTTTAAGAGTGAAAAACACCTACTACATAATAACAGAAAATGGCTTGCTTTTCAAAAAACACCCATATAATGATTTGGATGCATAGTGCTGAAACAATGCTAAAGTTGCAAAACCAAGCATACTCAGAAATTAGGGAATGAAAAAATATAAATGCCAAAACGAAACCATATCAATCTCTTATTTGCCTCAACACTGTGAAAGAATCTCTTACGTATATTAAGTAATTTCTATCACTCATTGCATAAGACAGCACGAAGAAATTGGTCTGCTCTGGAGATGCAGCAAAGGGACCTATGCCTGTTCTTGTTCATTTGCATTTTAGCAAAGGAGAATAAAAAGTATATTTTCTTGTTTTAGTGGAATGTTGTCTTAAAGAAAATAAAACTAATACATTAGGTGTAGCAAATTTAGTTTAGCAGTTAACTTTCTGTATGTGGAAATTAATTCCTTCATTTTTATCCCATGAAATTCAGCTTGAGGTGTGGTTTTCAGAACTGTACAGCACTCAGCACCTGCATCTACAGACAAGAGGAGCTGGGTTTTCAAATATAAAAATCTAAACAAAGAAATTGTGTGCCTTCACTGGCTTGTGTCTCCAAATACACGTTCATGAACATAACTTTCTACTGCAGTTTTCAGTGCCAGAATCCTCTCTCTTACATAGGCTTACATAGGCTTGTTTGCCTGATACAGTCCTTGAAAAAAAACTATATCAATATGCATACATATTTGCAAGATGTTTAGCTTCTTTCATGACAAATATCACAAAAATAGATCCCAAAAAAATGAGCAATGCTCAGAGAATTGCAGAGTTTGGATGCGACTTAGACATTTCTGTGCAGAAACATCTGGTCTGACTTTCAGGACAATGACGTGCTATGGTAGAAGGTGGCTGGGGATGACATTAGAGTGTGTGTGCTCCTCTGCAGTGACTGTCCTCATGTGCATATTTCACCACAGTACAAGCATTACTGTTTCTGCCACTCACTGAAAAATAAACTTAATTCTTGCAAGTTGTACAGTCAGGACATGTATGGTATAGTTAGCTGACTGTTTGTAAATTTCCCCATCTTACTTCACAGTAAGATGGGTAAGATGGGGAAATTTACTTCCCATCTTACTTCCTTTTGGATGTGTACCCTTTTGTGACCTCTGTAGTAGCTCTGTAAAGCTACTGAATGCAGACAATTTACTGTACCCACCTCTCTGCATCTAATTCCTCTTCCCACACTTGTTAGAATTTCCCTTCTTGTGCTCACTACTAAGTCTCCCAAGTATAACACTGTTGTCAGTCTTACAATGTTTTAAGAGGAAAGAGCATTTCATACTGAGACTCATCACATCTCTGTATCGTGCCAGAATCAATTTTAGGGTTTTGCTTTCCACAAAGAGAGGCTTGTGCTCTGACGTTGTCCACTTCCTTCCCTGCTGTTGTGTGGCTTCCTGACCAGCCCCTGCGCTGCTGACATCTGTTCACAAGTCTCATTGTAAACTCCACCTTTAAATGCCTATTCATCTCTTCCTACAGTTTGTAATAGTTAACTCTGTAAAGTGGTTAAAGTAGTTAAAATTGAATTTATGAGAAAGGCAATAGAAGAAGACTCACAAGCCTAGACTATTTAGTGCCATTGTTGGTCAAGCCTAACAATTTCAATTTCTACCCAAATTTTCTCCCCAAAAATCAAATTAAAACATTTAGAAGATAATAAAATAGCTAAGGCAAATGAGTTAAATGGAAACTCAGTGAAAAGCTGAATGTTTATATCTTTAATAGTGTCTGCTTTTCTCTTGCTTGTTTGCTGACTTAGGCACAAGACATCATATTCCCTTTCTCCAAGCTACATATAATTTCATGAATCTTTATGAAGGACATTATCTTAAGCCAGTAAGTCAATAGTTAATTTTGTACATTCAAATGTATTTGATTCAGCTGGACTTATTAAAGCATACAAGAAAAAAATTGGTAATTAGCAAGTTCTCAATCTATGTCACGCTCTGTCATACATGACAAGAAGTTTTCTCTCTGTCTTTTTCAAAACGACTTTTATTGAAGCAGTATGAAGACACCAGTCATCTTTTTAAACTACATATATGTGAACAAGGAAATATATCGGATATGGCAAGTCAAATTTTCAGGGGAGCACAGAGAATTCTAGTGTCAGTAATAGTTTGTAGCACTGCAGTTGCTAGCTTCTTAGGTGGCTTCTTAAGCAGCTGCTGTTGACTCTTTTCTGGGATCTATAATCAGTAATCTGGACTTGATTTGTCAAATTGTTACAGCACTTTCATAACCTCCACATATGGAATCTCTCAGTTAAGTCAATGAATATACTAGTGTCACGTACAATTCGGTCTGAATTTATGTGACCTGGAAAACTGCTAAGGACTTCTTACTTGTTCCATATTGTATGCCATTCATGATCTGACCTTTAGTTAAGCCGAGGTTGTGTTTCAGACCAATTTCAGTGGAAGAACTTGTTTGCTTTATAGAGACCTTAGAAAATTTCCTGTCCCAAAGAAATCTGGAAAGAAATCTTTCATTGATTCAGGCCTGTTTGGTCTCTATTCACATTTCAAATGTCAGACCACCTGCTATTATCAGCTAGAGAGCCAAGGCTCCTGAAGCTCAGCTACTTCATCATACCTTGAGCATCTCTGGGTTTTCTAAACTAAATTAGAAGTTTTGGAGGCTTTATATATATATATAAATATATATATACACACACACATATATATATGTATTCCCACTAGCTAGGAAGTTCAAGAGGTTTTATTTTAAATGGAAATAAAGGGTGGATGACAGGTTTAGGATATTATTTTATGTTATTCCAAAGAGCTGACTAATTTATTTCTGCCTAGAATACACTGCTAATAGTTTAATGAACTACTGCTTTGTACCTTAGCTCTCAGTGCCAGAGTTCCTTCCAATTAATCTTTCCTTCACAATTGGTATGTAGAGCTAGCCTTCCTCCAGGTTTTGCTCTTGAAATAAGATTCACTAGATAAACTGCCTATTAACTCTTGATATTTTTTCCAATTTTTTTTAAGTTTGTCTGTCTCTTTTTCCTTCATATGAGCTTTCCCTACAATTTGAAACATAAATTCTCAAATTATAGTTATTGAATTGCAACTTGTTTTATCAGACCTTTTCTTTTGCCTTTTTAAAAGCAAGAACTGAACAACAAATCATTGCTTCTTTAGGATCAAATTTGCTATCTCTTCTGTTATTGCACTGAAGAGCTCAGTTCCATAACATTCCATTTCTTTTTTTCTCTGAGGGAGATAATTATATTTTAAATCAAGTAGTCATAGAGAGTTTGCCAAAAGAAAGATGTAAGATGAAAGCACTATTATTTAACTATCATTTTCCTTACAGTTTATATTTTTTTATTTATTGTGTGGCAAGTACAGAGAAATAACAGCTTTGAGAAATAAAGCCTTGAGGAGACATCTATTACAATTTGCTGTATAGATATCCTTTATACACTAAAGAGACCGGATCTGCTTTATATTTGACATCTAGAACAGCACAAGCAAAACTGGAGTTAGAGCTATTATGAAGCTACTATTATTTCTTAACAATTTTTTGATACCAATATGATCAATTAATGTTTTGTATTATATTAGCTATTGGCTTCACAGGATAGAAAAGTAATTAAGGACAACATTTCTGTTTCATATAGTCTTTTTTTTTGAAGGATTTGCAAGTTAATCTGAGTAAAATGTGCCTTAGTATAAGCTCAGCCAGAGGCTTATGTCTCAAAATACATATTTTTTTTTAATTTACTAGGTTTTATTTAAGAATTTTAATGGTTATTTCAGTTGTAATTTTGTTAATTACTAATCCACTGTAAGCAGAAGTCTTCACCACCACTATTTTTCTCAACTAATCTTTCTAAACTAGAAAGTCCAGAGTTTTTCTTTTGCAGTGACATCGCTACATCCTTTCTACCACTTCCGTACTTTACTTCTATCACATCTATCAGTTTGACTGAAAAACTGAATTATGTTCACATGCACATAAACCAAAAGCCTCACACTATTTCACAAAGTTAAATTCACTTACTGCAATGAAAATACAACAATTTACTTAGGATTTAATCAGAGATGCTCTTTAATTTCTTTAAAAAATTGGTGGGGAGGTAATTGATTTATGAATAGCAGCTGATGTCACCCCAGTCTTCCCAGCATCAATCTTCTTTCAATATCTTCTGTCTTTTACAGTCACAGAACAAAACACAATGACAGTCCTGGTTAGGTTGACAGATGACTGTGGGTATCCTAAATAGCCATCTGTGCTAATCATGCTCGATACAGGAGCAGCTTTTAATAGTAGCTGGCCTAGGAGGACTGCTGAAGGAAGTGGATACTCTAACCAGTTTCTCTTACAGGTGTTTTGGTTGCAATAGACAAGATTTCTTCTTCCCCCATTACAATTTTATAGAGAAACATAGATAATCTGCCACATGTTGTTTAACATGGATGGTAAATTGATAAAACAACTTTTTTATATTTTAATAATCATGTGTTAATTTTGTATGTTCTCCTGTCATCACCTATTTCCTTAACATCACATATTGCTATTATAACATTCAACCACCTCACTACATGAATACAATTGCAACTGTTTAAATATTGGATGGCTCAAGTTTTACCTGAGTAACAGAGCCATAGCGGTTTTAGAGTCCTCAATTAAAGCTATTTGTTACTACATTTTGGCATACTGTCTTGGAGCACACCAGCACTAGAATCTGGAGAAAACAGCTGTTGTATTCCCAGAAACTGTCCTTCTCTCCATAGGTAATCAAGCAAAACAAGTAGTGCTGTTATCATTCTTGCTATTAATTACTGAGAGATTTGCATCAACACTGTGAATAGTATTTTTTTAGTAACTGAGAATCTTTAGCACAGAGAAACCTTGGGATTCTTGTTATTGATGATCTGCCACCACAAGGCAAGACTAATCCATTATGGTGTATCATACGCTAGAGTCATTTGGAAGCGTCACTTGCATCAGAATGAAAAGAAGTCTTGTAATATAATGACAGTACATGACTTGTGAGTGTAAAGCTTGTTTGTGGAATACTCTCTTAGAGGATTTTAAGATGTCACTAGGTATTTGGTATAAAAGTTTGAAATATTTTTTATAACCTCATGGTAGAGAAAAATATAAGCATGTACAATAGCATCCAGTACAGAAATCACAGTCTCTGCCATCTCCGTATCAAACATTGCATTTTACCCAATGCATTTGTTAATTTTTTGAGCATATTTAACAAAAACAAACAAACAACCTAAAGGTTTACAATAGATAAAGTATTCCTAACTATGAAAAGAAGAATCGACTTTGGAAAACAGAAAGGAAGAATTGAGAAAATTCTCATAAAACACAATGTTTCTCTGAGTTTAGAAAATACTGGCAGCTTTGGATTGCCACCAGGATCTGACTGAAACAAGTGTAATTTTCTTTATACATGTACTTCAACAAATAAACATACACAAACCCACACTACCTCCTCTCCACATACCAAAAAAGGCCCAGGGCTTTTGGCATGGGATTCATCTGGAAATGTAGACCCTTTACACAAGCGTCTACTTCACTGCTGGTTGCTGCCTATGGAACTGTTCAGCTCACCCAAGGTGAACATTAGCACGATGGGCAGCGGCATCATCGCTCCCTGGGTTGCACTCACTGCATCAGCCAGGCCTCTAATGCCTTCAGTGGGTGCTTAGATGCTTAGTAGACACTACATTTAAGCATTTTAATCTGACTTTGGTTCCTTGCTTTAGCATTCTATTACTTTCATATTTTCACTTATATGTCAGGAGAGATTAAAAGAAAAAACAAACAAACAAACAATAAGGAAAAAAGAAAAAAGTTCCCCCCGCCAACTTTTTGTTATTTTGAAGTATTGCAAGTTTTTAGCTACTCCCAAATTCTCTGATATTTAAGGATCATATTCATCCTACATAGTTTTATGAGTACATGGGAAAGAAATTGGTTCCTCACTTAGATAATTACATTTCTATAACAACGAAGAGAGCAAGACTCCTTCCAGTGCCAAAGTTTTACACATTGTCAAGGTCCTTTCTCCTGCTCTTCCCTGGGAAGGGAGTCAGTTGGCAGAATGCTTTTACTTCTGACACAAAAATGGATACATGGTAACTTTGCAAGTTTCAGGAACTAATATAGCTGAAGGATTTTGAGGGAAAAAAAAAAACAAAAACCTAAAGTATTTAAAGAAAAGCCATTTTGGGGTCATAGGAGATTTTTTAAGCCCCTTTGAGGCCAATATCATCAGTTTAAATTATTACTACTGTCACTTACAAAGAGGCAGTAAACACACCTAGTTGAAAATATTCTTCTCTTTTTGAATTCAACAAAAAAACATGTTGACTCAGTAACTTCTTTTAACTGATAAAAATTCCCTTCTCCTTCTGTCTACATCATTATAAATAAAAATGGTGGCTGGAAAGTCTAATCATAAAACTCTTGACAAGCATATGGATTAAGTAGAGGTTCAGAATTTGCAGTAGCATTTCTCAAGGTTTCAGGAGAGAAAACTAAGCAAACATTTTAATTACAAAGCATTCTTTACTAACCAGATGTAGATCGATGCATGTAGAATTGTGTTCACAGGCATTGGTTGTGCAGTCATCAATGTCCTGCTCACATTTTAGTCCCGCGTATCCTGGGTTGCACAAGCAATAGAAGCCATCGACAACTGTAACAGACACAGTATCTTAGTACTAATACTGTTTTCAAATAAAAATAATACAGTAAAACTAAGAATTAACAGTAATGACTAATATTCAAAATAGATTTGGACTGGCTTCACCTAAACACGTAGATACTAAAAAAAATGAACTAACTTAAACTCAATACCTCAAATCATCCTTTTAATATGAAAACAGATTAGCTGTACTGAATTTTACTTAATTCAATTATTTTAACATGGTAATTATGAATCAATGACCCATTACAAGCTCATGAAAAGAAAGTAATCTGAACTTATAAACTACTAACTAATTTTCCATCCTAAAACTGTATGCAGTTTTGTCCAGTATATAATATTTTGGCTTTCATATTGATCCTAAATGCAAAAAGGAGAGTTCAATATTCATATTTCTGGTAAGGAATGTCTCCTATTATACCACAACATTAAAGGAAAACTCAGTTGAGTTGAAATTGGCAACTCAAAATATATTTCCATGCTTCACTTCAATCTTCAGCAGTTAATGATAAGTATCTTAGTCCTTTTCATCGGTAACGAGCTAAAGTGAGAGGAATCTTTAGAGTGCTGTATCCATATAAAGAGCTAGTGACAGCAGTAATTGCAGTTCTTGTGGGCCTGGATTTATTATAACCTCAAATAGGTCCCCGGATTCTTCATTATCTCTGAGATTTACTATAGAATCCATTCTGTCATTGTATCTGTATGAAGAGCTGCTATTACATTCATTACGTTTCTCACAGCAGTAGCATTTTTCACCTGCTAAAGAGTTTCTAAGCTTCCTCAGAATTTGCATTTTCTGCAGTCATGATTTTGGACATTGCACAAAGCAATTGAGACCTTCTAGTAATAGAAGTCAAAGTCTAGAGGTGTCACAAAGACAAACGACCCACCAAAACTCTAGCACTTCATTAGTATAAAAAAACTTTATTACATCTTATCTAAATTTTGCTTCAAAATCTCTGAACCCATGTGCAGTAAATAAAAACATCTATAAACTTGTTTGAAAGTATTTTTTACTAGGCAAGGATGTGAATCTGCTTGCCTTATTCCCACATGAATACAGGTAATTCCTAAAGTTTCTTTAAAATGTTTATTTTATAAACAAGAGAGTTCTAGCTAATAATTTGTTTTGTAATTTGAGGTCAGATCTTTAAGATTTCATCTGAAATCAGTGTAGTTAATTTCATCTTCTTTGAATGTGACTTTAAATTTCTGAAGTTCAGGGAAGTTCACATGTCCTCATTCTTAACTAAAAACAGTTGTGGAGAAACCAGAGACGAACCCAGCAGAAGATTACCAGATCCAGGCTTGACCAAGCTTAAAGTCCACTACCTATTAGGAGAAGTTGAGCCAACTGGGCTGCTTGTATATTAGTCCCTTTGGTGAAGTGTTAATAGATAAAGTGTTATCTAATAACAACTTCAAGGACAGGTATAAAACTGATAGGACCCAATCCTTTTCTGGCATGCCAGATGTTATGAGCAGTGGCCACTAACCGCAGCTTAGGAGATTCACATTGGATACCAGAAGAGGGGGAAAAAATCAGTATAGGAGTAACGCATGTCTGGCTTCACGCAAGAGGTTTGACTGTGTGACTCCGAAGGTTATCCTCTTTTCCAATCACCTTTTTTAAGACTCCATGAAAACTTCAGAGGCATAGAAAGTGACTGATAAGTAGTGTTGTCCCATAAAACATTATAGTGAAAACCTCAAAAAATGGGTGCTGCCAGACAGAACATAGTGCAGTAATTCATATTCAGTTTGCTCCTGTAAATATTAAAATAGAAATATTAAATATCACTATCAGAGAAAGTGTCTATGGCACTGCCATGTTGATGCTGGAAGGTGCTTCTCCGTAAACAGACACTCCATTTTGCATCAGTTTGATAGCTAATGCAATATTTGGCCTTGTTACAATTGCTACAAATACTGC
>JAUBOD010000191.1:770008-789816 GCA_032353885.1 Nothura maculosa
TAAACAGACACTCCATTTTGCATCAGTTTGATAGCTAATGCAATATTTGGCCTTGTTACAATTGCTACAAATACTGCCTTATTGCTCTGTGAGCTCCTTTTTCAGCACCTGAATATTCTCCCTCTTCAAATGCACAATGTGTTTGGCTAATTTAAGTATCAAAGGAGACAGCACAAACTCATTAAAATTTCTCATTAGCTGCAAATCTGACCCCCTGAACATATCAACCTCAGTGCCAGGAGTTGAGGCACTTTGGCAAAAATAATCCTCCTGGCACCAGCAGTGGAGCTCCAGACAAGCTAAATTTCAGTAAATTATCCGCTTCTCTCCCTAGAGCAGCTACAGAAACTAGCTTAGCAGGAAGACTACTCCATATTAAAGTGAGGAACCAGGCTGCACTCACTGTCATAGCAGTACCCGTGGAGGCAAGGGTTAGAGCTGCACTCATTGACATTGATTTCGCAGCGTGGACCTGCAAAGCCCTTTGCGCACCGGCACTGGAATCCGAGGGGAGAAATGTCCAAATTCATTTCTTCAATGCACATGGCTCCATTCTCACAGGGGTTGCTGGCCTCGCAGGGCCTAAACTCACAGTTAGAGCCTGAAAAGGAAAATGGCAAAGCTGTCAGCGTTTAACTAATGAACATATTCCTGCAGCTGCTGTATTTTCTTTAGCTCCTGGTTAATGCTGAGCTGCAGCGTCTCAGAAATATACACGTGAGTACTGCCATGCAGTAATAGTTTGCTTTGCAAACTTAAAAACAAAAAGCTGTCAGTTTTAACCTGCTATAATTATATAGCGGCATTGCATTTTAAAATCACATAAGTTATTTGAATTGTAATTTCTCTTTCTACCATCGCCCTCTAAACTGTCTTAAAAAGCATAATGAGATTTAAAAAGATAGTTAAAAGCTTCCTCTCACTATTATGTTTTCACAGCTGTTTATAGATTAAGGCAGAACGGTGAACATGAATGAAATGCCAGGAGCCTTATGTTATATTAATGTCCAGCTTGCAATTAATGGTGACACACAAACTATCTAACTGAAATAATTATTTTTCATAATGAATGTCTGTCTCCAGTGTATAAACACAGCTTTATGACAGAAAACCTCACAGTCACTGTCTGTTCTTTTGCAACAACCACTCTAGCTGGTAACAGATTAGAATTCGGTGACACTTACTGGGGATTACTGGGGAAGCCTATGCTGTGACCTTCCCTCCAGGAGCAGCTGCTCTCCTGCCCCAGTAACCTCACCTTTACCAGTGATATAATTTTCTACGACATCATGATGGTTGTGCATCTGTGTGTGTGTCTGTGTGTTTTCCACCATCTTGTGATTATCACAAACACAAATATACAGTTTTGCCATTTCCAGGGGCAGGCCGCAGGCTGCCGTGGCTGTGCTGGGGCTCAGGACTGCCCGTGGCCTGAGCTGGGCTGCCCAGCCCCAGCTCCAGACCAAGCCCCATCTCTGGCCCCCGTGGCACCTGTGAGCAAGAGTTACAGGAAGTGAAATCCCAGAGGATCCAATGCTGAGGAAGAAGAGCCAGGACCATCAGACCTCTGGCAGTGAGGACCTCTGGACACTGACACTGAACTGCAACCCTACGCCTGCGTTCCTTCAGGAGACCGAAGTGTCAACTCAGAACATGGGCACTTGGAAAGATGAGCCTAACAACAGAAGTTTTATTACACTTTTAACTGTACTATTACTGAGGCTTTCCTTGTATTGATTAGATGATATAGACTATGGGACTATCAAGACATTAAACGTACTAAAAATTCTTGGCAACATGTGTAAGAAGGTTGCCACATATTCTACAAAATGTTGGCTTTGTGGATTTTGGGTGAGCTGATTCCCTATTACAAGATAACATCTTAAGCACTCAACTGTTAAGGCTGCAAAAACAACAGATGGGAATACGAATGGGGTAAAAAAATCCTCTGACCACAGCAGCTAGTTTGGCAGGGGAGAGGAATGGCACAAGACATTCCTTGTCTTTATGTGACTGGTGGTGTCTGTGACACAGGGTGATTCTGCTGCTGGCATTTGGCAGCCTCAGTTCTGGGATTCGTTGAAACAGCATGGCAAAAGCTGCCATATGGCACACTGCGGTTTTGCCTGAAGGTTTTCATCTTTATATTGCAGCAGCTTGACGTGGCTGACAATTCTGCTGCTTCCTAAAGTGGAGTTCACACCCACATGGGTAAGTTTAACACATGGCTTGGAATAGGAAAAAGAACTGTTGGATGATGCAGCAATGCAGGAATTATTTTGCCTCCGAGTTGATGGAAGACTCTCTCCCAAAAAGACTTGTCATGTCCTCTCACATGTTTAAATGTTTGGCCCAGTGGGATATACATTTTTAGGAGATAAAGCAAACAACATGACAGAACGCATCAGTTTACTGATTTACTATTTTCTAGCACTAGATACAACCACATTTTAGGCCAGAACATAACAAAGTCTTGGTGAGCAATTATCAAGCAATGAAGCAATAAGAAACAGTGAAGATATAATTCCTAAATCCTACAGGTTAATTTTATTTTAATTTTATTTATTTATAATTTTATAAATTATAATTTTTATAATTATATTTTTATTTATTAATTTTATTTATTTAATTTTATTAATTTTATTGTCCAGTAATAATAATAGGACTGTGCATAGCTCTGTTGTATAAATACTAACAAATTTACATGTTCTTGATCTTAGCATCTTGTGGCCAACTTTCATGAATTAATTATGTATTTCAGAAAAGTGCAGAAAACTTCAGAAAAGTTACTTTTTTTCTTGCCTATCAATATTCCTCCAAGTCTCTAGGTTATATCTCTGGCTATATCAACTATGAAGGATTTTTATTTCAAGCATTTTCCTCTGCTGTAATTTTGCACGTGCCTGAATAACATGCCAAGTTTCTTCTGCCTTTTCTTTCTGCAGAATATGGGTGTTATAACTGTATCAGTCATCAAAGACTAGCTGAACACCTTTTGTCTGCTCTTATCCCTCCAAAACACAGCAGTCCACAAAGAACTGCAGATAAATTATTTATTTTTTAAATTTATAATTTATTTTAACCTTTAACTGAAGCTGTCTATGGTTACCCCAAATATAATTTTGAAAAATATTTTGAAAATAAATGATATGTAAAAGGTTAAATGAGGACAGACTCAGGAAATAAGGTACTAGAGGCTATGGTTGAATGCAACACTTTCAGATTCTTAGGTTACTTTCATAAATCCAGTTTTAACATATTGACAGATTTATCATCTCAAATTCGGTAACTAATGATAAGTATTTTTTATGAAAGCCTAGATAGATGTCTCTCACAGTGCAATTCTCATGAAAATGAGCCTACATGTCTTCTCCATACCCTCACACTAGGTAGGTGTCAGGCTGTGGTAGGCCCTCCTGAAAGGGTGTCTTTGCAAGGCTGCACAAGCCCAGCTCCCTCTGCCTCTCTGCTTCTGAAGCAAGTGCTCCAGACCACAGCTATCTTGAAGTCCCTCTACCTAGCTCACTCCACTTAACTCACAAGACTTTTTTTTCTTGTGTTTTTGAAGAAAACCCCATGAACTTTTCTGGATCAAGCTGCCTGTAGCAAACATCCACCAAAACATTGCCTGTACTGGCTCCCTGCTCAGCCTGCCCCACCAGGTCTAACCAGGGCATCACCGCTACCCACTCAATAGCTTTACTCTATATATTTGAGCCACTGCTTTGCCTGAAGTCTAGCCCTGTCTCTCCATCTTCCCTGCCTGTCTTTCTTGACAGCTGCTATCACTACATAACTATCTGCCCTGTCATTCCAGTGAGCCAGTAGTTCTGAGAGCTCATGAAGACATTTTATTCCTTCTGTGTTCTGTACTACATGGACTGTTTGCAGGCACTTGAGATGAGTCCGCAGTTGGACCACTTTATTCAAGTGTGACAGATGTGCTGATCTTGCTTTCCTTCAAACAATTCTTTCCAACTCCATGGACTTTCACTTTTTATCTCTACTCCCTAACAGATTAAATATAAAACTCTCTTCACAGAGTTACCTGGTCTCTTGGCAAAAATGCTCTTGCTCTTCGTTAGATGGATCCTATCTCTCACTATCAGATCTTACTCTTTAGGGGGACATTAGCATGTGTCTATTCCTACCATCAGGATTGAGGAAAACCTTTCTGGGTCCACATGGCCTTCACTGGTAGCATCAAAGTCTTCTGCTCCCTTTTGGCACTATCAAACAACACTGGCATTGGTCTCTATTGGCAGTGTCATTGGTGCCCGCACAAACAAGTAGCAGAAGGTAATAGCTTAGGTATCACAGAATCACAGAATCTACAAGGTTGGAAGGGGCCTCTAGAGATCATCTGGTCCAACCTTCCCGCTCCAGCAGGCACACCTAGAGCAGGTGGCATAGGGTGGCATCCAGGCGGGTTCTGAACACCTCCAGAGAAGGTGTATCTTTCCAACACCCTGAATCCAGACTTCTGACATGCAGAAAAGAGATCAGATTTGGTCAACAGATGGGTGCCACTGTCCCTCCTGGTCTCGTAGAAGGCACTCTTACAAACTATCACCAACTGCTGCTGCTTAGTGTCACTGGGTAGAGTGACACTAAGCCAGCCCGTATGCTCAGCCAGCCCCTATGCCTCTCTGGATGAGGAATCTCTTAGTCCTGAGAAAACTCTTCATATTCTGTTTGTTGTCCTGCTGTTGTCCTGTTGTCCTTAGCAGCCTGCTCACCTCCTCCTTGGCCCCTTCCCTTGCCAACGCAGCAGCTCAGCCAGGCTGCATGAATGGCTGCTGAGGAGTTAATGCCTCACATGCTGCTCTGCAAGATGGGTCACAAACTTCTTCATTGGTCAGTGTCACTCCCAGATGAGTAGGAATTCCAAGGAAATTTCATGGACTAATTAGAGATTACACCAAAATATGTGGTCACCTGACAAAATATAGGTGATAAGAAATGGACTTTTTCTCTGTCTCTACAGAGAATAAGATGAAGTCAATGATGATTATCATTTTCAGCTAATGTTGTTTGAATCTACTATAGCCACTTAAAATATCCTAACACTTAGGAAGAATGGAAAATTAAAATTAGGTCATAAAGCTGATGACCTTAGTTAATGCCTATTTACCAAATGAGGCCAAAACACGAGTAACATTATTAAAGCAGGTTTTTTTAAAAGATTTTTCAGTGTCTTCTTTCAAGCTACCTTCACCTCTCCTGAATCAGAAAGAGGTCTTATCCCACCTGGCTTTCATGCTTGTCACTGAAATTACAGAAATTTCATTCATATCAAACCAGGAAGTTGGGAAGACAGTAAGACAAGAGAAAATAAGATTCTCCCTCAAACTCTTACTCTCTTGTCCATTCATTTTCAAACTATCATCAGTATTAAAAATAGTAATGTAAAATTATTTTTAATACAACTATGATAAACATTTATTGCTTAATATTTTATTATTAGGCTAATCAAAACAAACATAAAGCAAATGAGAAAACAATGTTGCCCAATTTTAAAATAGAGTGTTTTGAAAAGCAGATAGTCACACAGAGATTATAGTTGTATTGTAATTTGCAAGTGATGGTTACAGCAGTTTCTCCTACTGATATATCAGGATTTGTAAACTGGTCATCACAGAGTAGAAAAGTAATATTCCCTACACATAGTGAGCTAAAAAAAAAAGAAAGAATGTCCAACAGCTCAAATGTGAAAAGGAGTCAAACATAGAATTTCATTAAAGGATTAATAAGGTCAGCACATTTTTCCAACTGTGCTTAATTCAATTAGGCCAGTTTAACCTTTTCTGTTCTGCTAATATTCAGCTAATATAAGTAGTATTCGTTCTTTTTACTACTATATATGTTTGTAGTAATTCTACAACAGAGTCCTTAAAAATCATAAATGAGCACTGAAATTAGGTAATTTCATGCTGAAAAACACTTTATTTAGGCCATTATTAAAAGTTGAAGTCTCAATTTATAAAAATGACATAAAAATAAATTATCTGAGATAAGTTTTCATTCCCTTATGAGAGACTATTGACATTTGTTTGTTTTCATTTTCTCAGCATAAGTCTTTACATGAAATACTTTGATGTGCACTACAGAATTCCTTTACTATCAAAAATGGCATCTCTTTGAAGTTGTTATTCTTTTGGGGAATAATTTAATAAAAAACTATTTTCTGCTAACATTTTAAGGAATTGAATCTGACAACAGCTCTCAAACTCAGCATTGTGCAATAGAAGTATAGACTGAATAATGAAGAAATATATCAGATTGCAAACTGCTAGCATGATTATGACGATATAGTGAAAATAAACTACTTGTGGCTAGTTCCAGAGAAACAGTAGCACCACTTGGATGACAATTTCCTAAATAATATTAAATCCTCCAGTTAAATAAGCACTCAGAAGGACAACAGGCTCTGAAGACAAAGCAAGTGGCATCACTGCATGTGCTCCGTGGGGACGTCTGGACAAAAGGTGAGAACCAATGAGCAGCTGACAGCTTTAAAGCCAGGCTGGGGGAAGAGGAAGTAGCTGCAGAGTGAAGTTTTAAAGTGAGGTCACAGTTGTCTTCTATTCATTGCTCCACTGGAAACTGTGATGCTGATCTGGTGTTTGCATCTGACTTTGGCCAACTTTTGATCATTGGCTAACAGAAGGATTTTTTAAATATATACTTATTTTGTTGGGGCTGAGGTCCAGGAGCCTCATGATAGTGAATGCTGATGAATTTTATTCACCAGCATTATGAATCTCTCGAAAACAAAGCATGAGGCTAGTAGGTAAATTTGAAAATGTGTATACGTTGCTAGCTCTTTTGAGCAGTGGACAAGCCACTGCAGATATTGCAGAAGATGGTTGATATAATGGCAATTCCCCTAAGAAACCAGATGAAGCTATGGAGGCAACATGCAAACAGAAAACCTCTCCTTTTGGCACAACACAAATCTCACTAACCCTTTCCAGTGTTCACCATGCATTGTATCAGTTGAGTGCTGATGGACAGTTATATTCAGGTTTACCCAAAAGACAGTAGAGACAGTTGTGGCTATTGTCACTAATCTGTGCTGGATGCTGCATCTGGGAGAGGGATCAACATCATTCTGGAGACAAGAAACAATCAACAGCAGCTTAGAAAGTTGGGTTGTGAAGAGATGCCCATGTTCTAAGAGTTGCCACCTCTGCTAAAATACCAGTGAACTGCCTCCATTATTGCTCAAAAGGCACAAATAAATAATGTAATCAGAGATATTACTACTCATGCAGGGCCTCTCGATTCATGAGAGTACTCCCTTTACATCAGTTCTTTAGAAACTTGTGTCTGTGTGTCATGTTCCGACTCAAAAACAGATGTAGCAGAGTTATCAAGGTTGCATCTCACATAGGTGGTGATCAAGCCTAAGTGTTTATATACACTATGTTCCACTCTGCAAGTGGTCTCAATCACATATATGAGCTGCTCAGGCACTTCAAGGGAAGAAGCTCTTCCTGGCACAAGGCAACAACTGAGTTTTTGAAGTGCATTTTCAAGTCCTTCCATTGCATCTCTTGAACTCTGTTAATTTATCTACTGTACACAAGCCTTGTGGGGCAAATGAGAAGCTCATGGGGCAAATGAAGATGAGATCTTCCAAATCAGTTGTTACAGTTGTACAGCTATACACACTGCAGTGCTGGTGCTGAACTTTGGAAAATGTTGCAGTAATCAAAGATGAGGAAACTTCTGGATATTGTAGAATCCTTTAGGTTGGAAGGGACCTCTAGAGGTCATCTAATCTGATGATAGTTCGATATAGTCTGATGATAGTCCGATATAGCACCATGTGCTGTGTTTTCAGTAACAATTGTGTCAGGAGGAAGGCCCTTTTTGGGAAGCATTTACGAAAGAGGCCAAATTATTGGATTCTTTCTGACACTTGATTAGACAAGACCTAAAACACAAGAAATCAAGAACTGACCTCAAGGAAGGACTAGGACTGACTGAATCTGCTACAAAGAGTTTTTTATATGAGTTTTCTAGGTTTTGTATTTGCATTAGCTAATTGCCCTTTGCCTTTACAAGAAATAATATTTCTTGTATATCAAATATTATATTATTATTTTATATAAGTAATGTTAGGTAGAGATAACATTGGGGGAATATAAGTATAGATAACATAAGTAATAATTATGTAATATGATCTAGCAACTATCTAACATATTTTCTGGATTTTTATGAATCTGCCATTTTCAACCATTTTAAAAATCTACTGACAACGTAGTGTTTTCCTAAGTTCGGACTGTTGTGGGGTTTTTTTATGTTTTTAGGCTTTGGATGTACTTTAAATTTAGAATGTCATTTAATATGAGAAGTGCTATCACAGTATTAAGTATAATAATAGCTTTAATCAAAAGAAAGAATGGTTGTACCATTATTTTATGCTAAAATTGTCAAACTATAATATTTCTTTTATACTTCCATTCGTATCTGAACTGAAACAGATGTACATCATACGAATGAAGTTAATAGCATTTTGCTTCTATGAAGTGAGAAAATTACACCAAGTTAAGGGATATCAGTACAAAAAACAGAGGAAAGCTAACCCTTTTCTAATAGACGAAAGCTAACCTTTATTTTTCAGAGACAAATGCAAGAAAAACTTGCATAAATATAAGAAATTTTTCAAAAATTCATATGCACTCAGGGATATTTTTATTTACATTTTTGAAGTTTTAGAATACTTAGAGACCACTTCTTCAAAATGACAGTAACCTAATTTTATGTATGCATTGAAAACTAATGTCACTTTAATAATGAATATATTTTTCTTAGATGCTTTCCATATTTTTCAATTATTGTAATTGATTTTTTTTTTGAGGCAGTGTTGCATTTCATTCTCTTTTCTATAACTGACCAGATAACAGCATGGGTATAAGACACTTCTAACATTAAAGTCAGTAAGCACCATGTCTTTCCTGGCAAATCTAAATAAATTGAAAGCCATTAAATAAAGTACAAATGTGTTTTGTTCTGGCAGATATACCAGTATGCAAGGGAGCTATAAAGCTAAATAAGAACACCAAAAATAACTCCCACAATCCCACATCCAATCTATACACAACTTTATGCTTTTCCAAAGGGTGTTTTTGAAGTTAACTGATACATCTACTACTAAAATTATTTTAATTTGATATTGATTAGTCTTTCACTCCCTTCACAAAGGCTTTCATAAAAGTATTTTAACGTAATGGCAATTTCTGAGGACACTAATAAGCAATAAGTTATGTGCTTAACATTTGGGGTCCATGCAATCGTAAAACTCTGAAGGATAAATTGTCTTTATTAAATATTCCAAACTGTCTTTTTTTAAAACCTCAAAGAAAGTTCAGGTGTACAGGTAATATTGTGAGTATTTTAGAATTGTTTTCATCTATTAACAAACAAAGAAACAAATGCTTCAACAATTGTGATGAGTAAATTCTAGTATACTTAAATAAAAGCCTGAAGTACGTTGGAAGTGGATAGGAAAAAACATATGCCTGGAGATGCATGCATATGTTGATATCACTTAAAAAGAAGTGATATATTACTCTACCAATTTAAAAATAAAAACAAGCCTTTCTGTTGAATCAAATTCATAGCAAAAGCTTTATTTTCCTTGGAATGCAAATTCCCCTCTCTATGAAAGACACAGTTTTGTAATACTATACACATTCAGTGAAAAGGCATTTTCTGTGAAATCCTTACAAATTGAAAATCTGTAGTTATTTCTTTTTAAGTAAGAATGTTTGAAAAGCAATACTTAGCACTTCTCAAGTAAAAAAAAATATCCTTAATTGTGTATGATAATGTAGGCTATGCGATAATGCTGCATCAAGGCATGATATAAACCCACATTACAAACCTAAAGTGAAAAACCACACAGAGATGCCTATATTGTTGCTTCATACCTGTGTAAATTTCTGTAAAAACAGCCAAAAATATTTAAGGTATAATTTAGTTTCATTTTTTTCTTTTTTTTAAAAATAATCACAAAAGTTTGCAACTACAGAACAATGTAAACAAAGTCTATTTCCACATTTATTCTTTTCACATTTCAACATAAAATATGCTTCATATTCTCTCTTTCAAAAAGAAAGAACTCTATTATGGAAAAAAATACCAGAAGTTTCCTTCCATCTGAAGTATAATAAAATGCTTTTCTTGTCTTTGTTTTCTCATATCACTGTCTACTGAACCAGAATTAAACAGAAATTACTGATATACATGGAAAATTTATAAAACTCATTTTTTCTGTCTTCTTGTTTAGAAAATGTGATACCCTTAGCAGATAGAGTAATGGCTGCCATAGTACAGTTCAGATTACCAAACCCTTCTCCATTTCAAGACCCTCTTTTTTCTTTTCATAAAAGTTGTCAGATTACAAGCATTTGGTCTGACATTTTTTATAGTAGGTGGTACCAAGACTATTATCTCATTCTTTTGATTTGCATTGGCAGATATCCCTGCACCAGAATGCCTTTATAAACGTTTAGAGAAATAAAACTTAAAACGTTTTTTTTATTCTGCTCTGGACAACCTTGAATTTCCTACATATGTTGAGATATCTGCCAGAGCTTTGTGGATGTCTCAGATGTCTGGACATTTAGATATATCTAAACTAACACTAGATATGGTTAGGCAAAAGACTTGTTATGAGAATTCTTTCATTTTGAGACAAAGCCACCTGGCTTTATACATCTAAATGGCAATTTTAGCTTTTGGGGAAAAAAAAAGTGTGACATTAGTGAACTCTTGCTTTGCTTATTGGAATCTAATAGTGGATAAGTTTAAAAAAAAAAAAAAATAAAAGAAGTTCCTCAGTGACCTAGGATATAGGATAAATAGCAAATCCCATTCAATTCTGATTCCAGCTTTGGCATCACAAAAGCTTTTAGATCAACTACAACAATTTTGCTTTATTGCTTAGAGCCAATATATATATTTTTAGATCATGTGTCATAAACATGGCCACTCTGTGCTTCTTTAACAACAAAAAACTCCTGTGTAATGTAAAGTGCCGTACATAGCTCTCTACACCAGTTTCATTTCTCCCCTAGAAAAGATTTTATTTGGCTGCTCAAAACCAAGAGAGTGACAAAAGCTGATAGAGATGGATGTTGAACAGGAGATATTCCTCTATGTTCTAGCACAGAGAAATGCACAGAAAGGGACACAAGTCTTGCAGTAAGGCATTTTTACATGGATCTTGGCACATGAAAGACTAAGATTTGGCCTATGAGAACTGAAAAACTAATTGCTCCATTATCTTTTTGCCTTCATGAGCACTTAAATTTCTTACTTATTATCTATTTTGTAATTAGCTGTTCCCATAATAGTGTCCTATGCTGAAAACTCCATTATTACTCCTGCTTTTTAACAGACTTTAGCATTTTTTTTCTGCTGAGTTGCCTGTATCACTGGTTTACTTTCTTTTGCAACACACTTAATGGGCAATTACCATTTTTGCTTTAATCTTAATTGCAACACATTTGGAGACATGTGTCATTAAGGCTGCAGCAAATAAGTAGACATTTTCTAAGAACAGAATTTCAATTTTCCTCTACAATTACACATATTTGATTAAAAAGGGCATACCTATTAGCAGTATCTAGACCAAATAAATACAGCGCATTTTTTAAATGAGTCATCCAATAATTTGGATCAAAGAATAAACTTCTTTGCCCCAATTATTGAAAACAAGACACTAAAGAGCTCTTTAAAAATAATAAGAGATAATGTTCATAGCTATTACAGGCCTAATATGTATCAAAATGTACAGTCTACCACAGAGGGACATTTTTATACCTCCTTTGCTTGCTGAACATTTCTTGGGAAGAGCAGAAGGCTCACTCACAGTAACACTGATAAAGTTGATCACTTTTTTCTTTATTCTCAGTGTAGAAAATGGGGGAGAAAAAACGTAGTACCAGGGTAGAAGTGCAAGATCCATTCTTTGTTTTCTATCCCTATTAAGGATGAAACTGACCTAAGGCTTACTTTACCTTCTGTAAAAATGAGCTAGTCGTAAAATTGTAGTGGTATCACTGTCCTTTTACAGATTAGGAGTCCTTATAAGCAGCATGGCTGATATAGAGCTGATCCCACGTTAGTAGACCCTCACCAAGGACTGATGTGTCTAATAGAAAAAATTATGGGCCCATCTAGCTTTGGGACATATGAAAATTTAAAACTAAATAAAGCAAATAAAACTGTACCAATCCCAAAAGATAGTTCTGATTTTGGTGACACAAGTGGAAGACTATAAAGGATATTTTTCCGCCTTCAAACAAAATAAACAGGTTATAACAGAAAATATATTTTGCAGAATTACAATGGAGTCCAGCAAGGGACTGGGAAAAAAATGGTAGATTTGAAGTTTGGAAAAATATTCTTTAAATCCTTAGCATAAAAAAAATAAGGACCTTTTCTCACTTTCATTGGAAATAAAAATACAAGCTGACTTCAAACCATAATTATTATCAAGTTGTGCTTGCCATTAAGCTTGTATAAATAACCTGTACTGTGTATTTAACACATTTCCACATGGAAAGAGCAGCATAGTAAATATAGATAAAAAGTACCACTGGGGACTATAAAATTTACCAGCTGCAGCATCCTTGAATCATGCATGAATTTTTAATAGACCAAGATGGTATCTCCTCATATAGAGGCATGGGAGCTCTCATTTACCTTCCACGAAACAGGAGCCCTAAATGAGATACAATCTTACTTTAAGTTTCTCACAGGCTCTTCTCTCTTCTGAAACACTTAATTCCAATTCTATAATAAGTGTGATTCTATTATATAAAGGCTTGAATTGTAAAATCTATATCATAATAGGAAAGTTATTATAAGAACTCCCCAGCTAGGATACTGCAGTAGAACCAACCTCATAAGAGCACTGAGAGGACTGCTTTCCACTGCAATAGATAGATTACTGTCAAAGACTATCAGTGATAATATATTGGTCAAAAGTGTAGCTAAATATATTTCTGAGCTGCCTATCTTCTGTTACTAATATTAAAATTTATGATTTGTTCTGCACCTGAATTGAAACTCTCTTTATGCTCCCAGTTGCAATAGTTACTTAGCCAGATGGGAATGCAACAGAAAACCAGCTGATGCCCTTTCTTTGTTTCCAAACAATTTAGCTTCAGAATATCCTCTGATAATAGATGTCCGCAAGACACCTCAGATACAACAAAAATGGGTAGGAAAAAGAGATATTTCTAAAATAATAGCATATTTGCAGTGACTGATGTTTTGGAACCTAGCAGAAGCAACCACACTCTCTATACGTTTAGGTTAAATCTCCATATGAAGAGAACATTATACTGTATTATGTAAATGTCAATATGGTAAATAGAACTGAAGTATTTAAGTGAGAGATATTATAGTAATTTAGCCATACAAGTCAATGACAAAACATTAAAGAAAGCCAATGGAAACAGGAAGAATGACAGAAAAAGTAGCCTATTGCCCTATGGTAATTAGAACATATTCACAAGCACATACAGTATATTTAAAGTAGATAACTGTATGATAAATCACAAAATCAAATGCATAGAAGTAGGTACTTTATATAATTCATTTTTTTTAAATTCATTTGATCATGTTTGTAACACATGCCCATTCATTCTCCAGAACCTTTGGGCTTCCTGTGTGGTCTCACAGGAGAATCTTTACTGATAATATAAAGTTATATAGCTTTTTCTTTTTTTTATCAGATCTTGTTCCCTCAGAACAACCAAAGCCCAAAGCATTGTGATATAAAAGTATATAGACTTTGAAAATGCCATTATTTTTGTACCTTATCAGTGACTTACAGCCCTTTAAAAAATAATTTTCTTCTCCATAGGACAAAGAATTCGGCTATAATAGAGGAAAAAAAAGACTAGACTTATTGTAATTAGAACATTACTAAGAGTTAACAAGGTTGTTGTGTCATATCTGGATGTATCTTCAAGTTTTTTATGAGTTATGCATAGTTGGACTGCCAAAACTCTAAGATGTTGGGCTGAGCTCAGCAAACCATTCAGCAAAAGTCAAAGGTTGCAATTCTGGTGACTAAAATTCCAGTAATAAATACTACAAAATAAAGAATGAGCTGTGATTTGCACCAGCTATGATGAAATGGTCTTTCAGGGAAATAATAATGGAGAAGAATGTATTAGTTGTGTCATTATTAGCATCCCAGCAACCATGCATTTTTAATATCATGGAAATCAGATTTTTACAAAATGATCCATGTCTCATGGAAGGACAGCTAATACATCATGTATACATCAGCCTTGCACAGTTAATTTGCATGGCTTGGACTGTCAAACATTTGAAGAAAAATTCCAATTTCTATCATAGCCTGAGCATAATGGTAGTTGAAAGCCTGGGAAGTCTTCCATTATGCCATAGAAACCAATGACAAAAGCAGATTTTGTCAATATACACAGGTGCTTCCTTTGAAAAAGTACAAAGAAGTTATGCTTTAAAAAAAACATGAAGAATTTTCAAATTCACCTTGGACTAATGTAAATGGAAACATACCTGAAAATCTGAATGTGCTTATTTGGGATACCAAAAAGTTTGAAGTAGGACATACTCTAAATTCCATTCTATGAAAAAGGCAGTATTGCTAAGAGCATTATTACTTTCCCACTAAGGGAAAAGAAAGTAAGAAATTCAGTGCAATAATTTAAAAATAAAGCAGATATAATGATACAGTTTTTTGCCAATAATAAAATGTTTACTTATTTAATAAGCACTTCTGTAAGCTGGAATTAGTGCACAAAAATAGTCCTTATGATAAAATGAATATTTTCACACAACCAAAAATACAGTTTAACTAGCCATTACTTGTGCTGACTTACTGTGAATCAGTTAGAGCTTACATTGTCTGCAGTTCAAAACTAAACAAACAGATGGTGTGAGACTTAGGTAGACTGTTTGAATGGATCTGCTTTTGCTTTTACTTACACCATCAAAAATCTAGAGAAAGAATTGCATCTTAAAAGGTACTGAGTAAAGCTGTGAAGTAGTAACAAGTCTCAAAACTCATTTACTTTAACAGGAACCTTACAGATTAGGTAGGGTACTAAGAACATTATCTTCTCAGTTACCATATGTGAATCATGCCGAAAGGATTTAACCTTAATATTAACAATATTGGAAACTGCCAGCTTCTGGAAGGATGACCTTGGAAATGTTCTCTTTCTGAAATTTTAATCACTTACTTACCTAAATATTGAAATAAATATCCAACTCTTCTGAAAATCCGATTCTTTGCAGAATAAGCACTTAAAAGAGCATTGTTTCTAACCATGCACTGAAAATGGTTTCACATCTTTCTAAGCAGAGGCAATTCTGAATTTGTGGTACTCATTGACTTATTATACCAGATTTTATTCAGCAGAACATAAATTAAAACTAATAAAAATGACAAACTAGATTTTGATCATTAACTAAAATAGTAAGAACCAAAATTAGAGCTCATTCTTTCTCATGAATGACGAATTTAATGCAGCCATCTTCCCTACAGGGGAAAACCCTGCTGTCTCAACAAAACAAGAAAATTGTCTTTTAATGATCACTCAGGAATCCTAAATATGCATCATTATATTGAATTGTAGGAGAAAATATGTTTGTATTTAATTTATAAATCAATGAGCCCCTTTAATTGAAACTCTTTTTTTTCACTAGATTCACCTGATAATGCTGTATAATTGGTTATCATGAGCTATTTTAGCACTGAGTATTTAAAGATACCCACCCTCCAAATTTATTTGAAATGGTTACATTAAGGCATTCCTTTTTAAACCATAAACAGAAGTAATCACACACTATTTATGGATGTCAATAAAAAGTATTTTCTGAGAGTAGAAAATAAATTGCAGAATTCCACATATAATCAAATTAGGGAGAAAAATACATAGAAGTGGATGCTTGAGATGGCTGGTAAATGGGCATATGCCTCAACTCTGGAAAATAATGTTATTCTGTTAACAAGCTGATTTTACGGTACCTTTTTGATTAATAACTAAACACTCCTAGTAGATGTATAAACAAAGTTTACTTCACATTACTCGCGGCCTAAGGCATAATTGGCTGGTCACTTTAAAAGCATTGCTTGATAAAATGAAGGACTAATAACATCATAGGAAGAGTGAAATCAGTTCAGACAATTGACAGAAATGCTTTCTAAAGTTAATTATGTTTGTTTTCCCCTCTCCCTTGGTGTTCATTACCTTTAAATGGAGCCACACATTGGCAGAAGTAATTACCAGGTTGGTCAATGCAGGTGGCTCCATTCTTGCAGGGAAATGAAGCACACTCATCTATATCTGTTTCACATCTTGCCCCTTTGGAAAGACAAAAGATTTCAAGACTTAGTAAGACAAGCAGGAACCAATTTATAATTCATTTGCACCCTAAGAATCTCAAGCAGCTTGTGAGGAAAAACTAATATTAATCAGTCAAATAAAAACCCACACTTATTAATATCAGCAGCCTTTTAATTTAACATATTTTGGAGCTGCTAAATGCTAGATAATCTTTGTAGTGTGTGGAAGCTTTCAAGGATTTCTGGGTGCAGAATAATTTATCTTGTGCTGTTTAGTTTACAGATGGAGTCAGTGTTCCAGTTTGTTAGGATGCAAATGATACATTAGACCAAGGCAGAAAAAGAGAAATGAGAAGGAAGCACAAGCAATTTAGTCAGTAATGTCTTAATGGATGCCTTGTGGACTATCTTGTTTTAGAAAACAAGGTTTAGTGCTAATATCACTCACCAGTAAAGCCAGGTAGACAGTTGCATTCATAGCCACCTATAAGATCTGCACACGTTGCATTATGAAGACATGGAGAGGAATGACACTCATTTATATTTGTTTCACAAGTTGTACCTATAAATACACAATCAGGCAAAAGGGAGACAAGTTGTAATATAAAACTTGTTATATAATCCACGTAATTAAATACCTACATTATTATTATTTTAACTGAATACAGCTCACCTGCTGAAATCTATTTGACACCCTTTTTATATTCAAATTTGGGCAACTGTAGCTGTACGTTAGTATTTTTAAAGTTCAAGTTTTTCAGTAATTTTCCCAAAGGATTAAAAGTAAAGTCTTATTAGTTATTGAATTGATCCTGTGAATCATATTAATACATATCAATACGAAAGTACAGAAAACCAATTATTACATTGAAATATCATAGAGTGCATGTCAGTGTCATGAGAGAAAATCTTTTTGTTCATGATAAATGCAAGAGATTCAGGCTCAGCAAATGAGGAAAAAATGATGTAGACAAGAAACCATTTATTGTAGCCTAGAATATAGCTACCATAACCACAAAGGTACTTAAAATCTAAAAAAAATTACTCTATTACAAATATTTTTGAATGATCTTAATTTTTAGTATTTTAGGAATAAATAAAAAATGAAATAGAACTGCAAAATCTGGAAGTTTAAATATTTTAATAAATAACTATGCAAGCTGTAGTTGTTCAGAATAGCACTTTCAGTAGAAATTAGGTATTTTTCTTTTGCTATTTAGATTACACATTGCCTTGGTACTTCAATAACTAAGCATTCATGCTGCTTAAAAAATTATGCACTAAAAAGAAAATGGATGCACTTTAAATACCTAATCTGAGACAAAAAGTAAAGAACAATAGCATATATAAATATATACAATCATCAAAGTGATTACATTTCTCATATAAATTGTACAAATATGTCAAGAACAAAACCTTTTCCACAAAAGTTTGTCCTTTAATTCTATTAGATTTGCCTATTGTTAAAAGATCTTGCAGAAAAAGGGCTATATATATGCAAAATTTCCCTGAACCCATTATCCATTTCTAAGAAGAAATCCACCAGCCAGCAGAAAACTCTCATTCCATGCTGCCATGAAAGCATGAAAACATATCAATGGATAGCTTTCTACAAGATGAAGAATGGACATGTTCAGAAGTTTGGGTGAAATTAAAATAATATCTCCCCTAATCTAAAATGTAAATAGTGGAATAAACCTCTCAGCAGATTTATGAAGGTGGAGTTTTCTGGCTTCTTTAATACCTTGAAATCCATCCCGACAGAGGCACCGGAAGGCATTCAGATGATCAACACATATGGCTCCGTTGTGACAGGGGTCACTGAGACACTCATCCACCTCAATCTCACAGTTATTACCTGGGAAGAAGTGAAGGGTTCACTTCATTAGGAACATGTCACTGGTGAGTGTCCAGTGCAAATAGCAACAACAAAATGATATAACTGACGTTATGTGCAGAGAATTTCAGCAATATGAGCCACAAATTGTCTTCAGGGAATTTATCTCATGTTGCTTACTAGCAAAAGTGAAACATGTACATAATACCTAATGTTCAACAAAGACACATTGGGAGTTTTAGAGATTCATTTATAGATGTCCTCAAAAATTGGTATTTTATTATTTTAAAAGTAGTAAAGTCTTGAATTTTCCTGAAACATGATAAAAGTCCAAGTGTAGTTTCTAAGACCAAATAGAATTACAGAATCATAGAATCCTCAAGGTTGGAAGGGACCTCTGCAGATCATCTAGTCCAACCTTCCCGCTCCAGCAGGCACACCTAGAGCAGGTGGCACAGGGCGGCATCCAGGCGGGTTTTGAAGACCTCCAGAGAAGGAGACTCCACAACCCCCCTGGGCAGCCTGTTCCAGGGCTCTGTCACCCTCACAGTAAAGAAGTTTCCCCTCACCTGCAGGTGGAACCTTCTGTGCAATAATAAGGTATCACAATCTTTTTCTATAATTTTTTTTTTCAATCATATATTAAATTTAAATTATGCTCTGAAGAGCCCCATGGGAAATGTCTGGAAATGTTTTGGCTGTGACTAAAGCTTTTGGTGAAATATTTTCACTCCAGAACTAATATTCAGTAAAGTAGAGGTAATCAGGTAGTGAGAGAGGGCAGGATAAAAGAGAAAACACAGCAGCTGATTTCTCATCAGGGAGAGACCTGCCTTATGCTTTTTCTTGCCTGCAAAGTAAAACTAAATTTGGAAAGCATTTGTTTTCATTTGTGTTTTATGTATGAATTACCCACAGCAATAATATTGGCCACAAATATATCATAACTTAAGAGACATGAAAAAGTTCATGATTGTTTCAAAGGGCTTTTGAGGGTTACATTTTTTTTGACCACAGAGAAAGTATAAAATAAAAAAGGCTAATCTAATATTATGCAGATGTGAGTGTAAGCATTTGAGTAAAATAAGATTTCAGCAAGAATTTATCACAAGCAACAACAATTATAGTTTAAATTTTAGTAGTAAAAACAAAACATTAAATAAGATATGGCATTTCATTATATTACAGACACAAATTCTACAGTTATTAAATTAAAATATGCCTACATTAGGAGGCAGAGCAACATTTTTAAGAGCTGTGGGGGACACGGCTGTGTCTACACAAGATATGAATCCCTTTGGTTTCCTATGGCCTCATTGGCCATAGGGAGGCTGCCAGGTTGGCCTGCTCGTGCTTTAGGAGGCTGACGAAAGCCAAGGATTGAGTATCACTGCAGTTGGACAGGAGGGGTCTGGGTCATGGAGGCCACCCATTTCCCAGGAAATTCCTCTTGTCTTACTGGTGAGCAGGAAGATCTGAATTTGAGAAGCCCTTTTTCTCACTACAATTATAGCCACAGTGTGCTGACATGTCTAGGCTAACTTTAAATGGAACAGGCTGCCCAGAGAGGTTGTGGAGTCTCCTTCCTTGGAGATCTTTAAAACC
>JAUBOD010000191.1:798503-826841 GCA_032353885.1 Nothura maculosa
TCCCTCTTCTTGCTTAGTTTAAAGCTCTCCTAATGAGATTGGCCAGTCTTTTGGCAAATACACGCCTGCCCTTCTTGGTGAGGTGGTTTGCACCATGCACCACTAGCTGGTGGTCATCAAACACGGTCCTGTGGTCATAGAAGCCAAAACCCTGTTGCCAAGCTCTATCCATTCTTAAAAGAGAGAAAAAAGAATGAGAAAAGTCTTCAAATACTTTTGCTAAAATACCCATTTACTGAGAGCATATTTCTTAGAGGATACATATTTTTTTTTCTTATTGATGGGTTGTAGGCAGATTATGCAGGAATGTTTCTGCCTAAATCTTCTTAGATACAAATCAAAGCAGTAGAAGAGGAGCTAATTATCTAGAAAGATATTTTAAAGACATGCCTTTGTAAAGTCTGCTTCTAGCAGTCTTCACATAGAATACCAGAAAACAACTCCTCATTTCTCCTTGCTTTCCTTTTCAGTGCTTAAATAAGTAACTACCATGCTTTAACAGACTATATAGAAGATGGCTTCTATGTCAGGTTGTTTTGTGTTTTTAATAGCGTTCTTTCTTGCTGCTTTTTAATTGAGCTGATTTATAATTGCTTGCTGGAATTACTTAATTTTACTGCTGTATCTTGCATAGCCAACAGCCATTTGATAGTCTTTTACCTGAATTTGTGTAATCATCAAAACCACTCTCTTTGTGTCTGTTGTGCTGGTCTATTTTGCTGAAAAGAATAGGAAGAAATTCACGTAAAAATAATTAAAATCTAATGAGGGAAAAGAGTTCTTGCGCTCCTCCGTATTGAACACAATTAATTAACAGTACTTCTTTTAAAACAATAACAGAGACTGATGGAGAAATTTACTTCTTTTTTTTGTCTTCGAAGCATCTAATTACTTGACAGGTCTATGCAATTTCTGAACAACCTAATATTTCTTAGCAGAAGAAATTTCAATAGAAACCTACTATATGCAATGAACTATGTTTGCATACAGAAGCAGTTAATAAAAATATTAAGAGTAATTAACATGTATTTTCTAACTTAGATAATTGCACAAAATGTAGCTCATCTTGATGTCTCTATGGAAAAGCTCATTGAAACATGAAGGTCCCGGGAATATCAGCAGAAGCCATGGGCAGCATTGCCATCCCACATTAGTTACGTCTCAGAGATACTGCCTGCCTGTTAAAATTCACATGGCAAGAATGAGAGAATAGAATGACCTGCCCCCCACAGTGTGATCTGACATCCAATTAAATAAAGAGCTCTCCAGGGTAATATTCTTATTTTAGAGACAAATTAGATCTGTTACAGGAAAATCAGTTCTGTGCTTTAATCTAAAAGAGAATGGCATGTGAAGCCCAACATAAAGTTGAGCAGGTTCTGGAAATCTACTCTTCCTGTTGACTGGATAGACACTGACCTGAAAGAAACTCAAAACCACTGTGAGACTGCACATTTCCTAAAGGCCATAAACATTTTTTAGAAGAAAATGCAGGATAAATTAAGGAAAAAGTGAAACAAACCCAAAAAGGCATGAGTCTGCTCTTTATGCACACACCTGGCATTCATGATGTTAAGGCACACTGAGCCTGCAGAACCAAAGTTTTTAGCTGAGCCATATCAGAATTTGCTGATAAGCAACCTGCCCAACAGACAAAAAGAGGCATATATGCTTGACCTTTAATTCATTATACATTTTCTAGTTTATCTTTTGTAATATCAAAGACTCAGTGTAATTCTAAGCTCCTAATATGACCTTTCATTTCTCATCAGAGAGGAACAACACAGGATATCAGAAAAATTGGGGAAAAAATTAAAAGCTAGTAGTAACAAATGAGTAGGAAAAAAAGATGGACGATTAAAAAACATAAAGCACCAGCATCACTGACAGTTTGGCTAGCCAAGGCTGCCAGCAGACAATTCAGGAATATAATACAATATTTCAACTCCTTATTAAAGAAATAAGACCATAGAAAAAGAAATCTAAGCAAAGGTTCATAACTTCTCAGTATATTGCAGGACCCAAAGTATGAGATCAGTTTAACAATGAATTGTTGAACAAAGAACTTATTTTACAGAGGGATAGGAAAGCATAACGACAGAACAAAAGCATGCATGAAAAACTAAATGAATATATATGAATGTCAAAAGCAGAAGTGCACATGCCATCCATAGTTAGATATGTTTACATTGCTGAAAAAAAAAAAAAGAACAGCGAGCATTCTAGCTGTGCCCATATAAATACACATCAGAAAAAAATAAAATAAAATCAGGAATTTGCCAAGCAATACAGCACAATCCAGAAAGCCTAGATCCTTGATTAAAATTTTGAATATATTTAATCAGGTGAAGTGGAAAAATTATATATTAATAATATTATTCCTTTCAAGTAAGAGTTCTTCTAGAATAGAAAACTGCTAGAGATATATATTACATACATTAAAATTTATATTTAGTAGACACAGTATGTTAACTCTACTAATAGTAGGAAAAATATCCAATACTAATCTTTCATAATCAACTTAACTGTTTTACTAATCATATGATTTAAAAATTTGAGCTGTCTACTGCTGTTTTCTGGAAAAGGGCGTCTAAAAAGAAATGTTCTTTGTATTTATAATATCAGAAACAGAAGAAGATACAGAAGGTGCAGCAATGTGAAGGACTGGTCAGAGCAATATGAAGCCTAAAGTGTCAGAAGTCTGTAAGATAAAGAAGTTTAAGAGGAAAATGGCTGAGGACTATGGCTATCACTCTTGATGCCTATATCCCCCTTCTGCCTCTGTCCTATTTATATATGTATATCTACATATTTTTGTTTCTAGGTACAGCAAAAAGATGAATGCTGCTGCTTATAGTTCTCCTCAAACTTATAGATGCAAAGTGTGCTGTATACATTACTGGCTTCATTATCCATTGAGGAATTGTCTTGCCTAGTGTTTTATTGGAGCATTGTCCATCATAATTTATGGAACTTATATTAAAATCAGAGTATTTTAAAATAAAAGTGTTCATGATATTACTTTTGATCATAACTTTGTCTTTGTCTGGATAGTTATATCTGTCAATGTAGAAGGGAAACAAAGACTGTCGCTTAATATTGGACTATCTAATCTAACATGTCACAGAAGTAATACATAAATCTGTTAATTCCTCCAGAAAATATAATGGGGTAGAAATCTATGGTTGCTACCACTCAGTTTCTTCTGTTCAAAGAGACTATATGAATACTTATGGAGGCTATTATTTCTCAGATGGTTTTTGTAGGAGCACAAGCAATGAAAACTCACTGAAGTAAAAATGGCATACCTCTGTTTCCATTCATACATTTATATCTACTTTGCAAGAGTTCATAAAGGTCAAGTTTAAAAATTAACATATTCCTGTGCTTGTAGGACCAATATAAAGAATCCGAAAGTACATTTACTAGCCTATTATGGAATGCAACGCATATTTGGAATATAGCTATCTGGCTTTTCTTTAGCAAATATACAATCACTCATTTCACCCTTAGAACTGCCTTGGTCTAATCATACCTATACATACACACCTGTGAGAGAGAGAAAGAGACACTGCATCATCATCCCATTTACAGATTGCACACAGGTAGTAATGATGGCATCATGAAGATGTAAATCAACTTTTTAGTACATATATTCATTCTTACTGGGGAAGTGTAGCATTTAAATTGAGCAACAAAGCCATGAACCACTCATCTTCTCCCTTTCAAGTATTATTTTGAATATATTGTAGGTTACTAATTTTATTACTACTGTCAGAAATCTAGCTGTAGTCATTAGTACCATAAAGAATATCTAGGTTTATGAAACATTTCAGTATAATATTGCTGTTTCGAATGACAGTTTTTATGAAGTAAAATGCAACTAGTAAAAAAAAATGCACTGAGACAATTTAAACTGAGAAACCTAAATGATAAATAGGAATTCTTCAAGAAATGTCAGTAGATGTTAAAATCCTCAAACCAACAATTAAAGCATACGGCAGACAAAAGAGTCAGTCTAAAAAGCACAGAATAGATATGACTGGATAATTTCATATAAATTTAAGTCAGCAAGAAACAGGAAGTCCCAGAAAAATGATAAAGGAACTTACCAGGTAAAAATAGAAATCTGTGACAAAAGATGGAGATGTAAAGAAGTAGAGTGGAAGATAAATAGAGCCTATCAGTTTGCTGGTGAGGGAGAATTCCCATTCATGGCCCTTTATTTTTTGAATGTTTCTTTTTTTGATAAGCACAAGTTAGAGACTCCTTTTAAATTATTGTTTGCTTAATTCCAAAACATGAATAGCAGCCACTATCTTTTTTTTTTCATAGCAAAACAGTGGCACAGAAAGAGGAACAAGACATTGAAAATAAGGTTAAGCCACTTGTTTCACGTTTTCAGGATTCAAGTCTAGCACATAGGGTTGTGTTTTGCTGAAAGACCTGGATAATTTCTTGGTTTACATTCTGTCCTAGGCGCCCAAATAGGTCAATGTTTCTTAGCCTAGGCCTCCACTTCCATCTGTCCATCTCCTAAATTGAATTTAGGACTGATCCGTGTCCTATTTTAGAGTCTATGTGTCACTCACCACGATCTCAGATATTTGCTGAAATATTCACAAAATTCCTTCAACTACCCCTGTATAGTAAAATCTGAATGTCATAATATGTGATTCATTCAACGTGTTACCTAAAATATAGCCTCAATTAGCCTTAAAGGGCTAAACTAAACAGACCTCTCTTATTGTGCTTAAACAGCACATGGTTGAAGTAAATGTAAGAGGGGAGAAGGACACATTAATATTAACCCTGTAGAATTGCAGAATGGAAAAACAAGGAAGGACCTTAATTCTTATTTGTACCTCCTTACTTTGCAAATACTTCAAAATATATTTTTTTCTATAAAAGATGATTTTCATTGTTCGTGTCAGTGTTAAAATTGTTACCCTGTCCTTCTAAGTTCATGCCTTTCATAATTAAAATATTTGTAATATAATGAATAAGATCTTTAACTAACTTTATAAAGGCTACTATGAAAAAGTGAATAAATAAATAAATAAATTAAGAAATAAATAGTCACACCTGCTGTAAATGGCCTGATGTTTGCAGCCAGGAACCCCATTATTAAAAAAAATAACAGAATGTACCAACATTCTCAAAACAACAGAAGAATTAATTACTAGTGAGGTGCAGCACCATAACTGCTAAGGGGAAATATCTTTAGCAGTTCAAAATATCAGAGCAAAATTAAAGTTTATGTGTGGAAAGGGTACAAGAAGAGCTCTTAGGAGTGACCCTTAGTGATGTTCCCTGCTTTTTCAAAGCATGTTGTCAGATTTGTGGCAGGTCCTGAGGGGCACGTCCCATGATCTCTACTTCTGAAACAGCCCTGACCATCAGCAGTCTCATCCCACTCCTCAGGGGAAGAGTCACTGAAGTCTCACAGATGTATCTGCCCACAGGAGCTTTAACATAAAGACTGCAAGATAGAATAGAGCCTGAACATATTAGCTTCTACTGCCTAAAGTTTTGAGTCCATCTGCCAACTGTTTTCAAGTTGTCCTATACTTTATAAATGTATAAATGAATTGCTAATTTAGAGCAAGAAATTAGAAATAAAGATTTTAAGTTACATATCAAGAAGAATCTTTTAGGTAAACTATGCTACAGTTTCATATGAAAAGGATTAGAGCTTTCTTACCACACACGTTTGCAATTAAAGCAAAAAAAATCATGATTTCTAATCCTGCATCCAAAGTGATAGCACAGCAGCAGCACAAAGGATTGAATGATTTCTTAAATATTTCCCATCTCTAATCTCAATGATTCAATTCATTTTTTGCAGTCTCTACATGCAATGGCATTTCCTAAAACCTCTTCCTAGAGTAAAAACTTTTATACATAAACTTGTACTTCATAATAAGGAATGCCAAAAACTTTGAAGAAAAGTACAGTCTTATTTCATGGTACAGTAAACTTTATAACAGAACCTACCAATAAGGAAGAATTTAATTTACAATTTTGTCTTGTAAGAGCTTGCTCTTAATCAGAAATACTCTTCCTTTGATTCAATGTAATAGGCTGAATAAAAATTGATACTAGATTGAATCCATCAAGTCGAAGCATCTCAACTGACAGGATTTTCTGCTTGTAAGCCAGTCTTCTTTAGCAATTATTTTAATCATACAGTAATTCCACCGAGAAAATACATATTTATCTATTTCAATAGGTGTAGCAGGGATAGTAGCCATTGAAAAAGGGATGGAGGAAAAAAAGCTCTGCAATAGATGTAATGTTTTCCAAAACACAAAATCAGAAGAATAATCTAATGGTCAGTCTGACAGCACATCCAGACAGAATTCCCAGAGCAGTGAGAAGAAAGGTTATTTTGAGTGAGTACTTGAGCTCAGCCACTTCCTTTGCTCCATGGAAACTCCCAGTGCCACAGGTCTAGTATGAAAAATATCAGAGAATTCTCTGGTATCTACTTAGAGCCTTGCTTTTTGTGAATTTTTCTAATCCTTTATGAAAACTTCTAATTAAGATTACTGAAACACATAACTTTGTGGTAGTAAACTTAGAAAAGCCCTATAATGTGTAAAACAAGAATTCTCTTAAGTGTTTTCATTCAATCTCTAATATATTCATCCAGTTCCCTCTTACTCCTTGTATGATTTTTAAGACTCATCTCTCTCCCTCATCCTTTTATTCTACCAATGTAGAGCTTTTTCATAGGGCAGTTGCTCCCTTTCCTTGATCTTTTTTTTGTCTTTCTCAGTAGCTTCTATAATTTCTTGATTAATATTTTCTTAAATAGGAATCAGATAGATATACTATGACTCCACACTCCTCAAGTTGTGCTTTTCTAGTTTTTCTTTTAGAGTAGGTTTCCAGATGACAGATTACTGTTGTAATTAATTTTTTTTTAATATACCTCTACAGTTATTTGTTTTCATTTCTTTTCCCTTGTTAAAAATCAGTATGAATGTAAAGTCCTTTCCTACTAGAAAACTAAATTGACACATGGGGAGAAGATAAATATTTTAGAAATTATTTTGCATATTCATACACATTCTGTCTTTTGAAAAGCATTGTATAGAAACAAATTCTTACACTGCATTCAGTTGCAAAGTTCATTGATAAAAAGTCACACTCCAATGAAGATTACAGGGTTTTTTTGGATATAGTCCAAATACTTGCAGTCTTAAAGACTGTACTGTGCATGTAGACACAAGTAATTCAGTTCAAATTCAGGAAGAAGTATTGCATTTGCAAAGTGGACATAAAATGGGCCAAGGATTCTTTATTTAGTCATAGAATTATAACATAATTTATGTTGGAAGAATCTTTTTAGGGACATCTATTCACTCGCTGAAAGCAAGACCAACTACATCAGGTTGCTCAAGGAGGTGTCTAATCAAGGATTTGAGTATCTATCTCCAAGATTCCACTGGACAAGTCTTCTGAACAATCTGTTTCAATGATTACAAATCTCTAAAGTACAATATTGTTCCTAATACCTAATCATAATTTTCTTGTTTTCCAGCTTGTGTCCACTGCATCTTGCCCAACCACCATTTTCACCTCTGAGAAGAGTTTGGCTCTACCTTCTCTGCATCCTTTTATGAGGTAGCTGTAAAATCTTCCCTTAGCCTAAAATCTTCCCTTAGCCTTTGCTTTGGGCTCTAGAGACCCAGTTTCCTCAGCCTCTCCTTTGACATCAGGTGCTCCAGCCTCCAACCAGCTCTCTATTCCTTTGCTGCATTTTAGCAGTATCTTTCTGTTACCGGAGAACGCAGAACTAGATGCAGTCCTTAGATACATTTTCCCAGTACTGACTAGAAAAATATTCACCTCTCAGCTTGCTGACTGCTCTCTTAAAGTGGTCCAGGATGTTTCTTTGCCACAGGGCACATTGCTGGCTAAAATTCACTTGCTGAATACCAGGATCCTGAGATCCTTTCCTGCAATGCTGCTTTCCAGACAGTTGGCCTCCAACCATACTGGTGCTTGAGGTTATTACTCCATAGATCCATTTTTGTTTATTGAACTCCATACCTACACAGCAGCACATCAGATATTCCTCGGAAAGGACTAGCTCAGCATACAGGTCCTGAAGTTCCTTGTAGAAGCCTAGAAACTTCTATCATAACTGATAGATCTCTGTTGTTATGTTCTCTATGCTTGTAGTCCTTGTGATGCATGATTATGATATATTATTTATTTTCTGTTCCTTAGATAATCCCCTCTTTCTTCTTTCAAATCATGTATGTGTATGTATGACTTTAGACTAACTACTGTCTGTATAATTTATTTTCATTCTGTATTTTGTAGATGTGTTAAATCTTCACAAAGACTATATCTAGGAAGTGTTTAAAGTTATTAATAGTAAATAGATATAATCTGAGAATTTATATGTGTATTTCTTACATCAATAATCATTTCATGCGTATGATCTCATTGTTCCAGTACTGTAAAGCAGGCAGATGTATTCATACTCATAGTAATTGCACACGCCAAAATGCTCTCTAACAAAATGAGGTGTGATATTTTGTTCATCCACCATGAAAAGAGTAATGAAATACTCTTCACATGCTCTGAATTTCAAAAGTAAAAATAACCTGAAATATTAAGAATATGGTATTAGCAAATTAACCATAGTAATATGAAATCTGTTGACGAAATAGAGATATGCTGCTTTCTGAAAGGTTAATGAGGGACTTAGAGGTTTGTATAAGAGTTTTCTATGTGTTCGTATTTTTTTGTGCCCATGGTCATGTGCATGTGTAGTACACACACACACTTCTATGTATAATAATGTCCACAAGTTTGTGTATGTGTTCATGTGTTTGCTGTTTCTATGCATGTATACTATGATTTAATAATAATGCTAGCTATGAAAAACACTTTACACTTCCTATTTCAATACCTTTCAAGCTATTTGTACATTAGAGAAATAGCTTTTATATAGCATTAAATCACTTACATAAAAACATATATTTTTACAGAAACATCGTAATTTTATCCACTTGCTTTTTCTACACATTATAAACAAATATTTCTGTTCAAACGTCAAGCTTGATCCATTTACCATTACATTATATATTGCCAACTTGACATGACAGAACAAAATTTAATGCAATATAAGAGAACTCAGCATAAAAAATCTGCTAATGAAAAAGTCCTATCATCTCATAATGTTTTAGTTCATATTTTCCAATCAGATTAACCTTGATCAACAATCCTGCTGATTAACCCACAACAAAGATATAGCAAGAAAAATGCCATCAATAGTCATGCTATACAGGTATCACATATTTAAGTTAGCTGGTTGTAATAAAAGAGATGACATTCCAATATTTATAAGGTGGCCTACAGCACATTCCAGTTCTGTACAGAAAGAAAACAACACATGGAAGCATATAAATTTATTTAAGATGCTCTATTTATGCCATTAGAAGACAGAAAAATAAGTTGAGTTATCACTGATAACTTTGATTAAACTACTAACAGTTTTTCTAAAGGTATTTGCTGAAAGCAATCCTCTATCTGCAGTGTGAATTCCCTCTTATTTTTTCTTTAATTTATTGTAAGAAAATTCAAAAATCATTTTTGCATGTACAAAACAAGGAAACAAGGAAACAAGTTCTACATTCACATAAAGCAACAAGAAAATTTTGAAAAGATTTGGAATTGCAAAATTCCTCAAAGATTCTGATGTGAATACTTCTGCCAGTTTTGTTTGATTTCCACCGCTCTTTATTCATCAGTTTGCAAGACAGGTCTTCTGCGACCCAAGCTATGTTTTGCAAACCAGTTCTGATGACACATAACAATTCACAGCTCACATAACATTTATACAATTCACTTAAAGACTACTCACTCAGGCACTAAGTGCTTTTTTTTAATGTAAAACAAATTAGTCTAGCAAGGTGCAAACATATGAAGAACTATTTATATTTCTTTCACACCACATAATATTTTTCACCTAACTTCTTACCTGGCAAACAGCTACAGTAAAATTCACCAATCAAATCATGGCAATGGCCTCCATTTTTGCAGGGCTTGAAGGCACATTCATCAATGTCTGTGGAACAGTTTTTGTCTGTCATAAAAGAAAATGAAACATTAAAACTATAAATCATATTAGATTTGGGAAAGCAGAAAAGCTACTTCATAGTAGAAGTGACAGCAACATAATTTAACTTTTCCAGGTTGGAAACACTATTTTATTTATGCGTGACAGCTTTAAAACTAGAGATTTTCATAGATCAGTGCTGATAGTTAACAAATTAAATATTTCAAAGGGATATGTATCAGCAGTATTTACAGATATACTCTTTGTGTATTCCAGCATTTCATCTCGCATCTCAACACCATAATTACTGAATTCTACACCACATTAAAAATATATTTTAGATATTTAATAACCTAGTAAGAATTACAAGAAAATACTTGTCAAAACGGCTTCCATGCTTAGATGAATAAAGACACTTCTTATATGTCAGATGAGAAAACTCAAAAACTCAATCATCTCTTTTTTTCCCCACTTTTAAAGGGTTTAAATGAGCTGAAATTCAAATTAATAACAACTCCAAAACACCAACAATAAAGCAGAATACATAACGAGAGCATTTTGAAGACAACGTAATAGATGGCTTATGAAAACAATGAACTCATCAAATATGCCAAGGAAAATCCACAATCCCTCTTCCATCTGTTGTGCACTGCGTTAATGTAGACCAAGCTTTAGCTTGTTATAAATTATAGTAGCATCTTTCTGCTCCCAGATAGTTCCAAACGCAAGGGATAAGTATACAGCTAAAGAGCTATAGTGAATAAGAGAAGCTACTCCACTGTCAGAGATGAGAAAGCTATAGCTATCATTGATATGAACGAATAAAAGGTAGGTGGGAATTCTATCCAAAAAGTGATGGAAAAAAACTTTGTATTACTCAAATTGGAAAGATTAAATAGGTAATGCCACTCAAGATTCTCAATCTGAAGAGCTATTGACAAATCCATTGACTAGCAGCATATGCAACAATCTCTGTAGGAACTACTTATGCTTTTGGGAGCGACTTGGAACAACCTGGGAACAACACAGAGTAGGAATTACAGGACCAGGTGGTGTTTCTGAGGTTCTCCTTGGAGCATCAGAGTTCAGACAATGCAAGATCCTTTCCGAAGAAAAATGCATGGCTGGCAGATGGTACCACCAGATGGTTTTGTCTTCTGTAACCATCAAGTGATATTCTCTGAGCTAATAGGTAGAAATGGAATATACAATAAAAAAAAAAGTGCAGGAAAGAAAGTAGTGGAAAACAGAGGAAGATTAAGAAAAAAAACCTTTTTTTTTCTTTTTTCTGCCTAAATTTAGGAAAGGCTTTAAAGGGAAGCTCAGAGATGTCATAGATAAGGAAAATGATAAAATCTAGATAATGACATTAAAGGTATGCCAGATATGTTGCACACTTACAGAGATAATAACATGGGAAATACACTGTGGTTCACTACAATGACAATTCTAGCAAAAGCAATCAGATTAAAATTTATATAAATTAAAACATTCCATGCAGAATCACTAAGAACATAGGACTTGAGTATGGGGTATTAACAATCCAAAAATCATTGTAAATTATGATACAAAAAAATCCAGCAAGAGTTTTGAATGTGTTACTGCCAGCCTTTTCATACGAAGGTGGATAAGGCTACTACAACAGAGGTTTTCTGACATTTGATTCTAAGCAAAATGGAGGAGGAACATCTGATATGATGAAAGAATGACAGGCACTTATGTGAGAGTAATTATGTAATATTAGCAATCAAAATGTAGAGGAAAGGAAGGGACAAAAGAGGTGAATAACTTTAAAAAAATGAGAAAATATATCACAAAAATTTTTAAATTAGCAAGATGAAACCTGCTGAGAGGCTGAGCTAAAATGATTCACCCAGCTCAAGTTTTTTCATTCAGCTGAGAAAACCATGAGATGAACCATTTTTTTCCTACTTCCCAGACTCTCGTAGATGAAGGTAAAAAGCTCCTATTCTATTATTTCACCACACTATATTTTAAACAGATTCTGCATTTCCACTCTCAATTCTTTTCCTTTATTGCCCTGGTACAGGAGGGATAGCATATGCAATAATTCAGAACTGATAGCTTCTCTTTATGTAAGCAGTACATTTTTCAATATACTCCAAGTCTCTTCTGGTCACTTGCCCCAAGCAGATACAAGCAAGGAAAAAGATGTGTCTGATACAGCTGCTGAATTGCACCTGAATTGTATACAAGGAAACAAGAAAGGGATTTGGAAAGGACTGCTGAGGATTAACACAGTAAATGAGCTGCAGTGTGAGGCTGGGACAAAAAAGAATCCTCAGATGTGTTTAAAAGGCAGGAAAGAAAAGTAGAAAATAATATTTATGTGTAAGGGTCATTTTGTCTCTGTACGAAACAGGTTAGCATGTTTAACACAGTTCTAAGCCTTGTATGTTTAAAACTAGGTCAAAAGATGTGAAAAAGCTATACCATTTATTCAATAACTGAAGAAAGTATGCTGTTGGCTTAAAGAGCTTCATCTGTTTGATTTAGAACAGAACAAAAAAAGTGATTTGATTACAGTGTGTGTCTATACAAGGAGAAAATACTTAGATAGTAACATGCTTTTTCATTTTGTGGAGAAAAGGTAATGAGACTCAATAGCTCAAATCTGAAGACAACAATTTCAAGAAGATATTTAATATAAACTTTTAAAAATCCTAGTGATTAGTACTATAAAAAATGCTACTGACATTCTAGCTTCTCTTCAGAGTAACACTGAACATGTTTGGATTCAATGTGTGCTTTAATCACAACTGAGTAATTAGGTTCAGTACAAGGTGGTTAATAGGCAACATTAATTTCCTTATGGTGGGGAGATCTGATATAAGCTGTGTAACACATAACCTACAGGTTGATAGAAGACTTTTAGAAAAACAAAAACCCACATATTCTGTAGCATTCTGTGAGTAATTTCCTTTCTTGGAAGCAACGCCCCACCCCAAGAGAGCTGAGTCCTGGAACATCTGCGTTACCAGGTGTGATGTGTATGTCCTGTTCCCAGCCAGGACATCTATTCTGAAGTTTCCCTGGAAAACTAAGAGCTGGTCAGGCAGCACTCCCTGCAGCAGACCTCCGGGGCAAGTGAAATAAATCCAGCTGTGGGATGAGGTCCTCATGGGCACCATTGTGGTCCCGTAGCCCATATGTAGTGAGTTTTGCCACTGTTCATATCTGGCCACAAATGCTGTACTAAGTTAACTACAGTGGCCTTGGGAGTTGTCTCATCTTAGCTTGAGTTTTCTTTTAGCTTGCTGATCTGTAATGACAGTTGCCTAACAGCTGGGTGGATATTGTCTTATTTCTTCTCAGGCAAATTAGAGGGAAAAAAAAAACCCAAAACTTAGCTTTTTACAGCTGTGTGACACACTGCTTGCTGTTAATAATTTTGACAAGGATCAGAATAGTAAGTAGCTAGGCTGTAGAAAATGAACTACATATGACCCATAGAGTAAGGGTGCAGTGCAAAGTAGAGAAGGCAGTGGCTCCAAGGTATGAGTACAGGATGTTACTGAGGACTTCAAAGCTGCTAACAGCTCAATTGTAGGCAGTTAAAGTTTAGATAGATTCCCAAAGTAGCTCGGGAAGATACAAGAATTTTCAACCAAATTTTCCAGAGTCCTGTACTTGTACTTTAATCCCAACATGAGCTTTTTTAGAGATGATTGCTTTCTATTTTTGATTTGATAAGGACCTCCCAGCAACCTGCAATAATTTTTCTCTATTGAAAATTAAATCTATTCATTTTAAATGATTAGATTCCTATTTATCTAAAATAAATTAAATGCCTAGCCCACCCAAAAAGATATTAATGCATGTTCTAAATACAACATACTATGCATGACAATTGGTATCACTGTTGAGAAAAAAATTATATCTAAAATAAAGAGGATAAACTGAAATACAAAAATAATCTCCCAACACCTCCGGTAGAGCAATGATAAAGTAAATCCCACACAAACTAATTAAATTTTTGATTGAAGAATTAACGCATCTTTTTCTTACTTGATTCCAACTGCTACTATTCGCTATAACTATAATTTTAACAAATCATGCTTAATACTTGCAGATGAGATATCAAAGAAATGTGCCAATTGTTTTCTTACATAACAAATGAGATTTTGGTTAATTTCTAGCTGACTGGAAAAATATTATTATTGAACCATAATTGATTTGTTTTTCTTTCATGCAATTCGTACTTTTTGTGTATTATCTTAACAAAGTTTTTACTTAATGAAGTTTATAGCGTGATGAAACCAGACTTTCCTGCACTCGACTGATCTTTTCTCCCACTCAGTAGCCTGACCTGATTCATCCCAAAGGAAGCAAGTGTACTTGAACATGAAGCGTTTACTTTACAGATGATAAACTTTCTCTATTAACTATGGGATTACACATCTGAACATATTTCCACATCTGAATGAATCCTGTGTACTTATGGGTATGTTTAGTTGGTGCAGCTAGTTGTAGGAAGCCTGTTCTAGGCTACCAGCCTTTATAGATAGGTGGGAGTTCTGGGGTGGGAGTTCTGGAGTGTCAGGCAGAATGTCAGCCTGGTGCCATGAGGAGTCAGAGCTGCCATCCAGGAGACAGTAAAAAAGCTCCTGTCCTTGTTAATTCTCCTGTTTCCAGATTTTAGGTTGGTTTGAAAAATGGCAACCCTTTAACCTTAGACCGGAAGCAGGAAAATATTTTATATGAACTCAGCCCATAGGGGGCATATAGAAAAGAATACCAGGCTTCTTACAGGCTTTGGCTTGCTTCTGTAAGAATCAGGAATATTCAAGAATAATCTCACACATGAGATACTTGCAAGACTTGATATATGGGCATATATGAGATATATGGACTGATTTGGAATATGGGCAAGCACCAATATATTTGTGACACTGATTCTTTCCTTTGATTCACTGAGGGCAGAGTTGGAGATGGCTTATGTGGAACTGAAGATGAAGTGATGCACTGGTCCTTTAAATTGTGCAATGATCCTGACATCAACTAAAAATATCAAAAAAATGCAAAAAATAGAGCAGCTGTGCCAGGTTCACTGAAAACAAAACCCTTAAAAAGCAAAACCAGAACAGGATTTTTGAAAGCACCAAAGAGAGAAAGGCATCACCCTTTTCCGTTTGCCTCATGCTGGGATGAGTGGAGCAAATGGACACTGTACAACCTTTTGTAATTGTGGGTTACAAATGCTCAGCACTGCAGGGACCACTTGTTTACTTACAAGAGCTTCTACGCTATTCCCACAGCTCATACTATGAGACATACCAGATAAAAATATATAGGTTTTATCCTCAGAAAGCGTATTAGAAAGGCTAGAAAGTGTATTTATGCTGCTGAATAAAGCCTGCAAACTCACTTAAATCAACATATGACTGATGGTGTATTTTGACAGTTGGTACATACTGTCTCATGATAATCATGAATGAGAGACAGCCAAAGCCCAAAATGAGGACCATGTTGCATATATTACATAAAACAAGACAAACAATTGATATGGCCCATGACTGAAATAAGGAAGCAAGATTAAGCATCTCATGCATATAAATTACAACAAAATTTAGTCCTAAAACCTATAGTAACCTCATGGAAAAATAAAAATTGCCCTTAACTCTGGCTGCAGGATACACACAACAAGTAAACACTATTCAGGGACCAGTTAATAATGAAAATGGTTAATAATGAAAATAGTTTACACCTCATAAAAGTACTATCCATCTGCATTACTGGCCAATTCCACACCAGCCTCCCTGACTTCATGCTTGATTAAAGGGATCTTCAAGTACCTAAGGTCATAAAGATGTAATAGCATTCAATATTAAAATTACCTAGTTGTCATATCTTCCAAATTACCGGAATACAGACATGCCAAGCACCTAAAGCTTGCCACGGCTCTAAATATGGAGATCCTCTACCTATCCCAGGGACCAGATGCTCATCATTAGTCCCCTCTCAGTGACCAAACTGAATTATCTCGATGAGGCAATGAGGTGCCACCATCTGCCCCATATCTTTCCACACTTTGGGATTAGCAGAGTAGGCCCATTTATGCTGACTCCCACAAGAGGGCATTTGAGAGCAAGCTTTGACACAGAGTGGAGGGAGCTTTCCTTCCCTTGCTCAGGAGCTGCTCTCCTCTCCTTTACCAGCTTGGTGAGATACAGCAAGCTCCAGGCTCAGGCTCTGGGGACTGAGGCACTTGTGATTTTCACTGCAAAGATTTCATGCGGCAGCAGAGAAAGCATGTGAGCGGGCGCCTTGCTTGTATCTAGACATGTTGTCCTCACGCTCCTAGTAGCTTCTCCGTGGAGCAAGAGCTGCCCTGGAGCCTAGGCCTGCTCTGCAGCCCACATCAGCAGTGCCCAAAGGCGAAGCTCCAGGACCGCTCAGATGGGCAGGGTAGCCTCATTAACACAACAGGCATTTATACATATATTGCACACAAACATTGCTGTTACCCATGACCTGTAGGAGGCCATAGGCTGGTGCTGCCAGGGCCATATCTGGGCTCAAGGCTGTGCGTGGCCTGAGCTGGGCTCTACTGGTTCTGCTGGGATCTGGGGCTGCTGCCTACATTAACCCAGTACCAGCCCTGGCCCCAGCCCTAGATGGAACAATTCTGCTTGTATTGTTAATGAGACTTTTCTGTATTAACAACATAATATGGATTACTTGACTGCTTTAACATTGACTACATAACAATATGTTCTTCTGTATATAGCATGTTTCTTTTTGTCCTTAAAAAGATTATGCATGTAACACTGTCATTGTAATAAAACCTACTGCCTAGATGTTTACAACAGAAACAGGTGGAACATGAATAGTACTATAGGTGAGCAGTCAAACAAAAAAATTTGACCAACTGCAAGGTATTGCAGTCAATTCTTAAATTAATCCTATAGCAAATCAGCATATTGGTAGCTATTTCTCTTTTCCCATTGTTTCCTTTGCTTGAAAGATATAAGCTCAAATAGTCAGTATTTGCCATCAAAGACTTTTTTTTCTGTGGGAGGATGAACTGTTGGAAGGACTGGGGAGAGTGTACTAGATATCCACAGTGGTTATGCATATATTACCAAAGAAAATGAGCACAGATTAAAGTGTTCAATAGGAAGACCTCTATTCCTCCTTCCAGTTGGAACATTTTTTCTCTGATCAAGTTAATCACTGCACTGCCTTATTCATTTTCTTGTGGGAACTCTCCTGTATCAAGACAAAAAAAAGAAAAAAGGGTGATATGGAGCAAGATCAATAGCACCTGATTTGTGAAAACTCCCTCATGCAGAAAAAGAAAAAAGGCAGGAAAATGCAATAAATGGAACTTTTAATGCGTTATTTTCCTGTCATATAATTATTTCTATGACTTCCATGTTGGCCTCAAGGTATTCATTAAAATCTGCCCTTAAGTCACCAGGACTCTATTTTATTATTCCCAGAGCTTGACCCCTTTTTATCTGGGAATATTTCATCTGAAAACAGAAATTCAAAGAACTGATATATTATTGACAAAACGTATGTGCCAGTGTGACTCCAAGGATGAAGTGTTCCAGGAAATACCCTCCTCCAGGTTGCTTTGGACACCCAGACCTCAGTTTATACCTGCAGGTTCTTTACATATATCCCATCATATCCTGATGTAGAATAGCTGTACTTCCAAAGAAACAGATTCTCCTGCATTCCTTACTTAAAACTGTTTTTTCCTGTTTTGATCCATGCAGTATATCAATAAGCGTTTTTAAGTTGAGTTTTTAAGTTTAAGAATATATTGGCAAAAATCAAGTCAGATCCCATACATCTGTGTAACTATTATCTATTTCAAAGATTCTAAAGTTCTGTGCATCTTCTTACATTACTTATATCCCATTTGCCTACTTTCATCATTGACAAAACACATATGAACTGCTCCAAAAGCAGCTAGGACTGCTTTTCTTCTTGCTCCACTGGTAACCATTGATTTTGAGCTCTCTAAACATACATACATTTTGAGTTTCTACACAGTGCCCACTTACCTTGGATGATTTCTGAAACTGCCCAGCAAATTATGAATGATTAAGAATTTTTGCTGCCACTGCTTGTCTTTGTATTACCTTTCCAGATTAATGCTATTCCATTTGCCTCTTTGGAACAGCATCTGAAAGTCAGTATGTTCCAGTCCCTGGCATCACAGCATGTTAGCTGTTAAGATGACATATTTTTTGAGACAGTTTTATTGATTTCCCCATGAACCCATTAGGTGCTTTTGGCATAGAGTACTGTCATGAAGACTTGCTCCTGATACAGGAGTAATTCTCTTGACCTGTTAGTCACACAAATAATTGTGCAATTTACAAGGTATTTATCATAAGGATGTGCTGGCATCTTTTTGGAAGAGAACAAAGTGTTCTGTTGCTAAAATTGTATTCTCATTTCTATCAGAATCACAACCAAAAAAGCATGTGGTGTTTTCCACATGCTTTCTCTGAAGCGTCCACATGCTTTTTTTCCTCTGAAGAAAAACACCAGCTACAACTATCGTTGTCACCTCGGAAAATTATGATATTTTTCAGAAACCAGATATTTTCTGAACATTTTTATAGGCAAAATATAGGTTTTTTTCTGTAAATTGTTTTCTGAAAGCAGAATACTGCTTTCAGTTTCTGTTGTATGAGTAAGGAAATTAAAGCAGATTATCAGTAGAATAGACCACTGAAATAAGGTACATTTTTTTTATCAACACGGAAACACCAAACAAAATGCAGTCAATAAGAGTTTTTTTGTCTTAATTTCAGAAGATGCAGGAGAATTTTAATTTTCTAATGTCCTATTCAGATTTTAAAAAATATATCTCTTACCAGTAAATCCTGGAGGACAAACACAGCTATAGTCTGCCACCAAGTCTAAACAAGTTGAATTGCTTTTACAGAAGCCATAAATGCATTCATCAAAGTTGATTTCACAGTTCAGTCCTTCAAATCCTTGGTTGAAAAAAAGAGAGCTCTGCATTATTCAGATATGCACTCTGCATATATATACACTTGTACCTCCCTGTCTATAGCATGGGGTTGGGTCTTTTTTCCTTTTTTCTAAATTAAAAAGTATTATTAATTTACTTATGTAAGAAAAGTATCTTTAAGTTTTATCATTCTGAAAGCTTTTTTTGATCTACCAATAAAAGACTACATCTGACCATCAAATAATTGAGCTAATAATTGACAGAAGAAACTTAGGATTCAGTAACCAGCAAGAATTTGAAACTTTTGTTCAACAGAGACTGTGCATTAATGTACATAAGAACCTATGTATATTTTGGCATTGTATGCATTTAGATAATTTTACAGAAGAACATAAGTTGTGTTTGGATTTGTTTGTCTGATTGTAGTGTTAAAAATTAACTGTGAAACAGTTACTTCTCCATTTTTTCTCTCTGTGTTGCTCTCATAATAGTGATTTTTAGCAAACAAAGAAGTAAAAAAGGTTTCTCATGCTTGAGATTGCTGAAGAATGACCATTCCGGTATCTGACATTTTATGCTCTTGTAAATATATTCTAATTCATGGTCACACTACAAAATGACTATCATTAGCACTGTCACAGGCCATGGCTGCAGGAAGACCATGACTAATGTTAAGCTATCAGTACCCTCAGTGCAAGGCATATTCTCATAATTTCTCAAACTGACCATGGAACCAATTCCCACTGATCCCCAAGTCATAAAACTTTGGAATTACCCTGAGTTCATTAATAATGTATATGGTAACAGCTCTCATTTGCAATCAGAGTTTAATCAGACCTGTATCTCACAAGTAACAAGTAAACCACAAAATTATCAATGTGGATGCCAAGATTTATTTTTATAACTCAAATAATATAAGATAGTCAGGCAGAGTAAACAGCAGAATTTTTTCCAAGCTTAATTTTCATCTGTCTTCCACTACCTGGCTTGGCTTTTAATTTAAACTAAACTAATGCCGGAGGCTGTGCTTATGAGTTACTTGTAGCAATTTCCTCTTTAATGATGGGTTTCTGAAGATATCATAATCGTTAGAATGCTTATACCGATATGTAAAATATTATCAGCTATGAAATCAACACACCATCAGTCTATACATACAAAATAATTTGGTTTAAAATTAAAAAACAAGGGAGTTTAAGAAAGTTAAAAATGCAGAAACAAACTACTGGAATATAAACCACAATCTAGACTCCTCCTTTTTTTTTTTTTTTTACTAAAAACAGTTGAAAGAATCATAAAAAATACTGAAAAAGAATTCATTCGTGAAAGTATCTCAGAAAGACACTGCAAGTTTAAATCATTTAAAGCACTTCAGCTTTTCCTTGAACTACCTTTTCCTCGAGACCAATGAAATAAAAGTGCTTTCCTCACTCATTCAGGCATTCTTAAAATCATGAGTACTTTGTCAGCTAAAAGAAGCACTTACAAACATATCTGTCTCCATTCTTTATGAGAGAGTTTTGTTTATTGGGTGCCTTGATGGACAAAAATGTAAATGAGACCAGAAAAAATAATTTATTTTCTTAGAAAATAAATTTTAACAATGGTTTTGAAGACTGTCAGGAAGATGTTTTGCAGACTGCAGGCAATTTTGCAAATTGTCACAAATAATAAAAATAAATTATTTTGAACGACTTACCTTCAGGGCAAAAACAAACATAGCTGTTGTCATCATTCTGACAGACAGCACCATTCAAGCAGGGAGCTGCATCACATTCATTCATTTCTATTTCACAATACTGTCCTGAAAAACCTACCAAAAACAAATGAACAAACGCAAGATAATCTTTGATTTTCTTTGTATATATGTATGCTCTGAACATGAATCTTTTATTAAAAAATATCTTTTGTAATTAAGACCAAGAGACAGTAGAATAACGTCCACTGCACATGGAAACTGGAAGTCAGAAATTCCTATATTTTCTTAATAATAAATACATTTTACACATTTCTTATTTCATATTAAAAAATGCATATCTTTACTCCTGGAGTAATAGCATTAGCACCATTTCAACAGTACTACAAAAAATTGATACTAGAAATACATTCAGTTCACTTGGCCTTAAGAACATACTGCTTTTTAAAAAGTAGAAACTAGGAAGACATTCAAAGCTGTATACAAATAATATGCATCTTTTCAAGCATTCTGCTTTTATTTCAGTCACTTTAGTATTTTTTGATACCTTTTTGAATTTTGCTATGTTAATCTGAGACAGTGCGTCAGTTATATCTGTTCCATTGTCTGGTGCTTTTAAGTGTGGAGAGGAGTAGTAATGCAATATAACACTCAGATCTTCATCTTGTGCAAATTTTATAGCTTAAATAATATACATGAGGATGCTGTATGTTGTTAGAAAGTAGAGACAATTTAACAAAAGTTCAAAGACAAGCTTACAAGAGGCAACCTGATTTTCTCAGTTTTTATGTGTACTTTGACATGTAACTGTTTCAAATATTGCTACTGCTCTTTGCACAAATATTAAAATATGAAGAATTCCACTCAATACGGTTGCTAGTCCTGCTTAAGGACTAACTTTTAAACGCTCATGACAGTTTTAAATACTCATTACAGCAATAATGAATAGAATTACTACATTAATGAATATTGGTTGAATATCTATAATGAATAGAATAATGAATATATATATAATGAATAGAAATACTACATTAGTAAACTATGCACACCTCAAAAACTTATATATATGTATATACACACAATTTGTGCATTGAATTCTGGAGCTAATTTTTAACATATGGTTGATATAAACTAAGTGACTACAAGCAAGCTGTTTCACAGTTTGTTGAAGAGAAGAAAATAAATCATATCTTCATTGTTACTAAAAATGAAAAAAAAGAATGAAATGAAAGTGTTCTTCTTATCCAAACGTTTTTCTTCTTTTCATATATTCAGTATCCTTCCACATACCTTAAAGTAACTTTTCAAGTGGAGAAAAAAGTTTTTTTAATATTAGATTTTCAGTACAGGAATTGCAAAGAATGTTTAATGAAGGCATGTCCGACGCTTCTAAGCAGATGTCTACTTATGCAAAGCAGAAAAAATGACCACTTTATGTATTTTCTGTAAAAAATATTTTAAAACTATCAAATAAAACCAAGTCAATAAATTAACACAATTCTATAGATTAGGAAAGATAAATGATTTTATGTCTCTTTTTCCTATTATTATGTCAATTTTTAATGTCTCTAGAACCTTATTTTATTTAGAAAGCAAATTCAAAATCCTTCAGATTCATGATGAAATGTCAGCCTATGATGTATTTGTGAATACCACAAAATATAATTTGTATTGAGTTGTTGTTGACAGTAGTGTCAGCAAAATAACAACAAATGGAGATAAATAATGGATTGTCCCAGTGTGATCAATGTGTAAGTTTTTTTCTCTCTTTCTGGCAGAATTATTTATGAATTCTAATATAAGACTGGGATCTGAGACAGGATGCACAGCATAACCTGCACAGAATATAAGTGAAGGTAAATTTCAGATGTGCTTTTAAAGAATCACATTTTCAATCTTGACTTACACTGAATACATCCAAACTTTTTTAGAAGATACTGTGCAATTACTACTACTAAATTATTATAATTTTCATTGCGTTAGAGATCTCCAGAACTGTAGTGCTAGATATAAATTTAGAGTACAGCTAACAGATGCAGCAGTTTCAAAATGATGTCTGGACCCTGCTTAGAAATTGTGAGGACCTTGTTGGAAGTTTGTCTTTCTGACATTTCTGTCGTATTACATTCTAAATGTAGCCCTTTAGCCGGTATCTAGGATCACAAATAAATAAGAGATATATACTATAATAAATGAATAAGATCTGAACTACCTGAAAGCGACTTTGCTGCCAGGAAAAGGTACCACATAGGAGCAAGTTTAAGACTGTTAACCTTTCACAAAGACTCAAATACATATCTGCGTCCATTATATCTTGATTGACTGTAAATAAGCTTTCTCATACACAGCCCACTCTAAATATTTTGTTTCAGAATCAGTACTGGCATCCTGGTTACCTTTTCAGAAAAGTGAAAAAAACTACAGCAGAATAGTATGTCATATGGATTGCCAAGCTACAGGGGCCAGCTATGTAGATACTTGCAAGATGGATCATAAAAATATGCCAAGCTCCAGGATGAACAGAACTGCTTGTTCACTTAGAGTCCTGTAAAGACAAAACTCTACCTGTGACACCATCTACATAACCATGAACTCACATGCAAAATATATTTTCTTCTACCCTAGACTCTCTCTTTGGCCATCAGGACCCAGAACACCACTGGGTCCAGATGACCTTTACTGTCCCTCCCAGCACCTTGTACTTGTCTTTTATATACTTAAGGTATACCTTGGCTGTATTGTTGCCACAACAGGAATGCAAAAGAGATGATAATCAAGGGTATGAATATGAAGGCCAGACAAGCCTTGAAAGTCTTGGCATCGTCTCATATTCAAGTCTTGTGTAAGCAACAGAAGGCTTTTGAGCCAACCAGCCCTATGTGTTGGTCTTGCAGAAGGTAGTCTCCACAGCTAACACTCATCATCTTTCTTATTGTCAACACAAGGACTAGACACAGCCAACCCAAATACTTTCTATAAAGGACCTTGTCCTCAATGTCTGTTACCTGGGCCCTAAGTCATGAGACAGCCTTCTTCGTTTTCGTAAGCCTCAGGCCTTCTCGATAGTGGAGTCTCCAACCTCTATTGATATAGCTTCTCAGTCCTTTGTTCTTTCAACATGAGTTTTGTGCTATGGTTTCTACAAAGAAGCTTTTGATCTCCTGCATTTCCTCCTTGATATGCTTGGATAATGTTTTGTTGGGGACAGGGTCCACAACATTATACAACATTAGCCTGTCTTCATATTTTCCACAGCTTTTCTTTAAATTATGCTTTTCTTTAAATTATGCTTCTTTAACCACAAAATTCTCTTTTTAGCTTTTTACATATTTTATGTGTATTAACTTTCATAACTGATGTTTCCCATCAGGTCTCTGTCCATATTTTTTTTTTTAAAGAAAGAAACATTTCTATTTCTTCATAGGACTTGCTTATTAGATCTCTGATTGGTCTCAGGCTCTTGTCTTTTCTATTCCCATATTCATGTATAATACAGCATTCCAACTTAGGCCATGATGTGAAGTCTGTACTTATATATTACACTTTTCAGAACAATTCCTATATATTTTTTTCAATTATATAATATTTGTGAATCAGTCTAGCCCAAATCATCCTATCATGCCCAAATGCCCCTTTGCAAAAGTACAATCTAAATAGTTGTTTCGTATTTTTAATCATACAGCTTATTCCTGCATACTGCATATGTACAGCCTTTGCATTTATTTCTATTTTTGGATTAAAATGGATGTTATCCTTCACAAAATTATTCAACTCATAAAAAAAAGTGTTATACATTCTCTGTAACTGCTTGCAAGAACCTATCAAAAGCTGACATGCTCTTGTGAAGTATTTTTCTCTGTAATTGTATGGTACTGATGCTGTTCTGAGGATCTTCAAAAACACAGATCCTATTTGGCTGAACTGATTGGTTGATTATTTCAAGGTGTTGTGTTTTCCATATTCTGTGCTGGCCTACTTTATATTTTAGGCAATTTATCTCATTTTTCATAAAAACATTTTATTTTGCAAGAAACAGAGCTTTGAAAAGCACAAAATTAAACTCATTCAAACTGCTAAAATTGGGGATCATATCCAAAATTGTTAAAATGTTTGATGATCTAATTGATGATACATGTGTGTCATATCATTACTTCAACATTGTTGGGGAAAGAACAGTAAAAGAAAGTCAAAACAACTGAATATCCCAGTTTTTACAACATAAGGTCACAAGTGATTTTATTTTAAGCATTAAGTGAGTGCTTTCAAACCACTAATAATGATGATTGTAAACAAACACAACAGTCAACACATGACTGCTATGTTCAATTTTCACAAAGCTTAAGTGTCCACAGCTTCTCAGGATGAATAGGGCACGAATAGTTCTGTTAAGATCAACAGTTTTTTTTTTTTCCAATAAAATTTTGGTTGTTAATTTGTTTAATTATGTGTCTTGCATATACTCCCAACTGGGTTGACTGCAGCTGAGCTACATCCTATTCAAAAGGTCTGATTATGTATTTGAGCTAACTTAAACGTAGTAGGTTTTATATAGAGGGTAGCATGGCTAGAGCAGCTTACTCCTCTTTACAGGAGAGCTGTTTATGTGGAGCGCCGAACAAGTAGTGCAACCCAGGCTGTGCTGTGTTCTGGTAAGAGTTGGAAATTCATGGAGTTTAAAGATACCCTGATCTCACAGACAGTCACTTTTAATTCCAAGACGAAGTCCTCTGCAATCTGATTCTCTTACCTTGTAAATACATAAGGCAACTTGACTGTTTTGACTTATGTCAGATGAGTAAGTAAGTAAATAAGTAAGATCAAGTAAGTAAGACAAAAGAATGAGATTACCTGCTATTGAAAAAAGACAGCCTTTTAAACTGGAACATTAAACAGCGGGTACTTAAATATAACTCTTCCACAAGATATCCAAATGCAAATTGCATTATTTGTTTATTCCTGACCATTTTATCATCAGAACGATACTTTAGGACTGTTTTTATAACCAGGACATAAATCAAATCCCTTGTGTATGCTGATAGTAATTTTATCTCTACAGTGACTGGAACATGCTCAAGTATTTGTCTTGGGTATTTTATATTCTGCATAATAAGAACATTGACTAGAAATAATCTTTTAAAAAATCTGAGATTAGAATTGACTCACAGGATGCTTAGAAAGGTTCTGTTATTTCAAATTTGTGATGGAAACATGACACAAATAATTAAGAGTTGCATCCATTTTGTATGTCCTAATTTCCAAATGAGTGAAGGCGTGAACTGATTCTTCACAGTTTACACACAAACATGCATTTACCAATGTATTGTGAAGTTAAATATTACAAAAATGAAGAGGCAAATGAGGAACAAAACTAATTTCTGTAAATCCCAAGTCAGCAAATTCTAATGCACTACAAAAAGAATTTGCATGTGTATAGCTCTTCTTCAAATAATACATAATTATTTCTTTAATTAATGTAAACTTGTAAGCTTTAAAGAAGAGATTTCCCGGAAAATTGTTGGTTTCCTCAAAAGAAATTCATCAAAATTCCTAATTTAAGAATGCAGAGCAGTAGAGTTGGAGGCCCATGCTGTAAAATGTTGACATGCCAAAACGTAGTATTAAAAATTTTGCAATAACATTACATTGACAGTGCAGAAACTGCAAAACTCCCAGAGCAAAGCCTTTCTTAAAGTAATAATGAGAAAAAAATGTCCATCATAAGCAGCAAATAGGTAAATTCAGTGTTTTGTTATCTGTATCTGACTGCTTTGTAGTTGCAAAATGCTTCAGGAAGAGTTCAGTCAAGATAAATGCAACTTGCTTCAGATGATAGGATAAATGTTCAAAAAGTTAGATTGTTAAAGACATGTAGGAGACCTCTGTTCACTTCTTCTGTAGATAAACTGTTTGCTGAAAAGGTGTTTCAAAAATATTTTCTCATGAGACAGGAAGAAAATAGACATTGAACACCAAATTTCTCAAGTTCTTTCTCTAAGATGTGTTACATTTATAGGTAGAATAAAGCTCTATTTATCTTCTAAGTTTCTTTTTAGTATATTTTGTATTTCCTTGTATATTCTCTATATTTTATATTTCCTTGGAATATTAAGAACTACTAAGTACTAATTGTTTTTGCAACAACTTCTTGCAGCTTTTCTGTCCTGCTAGGAAAAAGTTAAGAATTTCTTGATGTTGTGGAACAAAAGAGGAGAGCTGAGAAACAGAATTGTAATGAAGGAATTCTAATAATTACTTATCTTCTGCAATAGCAGCAAATATATTTTATCCTGTGTCCAACAAAGAAGAGAGATGTCTCAACTTAAATAAAAAGAAATTTATATCTGCTTATTCGAAATGCTCAATAAAAGGATAAAAAAGAAAAGACTTGAAAGTCACACTATTTATCTTTGGCATTATTTCTCAGAAAAAAAGTAAACAAATAAGCAAAAAATAGAAGTCATGTTGGTATTATTTACAGAATTAGACTATCAAATTTCTAAGAATTTAGACAAGGACAGGAGATGTAGAACTGAAATGCAGAACAAAGGTAAAAGAAATTCCTAAGAGTCTTATATTTTTGTATTCTATCTACATATTATTCTATACTATAACTAGGTTGAAGTAATAACATAGGGGTAAAAAATAATAAAAATGGGAAACATATGATTAGGAGTGAAATAGAAAATATATGCAAACTTTCCTCAAACAGGAAGGAGATACAGAAGGACAAGAATCCTGAAAGTTTAGTTAATTAGGAAAAGAAAATTTACTAAGACATGAAATGGAAATCTCAAAATTTTATAGAAAAAGCAATATCAACTTGAATTAGGTGAATATTCAATGAAGGAAGAAACTAAAAAGAAAAAGATGTCATCTAATGATCAGAATCAATACTCTAAAAGATCTATTCTAGCTTTAATTTTTAAGTTAAACAGAATATAAACTGAAGCCTGCTCGTATTTCTGATTTCTCAGGAGATAGAATTATACTGCATTAGGAATGTCTGTGTTTAACAATGTACAGGAGCCGACAGCCTTCAGCCTACCTGAGTTAGATGACACAGGTCATCTAACATGCAGTCATCTACTCACTGCATGCATAATCTCTCATTTATAGAAGAGCACTTTTTCAACCCTATGAAGAATATTAAGATGGAGAAAATTATTTGTGACACGAGAAGAATTTTGTTCAAATGATAGCTTATCCTCCTTTACATCTCTTATGTTTTAACAACTATTTAACACATTTTTTGTTTGCTTGTTCATTTCATAGATATCTCCTGGGAACGAATGGGGCAGAATCACCTCCGTTGAGGTGAATTCACTACCTTGTGGGTATTAGAGGGTGTGACAGGTTTACTCTGTATAGATCACTGTACTTCAGTGATATATAGAATCATCAGATAACTCACTTTGCTAAAAATGACCCACATAAAAAAATAAGATTGATTCTATCCATACCTACGCTTCTGTAAATCAGAGCAACTCTGCTAAAATTCAATACAGTTTCCTAATACTGCTGTAAAACTGGTGGATGTGGTATTAAACCAAACCCTATGTTTCTTCAGACAGCACTATATTTCTAAGCCAAACATACTTC
>JAUBOD010000191.1:828139-849917 GCA_032353885.1 Nothura maculosa
TTCTTTTTTCTAAGGTTTTAAAACTGTCCTGCTGTCCTTGGGACTTATAAAAATTAAGAGCATTGGGATTTTATAAAAGTGTATTAAATAGCTAATTTGCTCATCTCAGCATATATCTAATACCTAAAAAAAATACACAAAAACTTATTTTAACTCAGAAGATTTTTCAGTAGAAGCAGAGTATGTTACTTTTTCAGGGAATCCACTCTGACTTATTTTACTTATATTTCTTTCCATATATTTCTATGTATACTTTACTCAAAAATCACAAATAACTCACACCCAAAAATTCCTTTGGTTAGGGAGGCAGAATGAAATCTGAGAAATTCATATTGTTCATATTAAGAGCTCCTGAGACTGAGCATGTCTAGAAGAATAAAGTTGTGAAATCCCCTGCAACAAGCCATGTCAAGGACACCCTTTCACAGGAGGCTCCTAAATGTGCAAGGTCTTATCCTGACATATTGAGCATATTATTTACAACAAGAATAGCAGGAAAGGGAACACATCTCAGGGCAAGTAGGGTGCTGCAAATAGCAGAGACATTTTTAAAGACACTGATGCATAATTCATAACATAGATCTCTCCATGCTGCTGCAGCTGCTCAGAGCTGCCTTTTGTATGTTACAGATACCAAAGTGAGAGATAGAAATTGGAAGAGAAGAAATTAAAGGCATGAGTAGAATTTGTCTTTAATAAACTTGTCTGGTGTACATCACATGAATTATTCACTTTGAAAGATATGAAAGAAAAATATATTAATAGATTTTTTAATTCTAGGATAATTCATTGCCGTCTCCTTAAGAGAATTTGTCCTGCAGTCAGAAAAAAAATTAACTGTTAAGTAATTTGTATTTATCTTAATTTGCTTCTGTCAAAGTAGATTATTCATTTTTAATATAGCACCATATACTTTGATCATGTTTATTCCTTGTTGATTGGAGTTCCAACAAATGGCATCTCTTTTTTTTAAAATCAATTAGCTATTTTAATATACTGAAAGAACATGAGGCAAAATAAGTTTTATTTGCACTCTTTTTAAATCAAGAAGGAGCTTACATGGTTTTACTCACATTATAATGCATACGTTGACATTTAATTATTGATCTTTAATATAATAAAACTAAATGAAGCAAAAGTAAAAGAAATTAGTAAATTAAAATAAAAATACAGCTCAGTGGTTGAAACTATAACAGCTTGACAAGGTTTTAACATGCATGCACTGTTTCCTGAGCAAGCTTCCGTAGTTTCATACAGAAAATAATATGAAGAGAAACTGGCATGAATAAACACAGATCATTAAACTGCAGCTAGAATGATAGTTCAAATAGCACTGTGTGAGAGGAGAAGGAGTCAGTATATTTGTATTTAATTAGTTTTATAGTAATGAAACTGTACAACTTAATTAGTACTTTTTTTTAACAAGGTTGTAGATACAAGGGTGTCAATGATAATTTAAAGGTAATAATATGTATCATATATTCCTATTTTACATCTCCTAAGTATCACCAAACAAACAGATTTGAAAAAAAAACAAATTCATTTGATAGTATATGAAAGGCTATTACACAAGAAAAATATGAAATATGAAAGGGAAAAATATGGAAGTATCTTTAATATTAAGGATCAAAACTGAGACAGTTAAGGTCAAACTCCCCTTTCCTCTGCCTTGTAAAGGCCACATAGCTCTTGCCCTTGGTGAGCTTAATGGTGTATACAGTTCTGTGCGGAAAAGGCTCTCATGCCATTTCATTTATACCCACGTATCCGAGTTGTTCCCTCAGGGATGAAGGGCTGAGCTCTGTCATTACCAGTATATCCATGCTAGTGCTTTGCCATATAATGGTCAGCCATGTCTTTCAAGGGCAGCCTGAGCCTATAATTTCCTTGTCAATATGATGCTTCTTTCTTAAAAAAACAAAAGTTCACAAATACAAGGACCTTACAAGCACAAAACCAAAATAGGCTTGTCGTCATATCACCAGACTTCTGATAATCAAATGCAATTTGCATTGTTGCAGTAATCCTGTGTTTCTGCAATTTAAAGGAGACTTTTGATGCTATCACGAAAAACATCATGCACGTGAACATGAATACTCCAATAGCAATGGCCTGTACTTTGGAATTTAGAAAATAAAACAACGCTCATGTATTCAAATATTGCAAATACCAGTGGCCTTGGCAGTAGGTATCAGCTGTTGGTTGGTTTGTGGGCACGGGCATGGGACAGTGATGTGTCCCGTCACTCTCTGCACACATCCTATTCACAAAAGCACTTGCCTTTTCCCTCGAAGGACCCCAACCCTTTGTCTTCCACCCTCCTATCACATGTAATCGCTTTGCTAGCCCCAACTCTATGATGTCTGGACAAGGAAAAATCCTACCCCTCCATCTACCCAACTCCTCTCCAACAGACAGTATCAAGTACTAGCAAGGAGAAATCCACTCCATTAGTAAATATTTCCATGCAGTTCCAGTGAAAAGACATCTCTCCAAAAGTAAATATTTTCATGCAGTCTGGAGCATAATTAAGGGAATCCTGCATTTAATGACATAATGTAATCTTCATCACACCTCAAAGAAAATATAATGGTAATAAACATTGTTATTCAGAGCTGTTATTCAGGCAAAAAGATAGTGATTTTGTTTTACTATAAAAAGTAGGCAAATAAATTATAATCTGTATCAGCATTTTCACATTGCCTTTATTGAATGGAGAATAGTATCATCAAGACTTATAGCAGACAATGAAACTATTAAACAGTGTTTTCTATGAACTGGAAATTCAAGCAAAAATATTTCAATTATAGCAAGGAATATACTATTTACAAAGTATATAGTTTGGTAATTATTTTGCCAACTTATATCAAAGTATCAAATTCTTATATCAAAGTATTTTTGGCTGTCAAGTTTTATAGCTCATAGCTCTTTATTTTGGAATTCACCTTCAGGATGAATTTCAGGAGATTTCTGTTCTCATTAATACCATAATTTTTTCATCTAATGGAAGGGTAGGAAAATTTTATATCATAAATAGCCAAGAATAAGGAAAAAAATCACTGGGAAGCAATTTTATGAACACAGAGTTATTTACAAGAGTCTCTCTGAACATCTGCTATCTACATACTCATTCTTTCTATGTCATAACATAAGGATTCTTTTGTTTTATAGGAGACTAATGTAAAAGAATAAATTCTAAAAAAAGAAATATATTTTCAGTGTGACATAAATAATCAAAGAAACTATGAGAAAAAAAACAAAAATGTGGTTGTTTCAATAGAATTTATAGAATAAAAATATTTATGTTTGAAATATTTGATACCTGAGAATTTGATTCTACCTTAAAAATAGATCTGAATAATGCCTTCTCATTCTTACTGGAAAGACCACAACCATAGCAAAAGTAATCTGCAATAGGAATATGTCATGGAAATGAAAGAGACTTTGTGAATCTTGTTTTCATCCTGTTTGACAAGAACTCCCTAGATGCTTAAACCCAGTAGATAATATCCTGACCCACTAAAGATGAAGACCTCTTTACTATTCAAATATATTTTTAAAATGTCTATGTAAAAAAGGAACAATATATTTTTTATAGCATCATTAACTTCTACAAAATTATGTAAATACAAATGTATTCCAGAAACAGCTTCATGGGATTTTGAATCTGGAAACTTTACATCAAAGTAGAAGTTTACAAAGTGATGAGACTCTCAGATATATTTCAAGGATGATGCATGGAACTTAAAAATATTCTGTGTCATGCTCCTTAAAATCTCAGCTCATTCTAAAATGTCAGACTTAGCCTGATACTGAAGTAGGTTATATGTGATTCTGTTACACACAGGTTAAACATTGAAAAAAAGAGGATATTTTGAAACTGGTCTACATCTCCAGCAATATGTGAATTTTCCTTCTTGGATTCCCAAGGAAAAAACATTACATTATTAAAAAGTCTCCTTGAAAAGAGAGGAATATCAATTCAGTCTGCAAAAATGGTTGATAGAAAGCCAAGGAAATGACACAGTATTTTTTGCTTCAAACGTATATTAGCAAAGTAAAGAAAGGCAAAGAAGACAATGCATTAAAAGAAAAAGAAAGCATACAAAAAAAGACCAAGGAAACAGAGTCTATCACATGACAGAGGACTCAGAATGTTACTTAGTCTAGTAGAACATAGGCTGAAATGAGATCCTAAAACAATGAGAAAAAGTACCCTAAAAGGTGAACAATAATTTAAAGGATAAGTGTCGTGAGTAAAAATAGCTATTAGTTTTTCCATTTAAGAAATATATTCCATATTAGAAAATTTTAATCAACAAAGAATAGTGAGATTTTTGTTGGATCCAATGTTCCAATTGGGACAGTGAGGATAAAAGCTCACTGATTCCAAGTACATTCCAGTCATATTTGCAAGAAGTCAAAACATGGCAAGTGTAGGAAAACAGATTATGAGAAAGTTGGTTGTCATGACGAGAGACTGGAAATACTACATCTGAAAGTTCTTTTCTGTCATGCATTCACTAAATTTCTTTATTTCATTTCTGACAAAATTTTTAGAAAAAAAACACTTCTAAATGAAATCTAGGAGTATACTGCAACCTAGAGTATAAGCAGCACATAAGTTGTAACAAAACAAAAAAAAATCAAAACATTACAATTCTAGTCATTATGGCCTACATTGCTATTTTTCTTCTAGGGTTTAGAAATGAATATCAAAGTTTTTTAAAAAATATAAAAATATTTATGTTTGTGTAAATGCCTGTGAATATGATCAATACCTATGAATGCTTTTCTTCAGAGAGCTTCCCATTAACTCAAATGGAAGCAGTTATTTGACAACAGAGGCAGGATTCAGCAGTCTAAACATAGGCTCCTTCTGCTATTTGAGATGTTCTAGTGCACTGAAATCATCACAGGTATGAAATATGATTTCAAGAAGTCTTGGCATCCAAGACAAGGTCAGTGAGTGCTTGCATATAGGCTAAAGAACTCCCCATTCAGAGGGCCTGTAAACATTTGAATTTGATATATTCTCTTACTACTTACTTACCAAATTTACTAAATTACCTAGAATTATATCGTGATTTATATTATGTCAAAATGCATGCAAAATATTGTGATAGGTTTGCTGCTGCTACATGGTATAATCTTTACATCTTTACACAAAAGTACGCATCATCACCCCTGAGTCTCTTAAATCTGCCTAATTGAATTGTGCTGGTGTGGAATATTAATAAGGGAATATAAAATTGCTTACATACCACAGTTTTCATTTGATACTATGACAGCTTTTTATTATAAACATATATCAGCAATCTGAGTGTGTATACAGAATATTTTTTCAAAGATGAGAATTAACATAGAAACCAGCTATTACCTATTTACTAAAATTTTAGACTGAACTTTTTCAAGCAATGCTGTAAATGGAAGTCAACCATATTATCAGAGGGTTGAACTCATACCTAACAATATTAGAGTATATATGCAGAAACATTTACTCTTGGATTGGATATTATAAACAAAGAAATTGGATATTATAAACAAAGAAAAAATATTCGTGTTCAGATTAAAAGGGATTAAACAGACGGGGAAATACAGAGTGTATAAAACTACAATGGTGTCATTAGCGCTCTCTCTAATTTTGAAATCTTAATAATTCTTTTAATACAGTTTATAGGTGTAATTTATGCATTGCAGGCTCATTCAACTAGTGACATGAAAAGAAAGAAGTTTATAGTTGTGCAGAGGATTGCAGATGGGCAAGCTGTCCTACCTCTACCAAACTCCACTCACCTCCATGGAGTGAATTATTCCAGATGAGAACGTCTCCCAACATACGTACTTAATTTCTGTTTGTAGCACTAATCAAAAACAAATTAGTGGGAGAAATTTACTGGAAATCAATCTAGAAGCACTAAAGAACAGAATCACATTTTCTATTCAACTTTGTGGCACTGGATGGTTATACAGATGGTTAAATTTTCTACATCTGCATTCAGATGTTTTGTTTCACATGCCTAGCTATTCTGAGTTAAACCATTGCTAATTCCTTGGGTATAGGATAGGAAATAGAACATCTGTAACTTGGCTACCATCGCTATCTACTGTGATCTATGCTGCATCCCCATGGGATATTATGTCTTGTTTTCATTTTTTAAGTATTCTGTAGACAGAGCATAGGATACGAAAATAGCAGAAAACTTCAGAACAGAGAGAGAACTGGTACATTAAAATTGTCTACTACAAAGGATTAGACTTATTTGTAAAGGTGATAAAGCTTTTTTGACATCCAGTTCAAGTCTGCACAAAAAAATTCAATTGGTATTAAGAACAGACATATAGCACAGAGTATTTCTATTCAATTTTTTTAAAAAAAAAACAGATATGATTTATCCTTGCAGAGTAAAATAAAGACAGACCTACATGTGACATATGCTAATCACACAAACCATACTGAGGACCTGAAAAGAAGAAAAAAAAAAACACGACACCTGATTGCATAAAACTGTGCAAGGTTTGTTATACAGTGAGAGAACTTCCAGGTTTTCTCTTCAATCCACCCTAATTTTCAAATGCCCTGTGAAATTTTGTTTAAAGATGAGAGGGATCACAGTGGTTTCATCAATTCCTGTTAAGAATAGTATTTATTTATTTATTTATTTATTTATTTTTATATAAACATTTGCCTTCTTGAGAACTTGCCATTATGGCAGACAGTTTTATAAAGCCACATCAAAATGAAGGATGAATGAACAGCACCTTGGTACCTCCCACTGTTAAAATACAGATGTCAGGGCTTGGTTCCAAGGGTGATGCTGCACATATCTTTTTCTATAACTTGCACAGAGATAATATCGTTTAATTGTTTAACTCATACTGTAGGCCTAAAGGATTTATCTATGGGCCTAAGGAACTCCTCCTGAATTTCTCATATACAGGACTTACAACTTGAATAAAAGCTATGACTTACGAAGTACTATGATGATGGATGTGCTCCTTTTCAAGCTCAACTTGACTTTTCACAGATAGCCCTATGCTGATCTGAATATTATCTGATCACTATATAATCTGATCCTGATGGCTGCCTCCCTGATTCTCCCCCACACACACACACACTCAAACATTAACCATCAATAACAGTCCTGATGGAGAGATGCTAATTGTGCATACACCAGGCAAAAGTCCTCTGAAATGAACAAACGACTATAAATCAATCATCTTATCCCATAAATATGGGGACAGCCCAAGAGGCTCAGGTTACTCGAGGACTCTCCTTGCATTGCAGCTGGCTGCACACCAGCTCATCTCCTCTTGAGCATGGACATCTCTCAAGGATACTCCTCAAGGTTGAGAAATCCTTGCCACATCCTAGAAGATCTATGGTAAGTAACTACAGCATGCTCTCTTTTTGAACTTCTAAACTTCACTGACGTAACTGTGCAAAAATACCTTAGTCATAAACAATTGACCAGATGAGGACTGGGTCCAGCCGCACCTAGACTCTTCTTAGGAGGAGTTTTGAAAACAAGGCGGGGTCTAATCCAAACCCTGTGACTCAACAGGAGGATCTCCTTGATAATTCTGTGTATTTCTTGTACTCCATGCAAGTGGGATGACCTTATTATCTACCTCTGGTGAAGCTATTGTCCATATCAATAAAACCTGTTACTATTTCTTTCTCATGAGGGAAGTGCATTGTGTCATCCTCAACCTCCACTTGTTCCATGTCAAGTTCACATGTGTGTTATTGTAAGACAATAAAACACATCTATATAGTCACTTTCCTCTAGAGTAAATATATTAAAAGAAATACATTTGAAAGGTTAAAATAACTATTTTTGTTCTTTTATGTTTTGTTTTGTTTTTATGCTGTTATTTCTTATTGCATCTGTCCTTTGTTGTAGTATTGTGTTATTTTACATTTATTTTTCTAGCACAGGCTGTAAACTGAAATCAAGCATAAATATTCTTGATTAATTTGCTGTAAAAGAAATACAGACAATGAGTATTACTAATTGTACATCTGGACTCCAATAACCAGATGGGAACTTTCCCATCCAAGAGACTAAAATTCTCATGCACACAACTGTGTTATGCTTGTTGCCCACTGGCAGACACACACCAAGGATGCCAATTTTTTCAGATGAATATCTCAGGGGACATGAAATATTGCTAATTTCTTTTAAATAATTCAACTGAATATTAATAATTCCAAACTCTTTAGACTCATAAGTCTGCTTAAATTATATGTTCTTATAAACAAAGTATTCAGTACACATCTTTACCCTAAGAAAAAACACTAACATAAGGTCAGAAATAGTCTGGAGATGAGCCTTAAATCTCAGTGGCAAATAGTTCAGATTATGTAGCACTTGAACTTGAACTTATGGACAATATCTATGCAATTTTTTTCACATAAAGAATTAATGAAGGCTGCCTAATTTTCTGACTTTTCTAGTGACAAAAGTTTTGAATATGATTCTCAGTGAAACTGGTTGAATTTGCATCCTTGAAATTAGTTAGCCATTCATCATTGATTGAGTGACTGTCATAGGCAGAAAACGTGACTGTCATAGGCAAAAAAAGAATAGCTTAACTTGTAAACAATATCATGCAGCAGATAACTGACTAAAAAGGTGTGTGGGGAGGATATCCAAAACTGAACTTCTGAATTCTCAAGCAGAAGTCTGCTAGCTGCAGTTGGTATGGTCTGGTTTTGGTAACACCTGGATCAAACAGAATATACACATCCTCAATCTTCCAGATTATAAAGAGACATAAGACAGCACCACCGATTAGGAGACTGACCTCCCATTGTGCTTCTGCAGCTAGGCTATACCAACTGGGGAAACTGGGGCCTTGTCAGCTGAAATAGAAGAACTGGTTCTGAAAAAATAAAGGTTCCTGAAGTGATCCCAGAGCGAGGAAGGAGTCTGAAAAAGAGAAAGATGAAGATTCTAGCTTGAAAGCAGATCCTGGGAGTGGGGAACGTACTGGAAAGCAAAGAGATATGTGGACACAAATACCCAGAGCTGCCTGGGGACCACGGCTTATACTGCTTGAGACTGGTAACTGGGAGCAACATCACAACATGAACTGACAGGACCTTTGGCATGACTTCCTGGTAAGTCAAGACCTACTGAACGCAGAGAAGGGCTGGGGAGAAGCGAGTGTGTGAGATAATCAGGTAAGCTAAAAACTTTAATTTTATTGGTTCTTAAGTAAACCTCAGATCCACCATGGGTTGCGGTTTACTTTGTCTTGCCTATAACAGACTTGATGAGCACTGAAGCTGTAATTTTGAATATACTGAAAATAAATGACTTGACTTGAATGTCATTTTGCTTACAATAACAAGAACTATATTAGATAAGAAATATAAATCTAAAAATTTAATCAAGAGATATTCTTTTCAAGTTTTCTGGAAACTGTGTCCTTTGAGACATTCATTCTATATGATGCAACACACCATCAGGAATATAACCAGTTATTATTGTAAATATCAGCCATAAACTGCTGTTTTTACTGCTGTTATTGTTGGTCTTCATGGATATTACCTCATGTTTGGTTGTGCTTTGTGTGTCCTCCTATCCATACTACAGAGACAAGGTGTTTTGGAATTTGTTCTATCACCATTATCTCTTTCTTACTTCAGAATAAATATTAAGGGTCCCATCTGCTAGTGATGGAAAACCCACAAAGTGCAGCCATTGAGATACAAAGTGCTGACTACTTTGTATCTAACCAGAGAGACTTTTCATACTTCACTGTAGTGGCAGATCTAGTTTTATGTTTTCACCACTGTAAAAGATTGTGAAATCATCAAGTCCAGTTTTTTATTCATGCTTTAGGAATTATGATCTTTCATCTAGTGGATCAGGAGATTTTTAAATGATAAGATTTCAAAATTAATAATCATATAGCCATTGTTTAAATATCTTATAAATGAACCGTTGTTGCTTTTACTCTGAACAGAATTTGCCAACAGTGACATTCAAGCAAGAGCTTTACAGGTTGCCAATGAACTGCTGCTAAATTTCCAGCTATATAACTAGTTCTAATTAAAATTGAGTGGGCATAAATGAATTACTATGGGAAACATAATATATATTGGTTCTTTCAGTCTTGAGAGTACTCTAATATACTGAATTAATAAATTTTCTCTTTTAGGTCCTTAAAAATCAAGAAGTGGCTGACGGTTTGAGTAAACTCAGTGATTCACTGTAGTTTTCCAGAAGAATTAAGGACATGGTTTAAAGGTGTACTTTTAGAGAGATTTTGAAGTTTTAAAAATGCCCTTATTAGAAAGAGAAACATAGAGATACATATTATGTTTCAATTTCTTCTACCATTGCATACTAGTTTAAACACAGTCCCACAACTAATTACAAGAAATTAATATATCATAAGCATCTCAAATAATTTTCGAACTAAGTCTAAGGTGAATGATGAAAAGTTTTTCCTTTAAAAAGCCAGAACCTCTCTGGTTTCAACTTCTTTCAACTTCTCCATCTGCTCCTCCTCAAAGTTTTCTGCTTTACCAGCAAGATCAAGGAAACAACCACTGGGACTCCCATTCCTTTTATCGTTACACTCTGGCCTCAGGGTCTCCCTGTCCATGTTGCTCACACTTAAATAGTAGGGTCTGAGCACTTACTAAGCTTCAGCATATTCTCCACAACATCCAAGTGCCAAGTGCCAAGACACCAACAGACTCCAACAAACTTCCACAGACATCAATTTAGGACACAGAAGTGCCTCCAGCCCTTTCAGTGTGCTCTTTCCAATAGCTATAATCTTCATTTTCTTCTCTGTACATGCACTTGATTCAGGCTCCACTTGCCAGACCTCAGATCCCTGACCTGACCAGGTCACTGCTGAATCAGAGTTAGAAACAGAGCTATAAATATATTTTAAGAAATGACAAATTTCCAACTTCCTTCATTTTGAGAGTTTCCATGAAGTTCTTTTTTCAAGGTTGTCCCCATCCTTCTTGTTTGCCTTGCAACACAGTGCTTGATTTCTTGGTCCTGTAGGGATTCTGTGAAGAGCCTATTAATTTGTTGTTCATCCTCTCTGCTAAACAGATGCTCACCTTCTCCCACAGTTCCTACCCTTTCGTCCCTGCTCCTCACCAAGCATACACCTCCTGCAGAAAGGATGCGATCACCAACTCCTGCAGCAACCCATAGGCAGGCATCACCTGCTACCTGTAACTATAATGGCTCCTTCTTCCTCTTGTCTGGATCAAGGCTGCTAGTATGGTTGTAACTGTGCTCCATCATGGATCAGAAACTATGTCACGTGGGGCCTCACTACCACTGCTGTGTAGGCAGAGGTCTCCCCTGGGCTTCTTTGCATCCTCTCTGTCACACTGCTGTGATCATTAGCTCTGCTTTCAGCATAACAGATATGTTTTGGCTGCTAAATATTCAACAAGAATTCTTTCATTAATATATCTTACTAGTACTGCTGATAATTTTATTTTTAGCAATATGATTAAGATTGGAGTTTTTATGTTTTGTTTGTTTTTAGTAAAAATGATTTGATCCTAGAGCTTAACAATATGAGTAAGTCAAATTTCTTCCTTTGTGACAAGAGAATGTTAGATTTCTCTTCAGTTTAGGATCCCAGTGAGCTGATGGGAATCTTCAGTCAGTCAATGACCAGGAAAAAACACTAAGAAAATAATAGACAGAAATATCAAAAATCAAGTTAGTGTCCTCTCAGTGGAGTAGCTGAGCTATATTTAACAAGAAAAAAACATTATGATGAGAAAAAAAACTTTTGGGATGAAATATTCAAAATATCTTGAAAACTAGGACACAACAAAGTACACATAGTAGAAACATAAATACTACCAGGAGAATGGAAAATTAGTATTGGAATGGTAAAATGCTTGTGTGGATCATATTAGACAGCTAAGCAAGTAAAGAATATCATTAAATTGTAACATCACTTACTACTAAAAAAATGGTTTTATCTCCTATTCCTGAGTAAAAGAATAATCTAATTTTAAAGAACTACTGAGTATGGTCAATGAAGTGGTTATTTTTCACAACATTCAAGATGTACTATCTCCATTTCCTGGAACAGAGAATTTTAACAATGATGTGACAGTTTAATGCAAGACCATGGAGACCAACTGCTTTCTGTGCTGTTACAAGGTGAGATAACCATGACAAAATGATTTCTGTATGTGTCTATAGGGAGCCCATTATGAGTCTATCATGTTGGCATTACAGTGTGAAATTATGATAGGGAAAAAAATCATTCAATGTGTATTGCATGACAATGTTGTTCAAGTATAAGTTAATGATTTAGAACACTTGAAATGCAATTTTTTTTCTCTCTATCTTGATTCGAACACTAATAACACAATAACAAAGTTTTGATTCACATATAATATTAAATAAATATTATTTAATTTAATTTAATTATTAATAATAAATAATTAAATCTACCTTGTTTAGTCATGGGGTTTTCTCTAGTGAACATATAAATTCTGCCTACACATTAAATCAAGATGTCTCCTTGCAAATTTACTCACAACAGAAATTCAGCTTTTATGGACAAACTACATAAAGATAAACACATTCCGAGAAATAAATCTTCCCGCCTATAATTGATAAAATGCAAAACCTGCTCTTCACTTGCACATATTTCCATTTGCTTTCTCTAAGCTAATAGATATGTTCTTACATATCTGCCACACAGAGGTTATTTTTGTTAGCAAAATCATTTTGAGTGTGTTCTGTTAGGTGCACTGAAATACATATTTATGTATATATTTCCAAATATTTCACTAATCATTTTATTATTTTTTTCTCATGAAAGAGTAGATTATTTATGTTCCAATTATTATTAAACCCACGTATTTTATGCCTTTCCATTTGAAAGTATCTTTTAAGTGATTTATAAATTTTGAAATTTAATATCCTGGTCACTCCACCATCCTTTTACGTTTTCTTGGAGATTTCATTAATTTTAATCTCTTTGCAGAATACTTAGATAGCTAAATCAATTTATTTAATTATTTTTGTTCAAGTGTTCAAAATAAATTTATGCAGCATGGAATTGTATTCAGCACTGTTTAAGAATACCTGGAACATGTTTCAAAGCAGAATATTAGAGTTTTAAATTTCAATTTTTTTGTATTCTCTTCAATACATAGCTAGAACTGTTTCCTATAAAATATGAACATTGTCCTGGTGAAAACTATTGGATAGGCATTGTTGAAAACCGAAACCCTTAGAAGAACTACAATGTCATCCCCCAGGTATTCCAAACAATGTAACTCATAGAGTCTCTGGATGGATTCCCTTTGAGAATAGAAATCAATTTTACCTATTACACATTACTGTTGAAACTATCAAATGGGAAGGAATGACACGACAAAACAATCTTAGAAGCAAAAGCAAAAGCTCTATGGTCATCTATATCAGGGAGGAAGTTTATTTATCTGTAAAACCTAGTTAGCTCACTAGGGATCATGAGTCTAATAGTAAGATTCAGAGTATGACTGATGAAATTTATCAAATTACTATCCACAGTCATTCTATATCTAAGTTTTAATTTAAATGTACCATTTTAGTGAATTGCTTATGAAATCCATAATCCATAATGCAGGTATAAAGGTTTGTGAGTTGTAAGCAATTCTGGCCTTTCCAGCATGTGGATTTCTATTTATTCCTGAGCATGGGTTGTCTGCCCAATATTACTAAGAGCATTCTTGCATTTAAAATTTAAAATGAAGATTAAAGGTTGATCTCAGATTTTACAAAGACAGTGTGTATTTCTCCAGGGGAATTTTGTATCAATCAACTAATTTTAGAACAATCAACAACATGGAATGGAGAGACATTATGAGTGTTATCCAATCCAGTAATCTACTGCCTTCTAATATCTGAAATCTATAGTCATGAAATAAAACCTTGATTTAGAAAACATTTTTTTTTTCATCTTCCTTCAGAAATCTCTTCAATACACAGTAACAAAATTAAGATAAAAAAGAGCTATACAGGAAAAGAACAGGAAAGGTCATGAGACTAATCAATGCCTTAGGTACAGTAAGAGCAGAAAACTTCATAAACAAACTTCATATGACCATAGGATAAAAGATGGCCTATGCTACAGGCTGGAAGAGGGCTGAAATATTTTATGTTTATAAAAGGAAGTAATCTTGAGTGCAATTAATAAACAATTACTTAGATGTGTGTCCTATGTTTCTTTTTTAGTGAGACTAGATGAAAGGTCGGGGAGTTATTCCCCTCTTACTATGTCAGGAGGGGTCCAGAGTTTAACTGGAATGAGCAGTCAGTGGAAATCAGGCACTTATGTCCTTGACGTACTTTAAAAACTATGTCTTTGAATACAAAATATTTAAAGAGGAAAGCTATATGTTTTGATTCAGGAAGTTTCAGTTAAGCTTTTTGGGACAAAATAATTTAACAGTTTTAAATTTCATGTCAAACCAATGAGAAGCAACTGTCCAGGCTATAGCTAATTATTATCTGCACACTTCAGATGCATGCCACATATTCTGTTTCAAAAATTTGCAAACGTCTAGTAAGATGTATTTGAAATGAATGAAACATCAAAAAAGCAAATAAGGTCTGGATCATGTCATCAACTAGAACCCATACAAATGGAAATAGATGCTGAAGTAGTTTTTATCTTGCTTCTTCCATGCAAAGGTGTCCATGTTAAATTTAGCTTCCTGTTGCTGTTCTCAAACTCAGTCTGATACACATAGTGGAACAATATCCATTGACAGAGTTTTTCCTTCAAGGGAAAAATCCATTTCTAGTGAATCAAGTCTAAATGTTATTCAATGAGTGTCCATATCATGACCTTGAAGACACTTGTAAATATAAGGTTGTTGCTCTGCTCATCTCAGTAATCTATGTTAGCTGTAACTGTCTAAAAAGTCACTGACCTAGAACATTATAGTAGCATAAATTGCTCCTGAGCAGGTGCTAGAAATACTGTCTGAATAGGTGCAATTTATATATTTAGAAATTAACCAACACAGATGCTGTCGTTCACCATGCACATGCTTTCTTTTCAGCCATGATTTAATGGTTTCTTGGATAGAACTAGTCCAAGACAACTAAAAAGCAAATAAATAGTCACAGTGGAGGGTAGATTGCCTTTCCTGCCTTCAAGAAGCATGTGTTCAGCAATAAGGTAAGACACTGTTAATCTGTTAAAATCTCAACATAATCCATCCTCATTAGATGTTTATGGGATAGCATAACATAACTACTGAAGGTCATTCTTTCATAAAATGTCACACTCTAAGAGCATAAGGAAAACAGTATTATTTGTAGTTCTGAACAATATAAGGACATTACTTTAGAAATCCTTTAGTTTTGAACTGATATGTCTGTTTTCGTCATATAGTTTAAATCTAGTTACAAAGAAGCATAACCAAGATTAAGATTAAAATTAGCAAGAATTTAAACTCTTTGCATAGTTAGCAAAATTCTGAAAATAAAAATGTCTCTCTACCTCTCTTCCTCTCACTGGATACTAATGATGGTATTCTCCATCCAATGATGAGTCTCCTCATCTTTTATCTCTCTATCAGGTATCTCTACGCATGTTGGTAAGATTCCTTCTGCTCTTTTTTTCTCGACGCTAAACAGTCCCAGCTCTGTCAGTCTCACCTCATATGAGAGCTGCTGCAGTCCATTCATCATTTTTGTGGCCTTTTCCTAGGCTCACTCCAGCATGTTCTTGACTTTTCTGTACTGTACTTACATAGTTAGTGCCTTAGCTATGGCAAACAACACAATGATGCACATAAAATGCTGATGCATGAAATGAGGGAGCTTACATATGACTAGAAAGAACAGTGCCAGTGAGGCCTCTATGGGAATCCTGAACATTTGGAATTATTTCTAAAAAGATTTTGGAAATCTTCAGATCTTCAAAAACTTGCCTTGTGGAGACAGCCTTAAGAACCTCAGTCAAGGAAGTTTATCTAAATAAATACAAAATATTCAGTATAATAAAAAAGAGGAAATTTTAGAAGAAGCTATTTGAGCAGAGTTCATACTGTGTACACTTTCTGACTATTCCCAACTCAGAAGAACTTGTGAATACTACTGATTATGATTACTTTTAAATCACTACTTCACAGATGGAAATTTGTAATGCAGTCTTTCAGCCAAATAGCAGTTCATGCCTGGACTCACAAAAATTACAACAACTGTAAAATGCATTATTTTGTTCAGCTCTGTATGTAATCAATATAAAATTCCACTCTAATTGATCTTTACTCATATGTAAAAAAATACTAATAAAATATGCCCACCACTACACTCAAAATATGTTTTCCAAATTATTTAAAGGGAAATAATATACCTATGAAAATATAGATTGTTGGTCTCTTAATTTTACGTCTGTACTCAATTGAATCAAACTGACCTTATGGAATGAGAATATATCTGAATATGAAATTTATCATAAATATTCATTTATTATTAATTTTTTTCTGAAAGACAAAGCAGCATGCATTCTAATGACAGTATGTTAGGCCTGATTCCAACAAAGCACTTAGCTTGGGTTATAACCTGAGCATGGGAAGAAAGGTATTGATTTCAATAGCAATGCTTGTGCAATTAGAGTTACGCAGGTGATTAAATAACCCTGCTGGATTTGGACCCAATTGGCATGGCATGAATTTCTCCTTTCTGCAGAAATAAAGAGTCAGCAGAACTAACGTACTTATAAAACTTTCAAAATAGGGAGCCTGGTCTGACACTCAAACTTTTCAATTTCATATGGAGAGCAAAAAAAACCAACAAAAAATCATTCTATAAAACACTTATTCAGACTGATGTAGTCTGGGTAGAGAAAATGTAATCCAGAGAATAATTTCTGCCACTTAATTTTCAGATCACACAGAAGTGGAGCAAGCACATGGATTTTAATTCTAAGTGGGAGGTTTCACAGGCCGAGCACTGAGAAGAGGTGCTCAGTGGCCAGGTCACACAGCAGAAATTCATCTGCAGGGATGGCCACCTGCGGTGCTCCTGTCTCTAGCAGTGTGCTGAGAGAGTTTCTCTGAATTTGAAGTCCAGTGTGACAGACTTTGCTTGTCTATCACCTACCAAATGGAAACCATATGAAGGAAGTCCCTGAGAGGAAGACTCTGGGATGTGGCATCATAGAGTGAAGGGAAGGCAACAGTACGGCATTAAAAAGAAGAGCAACACCAAGGGCTAACGTGAGAGTAGCCAGATGCAAAATCCGGTTATAGGAACCTAACTCACTGTGTGAGATCTGCTCTTCATTTACTATGAACATGCCACCTCTTTTATTCACCCAGTGTGTTTTTTTTGTACTAAGTCCAAGTGGGAAACAGAGATACTACCTAAACATGACACCATTTTCCTGTCATTTACCACTGGTGAAAAGAAAAACCATCATGAACTAGGCCTCCAAACCTTTGCTTTACAAGTGTATCTTAAAAATTGATCAAAAGGCTTAAAATTTTTTGATGATGTTATTTTAGGACATCATAGCATTTTAGCACAAACATGTTCCCTGGATATATAAATAAATCATTTCAGCTTATGTGTGTAGAATTTATCCAGCAAGCTTCCCTGTGAGATTAGCAGAAAATCTAAAATACTAAATACTAAAATACTATTTTACCATGAAAAGCAATAGCTGAAGCAGTTTGATGAAGCAAACTCATTTAAAGTTCAGATATGCTTCACAATGTCATAATTAAATTGTTCTGATATTTCTGATTCCTGTTACTACAACTAATTTACATAACTAGATGGTTCATTACATGAGGAAATTACTCAGCATTATTTCTTTAAACCTGTATTTAATACATGTATAGCTTTGGAATGCAGGCACATCATCTACATTGGCACTAGGCTGTAATTACTCTAATCGCGTTAGCATATATCTCCTTTGGTGTGTCTATACCTAGGCAGTCACTATAGGACTTAATTATCTATGAAATTATCAGTTTACCTCCGGAGTCTGGCCATTTAATGGTTGAACTTCTAAAGCTTCATACTGAATATTTCAATGTTAGAACAGTTTTCTAAAGTACTTCTTATGAAGTTGTATTCAAAATATAGCTACTTTGTAAGTATTGACTAGTCAATTCACTTTCTTTTATTTTTCAGTTTTGCACCACGGTTCTTCTTTTATTTCTCTTGCTGTTATTCTATAACTGTCAACACTGAAAAAGGATTTGAAAAATTATACTAGGCAGTTTTTGTACTTATTTAAAAACTGCAATAAATAAACTCTGTGAAAAGAAAGGTGGACCTTTAGTTGAAAAGAAGCAAAAATGTTTGTAATAGGTTTCTTAGCTATGCTCATGTATAACCATTTTTTCCCTTACAGTTTTTTTCATTATTAATTAACTACTGCAAATTCCAACTTCTAGCTACATTGGCTGGACTAAATGCTGGATAGATATGTATACGACCCATGCTAATACTGCTGTTTTGGTAGTTTAGGATCCACAGAGAAAAGTAGGATCCACAGGCAAAGTAGGGATGAAGAATGAGAAACATAAAAAAAAAATTAATTGTGCTATCTTAAGCAGATTTGTAAAGGGAATCTGAGCTTCAGCTACACCAACCATAGCTCTTTCTGAAGGTTTGCACTTGTTTCTTTACTGACACAAATGAGAAAAGAAAATAGAAAATGCATACAATGCCTTCAGAGAAAAAAGAGGATTTTAAAAGCCAATGGACTGTACTGCAGCTCATTAGCTGCTGATGAAAGTGATGCAGCTGAATCTTTTAGCAAGATGCATAAACAAAGATGAAGCAGAAATGGTTTGCAATTGCTGTATCCTGAAGATGTCTGAGATCTAGTTCAAATATTGGTTTCCACATCAGGGTTTTTCAGAGAAGCAATATTGAATATCTAACCACCTGCTGCTGGGCTCTGAACTGTCGGAATCCTGGATCACAGCGTTATGCAAGTACCAGTTAAAGCACTGTCCAAGAAAAAAATAATGTTTATCAATCAACAACATACATATGCATCATGCCACAATTTGTATTTGAAGATAAAAAGAGTTGAATATAGGTTATTATTGTGTGAATTGTGGTTAAATGATGACTTTTAAACAATATATACATTGAACACAGAAGCAGATTTTCCATAGCATGTAGAGTATTCGTCCTGCAACTACAGCACAGCCAAACGCATAGATGCAAATATACTCAAAATAACATTCAAACATATATACTATCACTGTAATCAAAATCATTATGTTGAAGAAAAAGCTTAAAAACACAATCTTAACAGGAATGAACACTGAGGATAGCTGTATTCAGGCAATTGACCTGTATATATTTATTTTCAATGTAAGATTTTCAGTTTTATCTGGCATTATTTTTTTCTGCTATCTACATCCCTGCTTAAAGCTTGTTAGCTACAGTACAAAAATCTCACTTCACTTTACTGTTCATGTCAACAAATGAGTGATGTCTTTGTGTTTTCTGAGTCTTTATAAGGCCTTGTATAGCTTATTTATTTCTGTACAATTCTTTACAATAAAATCTTAATGCTTCTACAGAAAGATTTACTTTATATTTTATACTGCAAATATATTTTATACTGCATAAGTATATTTTATACTGCAAATCTGGCATCTGAAAATCTTTTTTCAGACAACTAGTCTGGTGAAGAAAATCATACCTCAATACCTAATATTTATGACAGTACTGTTATAATTGTCTTCATAATTAAATTAGTAACAATGTAAGGCTTTGTATCATGATATATCCTATCAGATAATGTACCTTGAAGTCAGTAATTTCTTCAGTTACAGCAGTTCAATTATTTTAGTCTCTTCTGTACTGCTATCAAGATGTTAAGACTATAGGAATTTATCTTAATTCCCGCTGACAGCTCTATAACAGATGAATATCTTGAATAATCTCTTTTTTTTGGCTGGTTGTTTTAGGGTATTGTTCTACATCTGCCACTCATGTTGAGTCAGTTCAATTCTCAGTTGTATAATGGCCGTAGAAGTAGGTAAATAGATATTTTGCAGGATTTTTTTCCTCATTTAATTTTATTCTATGCTGAATGTGCCCAATCAAGGGTGAAAAATATTTCTTGAAAAGGAATATTTATATAAAAATATATGCAGAAAATTAACTAAAAAATGAACGGCATTAGGTTCAAGGGAAGGTATAAATCTGACAGCCAAAGTATGTACATGCAAAGACAAAAAGGAAAAACAAAAAAGCAAATAGTAAATAGAAAGCTGCGACTGTTTTCTTTCACTGGTATTAGAAGCATGTATCTTCATTTAATTGTTTATATGAGGAGAGAGAATAGATGATTGCAATACAGATATGCAGGCTTTTAGATTTGCCTTAAGGAAAATGCATATAATCATAAATGCACTGAAGCAGTACTTATGAATGATCAATAGATCTAACATTAAATCAGAAGTCAGAATACACTCAATGTTCATAACATCCTGCATTTTAAAATGTTTATAGACTATTACATAAACCATATGACTAATGACTTGTCATGTAATTATGTAACATATCAGACACCAAACTTTCCAGCCTTTAGTTTGGAGATCTTTAACTTAACAGAGAATACGAAATTCTTCTTAAATCTTAATCCAAGGTATAAATTTTACAAAAACAAATCTACTCCTTTATATCAGTGAATAGCTATTTTGAAAGGATAAATAATATTCTTCAGTCTATTTAAATAATGTGTTTTGATTTCTTTCAGCTCTCATGCATTAAAATTTTAATCTTTTTTTAGCAAATAAGCTTATCATTCAATCAATATTAGTTATTACTGGGAACTGTAAAAATAAGAGCATGAAACTTGCACCATTTTAAAACAGAGAGAGAAAAAAACTCCCTGTATTTGATTAACAGACCTGATCTGAATTCAGAATTGGCTGGGGGCCCTAGCATTATGTCAAACGCCTTTGTACATCTGGGTAGGCTGTGTAACAGAACAGAGTTTAACAACAAGGATCAGTCATGAACACATCCCAGGAGGGTTTCTGCAGAGCATCACTGATTTCATAAGGCTGCGGTGAGGGCAATGCTCAGTCAAAGGTCATCTCAGTATAAACAAGAACTAATTTGCTGCAACAAAAAAGAGAGATGACTGCATCTTTGCCAAAATCAGGATAAAAATAGGTAGTACTGTAGCATAAATTCATTAGACAAATTACAAATTGTGCAAGTCATATTTACTGGGCAGGCTAAGGGATTTATAACGGCACAGTGACTCTCTATCTCTTTCTACATCAATTCATACTTAGGTCGCATGATGAGAATAAATCTGTGCTGCTGCTGGATGCACTTTCCTGCTCTCCAGGCAAGCAGCATCCTGACTGCCTACTAACTTGTGAGCATCTAATTGGAAGAGATGATTCCAGACATGATGTGTTGAACAAATTCTGCTCACTTAATCTGGGATGAATTATACAAAATTTTGCCCATACCAATGGCATTCTATTGTAAATTGTGAAAGTGAAATATTAGTCTATTATATTATCGCCCTGCAGATAGTCTAAATCTGTTTGTTCCTACATAAAGAAAATATACATAAACCACAAATCAATTCTATCCTAGCAGATAGATTAACTAAACACCTAGTAGAAAGCATACCATAGAATCATAGAATCATAGAATGTGTAAGGTTGGAAGGGACCTTATAGATCATCTAGTCCAACCCCCCTGCACACGCAGGGTCACCTAGAGCACATGGCTCAGGGCTGCATCCAAGCGGGTTT
>JAUBOD010000192.1:0-21060 GCA_032353885.1 Nothura maculosa
GTGGAACTTCCGATGCTTCAGTTTGAAGCCATTTCCTCTCGTCCTATCACTGTCCACTAGTGAATAGAGGCCAACCCTATCCTCCTCACCCAAGTCATGGGTGACTTGAACTGGGACTAAGCACTGAGAGCCACTTGGTTTGCTTCTTTCTCTGTTCTTATGCTTCTGGAAGGGAGGAAGAACCTAGTTAAAGAGAAGATCTAGACTAGGCTTTCAAGAGAAATAGGTTTTTATGTTTTGTCCTGGGTAGAAAACTTTTCTTAGGCTTTACCTTCTGCTTTCTAGCAACTCTTTTTGGCAAGAAATAAAGAAAGCTAAATACACTCTACAGCTTGGACTGCAAAAAGAAACTCAGGGTTAAACATCAAAGAGGGCTTACAAACAAACAAACAAACAACCTGCCACTGGTGAGAGAATGTCCAGAGGGAAATAGCCCCATTCAAGAGATGAATAAACAGGAAGCTGATTCATTTTGCTGGTTGCAGTATCTGGCACTTCATTCACCTGTGTCTCAGCGTGTTCTTTGTGAATGGTTGCGTTAGCTTTCTGTGGTGCTGTTCATAGGCTTTCCAGGTAAAGGAGCAGTGGAAAAGATGTGATCCCTGCTTCACTTCCCCATAATATGTCAAGATACATGTATGAATCAGAAACCTGCAAGGATCTCATGCAGAAGTTACTTATTAAAGCTTTTTGCCACTAGAAAATTGTTTTTCATCTTCCAACCGTATAAATGTAAGAAGTATTTTTTTCAAAAGTGAATTGTAATGCATTTTGTGTTCGCTTTCACCCTTATAAGGCATTCCCCCCGTCTTTTTTGTTTGTGTTGTTGAATCAGTGTTAACATTTTTCAATTATTTAGTGATATCATATTAGGATAGCTCTATAGCTTTATATATATATATAATATATATGTATGTATATATATATAAATGTAAAATCTATCCAGGCTACTCAGTGCTAGTAATAGTTCAAAGTTCTGTATACAGATTTGAATACTGTGGTGGAAGAACATTACACTTATAGTGATGTAAGACCCATTTGAAAGAGTTCACAATGGCAGGTGGAGATCAGAAAAGCCTCATCTATGAGGAAGGATCCAAAAAATTGCATTTATTTGGTCCAAAGACAAGTTTGAAGGGGAAGTATTTGAAGATATAAAATATGCTTAAGTGTAACAAAAAGAGACGTTTTGTTCTCCTTATTCAAGGTGGTTAAGGGAAAGAGTAAAAAAATTGCAAGAAAATTCAGGCTGCATGAAGCTTTCAAGGACATAAAATAGAGAGGTAGAGAGGGACCGAGACTTTCTGACACTCAGATATGTCTACATGCTATTTTGGAGGTAAACATGAGCTCCCGGGCCAGCTGATCTGGAAGCAGTTCAGCTACAACCAACATGGTCCTGCGCCAAGCTAAAAAGGCCAACTGAGGGCAACGCTCTAGTTCCCCCGTGTCTGGCTCTCAGAGAGGAATCTGTAGCCTTGATGGTGGTATTTTTGCTAAAAGACAAAGCAAGGTGAGAATAAGAGGCTGCTTAATAGTTTAAAATGAAAACAGGATAAATAGAAACTTATTAAAATATATCCAGGACACTGTGTTTAAATTTTATTTAGTGTTCATGTACTTTTGAGTTACTGCAGATTTAGTGCAATTACTGGAGTTTAGTGCAGATTAAAATAAGAATGCTCATACAGCAAATCAAAATTGTTGTGTTTGCTGTTTTCTAATGAGGTACATGTAAAAACCAATAATGTGTTAATGTGCAATGGTAGGGCTCCTTTGTAAGAACTGCAGAGAGGTATGAATGTGCAGAATTGCAATAAATACACAAGAATTCCCTCTTTTAAATTCCACTAGGCCAGAACACATCACCCTTCTATAACACCATGTTCAGAATTACCAGTGCTTTTTAAATATGTAATGTACTATCAGTATCATTGGTTACACAAAATACAACCTGTGCTAGGTATACACTTTGTGTTACTAAAGTGTATTTTTAAGTGAAAGGTCTGTGCACAACTAAGTAAAAACTTGCGAAGTATTTATTAAAGACTTTTATTTTGCTGTGAAGCAGTGATTGCTTGCTGGACACTTTAGGTAGGGAGATGTTTACTTCAGATGTCACTGATGACTTGTTATCAGTGGTTTATGTGGTTTAGTCAAACTACTGGGTAGGCAGTCTAGGTTGAGGACCTCAAGTTTTCTTTATCAATGAAAAATAAAATGTAGATCTGAAATGGATTGCAGAATCAGACATGTGGCGTATGGAAGAGCACATGTGCTTTTAATGCTCCATTTTTATGGCACAGCTTCCCTGACAGTTAGCATTGTACACTTCAGCAGTACAAGTACTGATAACTATAGCATCATATTTGAGCTGAGTGTGCAAATGTAAAAGGTTTCTTTTTGTTAGCTAGCTAGCACAAGGGGATAGAAACAGAAAGTGTTAGAAGAACATCCAAAAAAGCTTGCAGGAAGACAAGCCTTTGGACACAGTTTAGAAAAGACCAATGTGACATAAGACTGTAGAAAGGAGCAAACAGAAAACCAGCTCTCCTGTCTTGCTGGCATTGTCTTAGGTAATATCTCTGTTTTACACACATGATAATTCAGGTCTGTGAAAAGCCCTGTTGAGCTTCTCAGCAGTTGCTCTATTCCTCCCACACAAAATAGTTTAAGGGAACAAGCTTCCAGATATCCACTGAGATAACAAGCCTTTTATTTTTTTTTTCTTTACTTCCTTTACAGGCTTGTTTTTTCATTAGATATCATCACATATATGCACATTTGAGGTGTATTTTAATCTGGATTTAATTTCATGGACATATTCTGGGAAGTAGTATCATTTGGCAAAGGATATATAAATTGGAAAACCAAGAGTTCTCTTGTGTAAACATGTAGGTAGTTGGTCAGTTTTCTAGATTTAGAGGATTTGTATTTTCTAATTCTGTGTTTAATCTAAAAATAAAGCAGCTTCTTTCCTTTGCTATTTAAAGTGTTTCGGGGTAATGTGCTATACAAGATCAAAAAATTATTGCTTATGGTATAAATAAAGTATTGATCTCTTCTGTAGTGAATATAAACTACTGATAGACCTGAGGATTGCAAAAGGAAAGCGTGTGTGGACTTAACAGGTGACTTGAGCTGTGTGTTTTTGTGGTCTCCACACACAGGCACACGGGTCTGAGGAATCACAGCGGAAATGAGTGATGGCGAGTGATGCACTACGTTGCTGGAAATGTAGAAAATTCATAGCAAGTTCTGCTTGCCTTACAAACTGTCATGGAAAAGAACCATTTAAAGTAAGTATGGAGTCTGAAGGAGGGTTGTAGCTTTTGGGTTTTAAATAGAGGAGAAGTGTTATGTGTGTTTTCACATAGTAATTTACCTCTTGAGACAAATACTAACCCTATGAATGGGTCAGACCGTAAGCTGTCAGACTCTTTGCAAAATATGTTGACAAGATAGTCCATACATTTTTGAATGCTGAATCAAAGGGGGAAAAAAAGAAATAGGATTTGATGTGATGTTTTGTTTGTTTTTTAAACACAGTAAGAACCACACCAGTAGAAGTAGAAACAAATAGTATTTTTAAAGAGTCTACATAGTATTGTTAATAGGCCGTATTTATTGACCCATATGTGTATAATTTAGTAGTCAGAAATCAATGTTTTCAGTGCAGGCATTTGCAGTATAGCAAGACGTACTCTGGCCTGGTGTGTCTGAAACAGAGCTCTCTGTACTCTTCCAGCCAAGAAATCCCTGTCATTGCTGAGAAGCAACAAAATATTTTAAAAGCCAGGAAACAAATAACTATCTTAATTTTACTGCTTCTTCAAGGATGCTTTCACAGATTTTATTTTCATAGCTGACATGCACATAAGTCTGTATGTTGGTGACATAAGTCAAAATTATGGGAAATATCATCAGAAATTGAGCCCCTTTGGGTAGAAAATAATTTCCTCATCCAAGAACTGGCATGTTCTCTTCTAATGGTTTCTTTAATGCTGCTCAGAATACTTAAAGGTGTCATCTGCCTGCAGCATTTTGGACACCTGTATGCATCACTTTCTGTTGATCAGCTTCACAAATTAATGGCTTATATCCTGAATATGCATTTATACTTATCAAATGCATTTATCTTGGGAGTCAGCAAGTCTTTGTTATATTTGCATAGCTTTTTAAAACCTCTGTTTTCTTGGCAATGTGAAAAAGTAAAAGAAAACATATCTTTCTTTGCTTTAAAAGCAGTGTATTTTTACATGGTTTGGGTTTTGCAGCAGACAGGGAGAGGTTGGGGATAATTTCAACTCTTTTATGGCAAAAATAGTGAACTTTGTATGTTTGTCTGTTGCATGGATGCTCTTGGTGGGACAAGGTCCTCGTTTGCTACAGGAGATTTACTTTCTCTGTGCACACAACCAGAAAATTTCCTTGCATGTTCATGTAAATAGCAGATAAATAAACATAAGTTAGCATGTTTTCTGAGACACTGGATAGCAAATATTCTGCAAAGATGAGAAGAGTAATATTTTCACTTTGTTAGCAACTGCATTCTTTTCACGCTGAGTTTGATATGAGGAAAAAGACAAGACAACCAGGACAAATACACCTGGATATTTTAATTCTACAGCCATTTTTTTAATTGAAGAACTTGTAAAAGCTCCTGTTGTCCATATATAGATCCATTTTAACATCTTGGCATAAGACAACTGTTATTCCCGTGAGCTTTGTAACATAGGAGTAATTTTTTTTTTGTTTTTAACTTTTAACATCTGCTTTTAAAACTTCTACACTTCCCTTTTGTATAGCTTAGCCAGCATTATAATTTGTCATTCAAATTTTATATATATGTGTTTTTTTTTAAAGAAATTCATTACACACTAAAATATATATAATTATATTTATTTTAGCTGTATTTACTTAGTTCATGGAAGGCTGCAATTTGGAAGCTCAGCTAAAATCCAAAAATATGCCTAGTTCTTTGAAACCTTGCTTTTCTCTCTGCAGTTGGTCACATTATTGAAGTAAAAACTGAACAAAACTTACAAAACTTATACTATGAACCATTTTTAGAAAATTAATTTGAAACTCTTTGTAAAATGATTCTTTGATACTGAATACCATTTTCAAATGAACTTAACTTTGTCCTGTGTTCACTGGAAAACTGATAATTGAGAGATCAATTTCCTGATACACTTAGAAGATCAACCCCTTCACCATTTCTGTTCTTATAAAACAAAAATACCTCACTCTCAGAGTCTGTCCCCTGTCCTTAGATTGAGAAATAGTGTGTTACTGGCTGCATCTGTTTTATTTTTTGCATAGAGTATACACAGCATCTTTTGAATTTTATCAGTTGTGATGAAAACACTGGCTGAATTTGAGTGGCTAAATTCTGGCTATTTTCAAAGAAAAAGCATATGTGAATGTTGAATATCAATACAATATTTCTGTATTTAACAGACACCTCAACTTTCAGCTGTTGCTCAGGAAACTTGCAACATATGGCATGTGAGCTTAGAAGCCATTCCAGAGTGGGTAAAATGTGCTATTGAAAAGGTAAATTTTAAAAAAAGTTGCATCCTTTTTGTTCAATAAAATATGAAGTAAGTAAGAACGAATAACAAAGACACTTTTCCCCTGAGATCCACATATAATTTATAGACATTTTATTGAGAGAAGTTTCATTAGTTGTTTGTATCTATTACCGTTTACAGCAGATTTGCTTTTTTTCCTTTCCTCTTAAACATTTTTTTCTATATGCACAAAACCTAGAAGTAGAATATTCTGTTCTCAGCCATTTATGCATGAATGCTTAAAATGTATTTGTCCAACTAACACAGGATACCTCTTTATTTCATCAAATATTTAAATTTATATTAACTATATAGTTTTTGTATTTTGTCTTGATCATTGTATCTTGTAGGACTTGCATTTGTCCTAATGAAGAATGGTAAGGAGCACATTTTTCAAAAAAAAAAAAAAGGACTGAGAGTTTATTAGAGGTCATTTATAATATTATATCTGTCTCCTAAATCACCTGTGCTATTTTGTCATATAAATAGAAAAATGCAGCCCTACAATTTCAAAAGTCTCATGATAAGCAGTATTGCTTTGGAGTTTTATGTGCCTACCTGAAGTTAGAAAGCAGCTCACAGCTTTGTTGTCACAGTGATTGCTCCACTGCAGTTCAATATTTAACTTTACTAAGGGTCAAGAAGCTAATATTATTGCATGGGTTTAAGAAGCAGAAATAATAATAGTCTGTCACTGTAAGTTTTTTTCTGATCACTCTTACCTGATTTTGGGAGTCACATGCAATTCTTTAAATTAGTAATCTCTTAAAATTACTGATCTCTTATGCTTCAGCACTGCATGGCAAAGTAGTGTGTCTGTTTCACAACAAAATTCTCCTTTGAGGTGAGGAAAAAAGACTTTCAGCAGCAAGGAGATATTTTCCTGTTGAGTTTCCTAATCTTGAATGCCTCATAATGAAGACCCACATTTTGTTTTACTACTTCATATTTTTTATGATCTGTCATTGCTGCTGGTTTCATACATTTTGCTGTTAGCTGTTGCTGTTAGCTGTTGCTGTCCAGCCTTCTGGTGTTTACAAGCCTAGAGATATAACTTGGAGACCTGGAAAATAAGAAAACCATAGACCATGATTATGTGGAAAAGGCTCAAAATACTTGCTCGGGATTACAGAGGATCAGTGTTCTTCTGGTCTGGCAGCAAAGACAGAGAATTCAGTTCTACAAGAAAGCCTTCAGCTGTCTAGCCCTGATTTTGTCCTTTCCCTTGCTGGAAACTTGCCTCATTCCCTTCTGACTTCTGTGGAAAGGTCCTCTGGGTTTATGGGTAAATATGTGGGCTTTTGACACAATTCTTTTTTACCAGGATCTGAATAATTTTATGATTATGTGTTATTTCCTGCTGTATTACTTCTGAATCAAAGGCTAAATCATTTTACATAAGCAAGGTATATTTGCAGGCAGTAACAACCTACTGCTTCCTGACCAGTTCTTTTTTACCATCTGTCCCTGTTCTTAACCAATCTCATTGGGTTTTATATGCACTTCAGTGTATAGAAATTCTTAAATTGTCTGTCTCTTTCCTGCTTTCCCCTTTTATGCAGCCCACCATGAAACTGTGTCCCTTCAACCCTTGCTGATTTTCCTCCTAGCACCTCCTCCGCAGTTAGGCTGTTGCCTCCTTTACTGAGTCAGTACTTCCACAGTCTGCTTCCAAGTTCATGTTAAATAAGTATTGAACTCCTTTGTATTACACCTCTGAGCACGTAGGGCAGAGATGTCCTTTCTCTTCCATTTCTTCTTTCCAAGGCTCCTTATCTTCTTCCCTGACTCTTCATAGATTTTGTTTCTATCCTGGACTTGGAGATCCAAGATACTATTCCACAGTGCAGGACTGCCAATAGGACTCACTGAAGGCACTAGGGAAATGGAATGCAGGAAACTCATAGTAAATCTTTGAAACAGCTTAGTAGTTTTGGGAAGCTGTTCAGCCTCACAAATTCTGAGAGGAACTGTGCGTGTTGAAGAATTTTCAGAGATCTTTAAAGTCTTCAGAAAGCCTTATTAAACATATGTAAACTGATTTTTTTTTTTTCCAAACTAATAACATGTCCAGACTCAAGCAGATTCTCATAGGAGCAACAAAAGACACATCTCTTACATGTTGTGAAATTTCAAGCTTTTAGCACAAAACATAGAAGTAAATTTCTCAAAGAGTTTCCAGAAATTTTTCCAGTGTATCTTTTTTTAGCGCATAACTCTTTTCTGAAACTACATTTTTCTGAAGCATTCCTCTAGATGTGTATCATTCATGGCAACATCTTCTTGATCTAACTTGCAAAGAGAAAGGCAACTAAAAGCAATGCTTAGCTAGAAATGTTGGGCAGCATCTGTAGTATTCAGAGCTGAATTTCACTTTCAGCTCAAGGCACACAAGTGAGTGATGTGTGACTGATAATCTTGTTTCTCATATTTGCTTTGAACCTGCAAACGCTTGCATAACTTTATTCCTTACAAATGTTTCAGCTTAGGAGATTAGTACATTTATTTTAAGTCACATGTGTATGTAAGATGTGCATTTATAGATCTGTGTTTTTTCCTTTGAAAAAGTAGCTTTAGATTTAAAGCTTACAAATTACAAAAAAACGAAAATAATCTCCTTAAAGATACAAAAAAGAGTTTGTGATGGGTCATGTTGTGATGCTCTGTACACCAAAATACAGTAAGTACCCCTTAAAGTCATGGCGGGCAAGCAGAGCAAAAGCTACAGTCATCTTGTGAGAAGTCTTCTTCCACTGTACTTAGTATTCAAGAGATGTACCAGCACTCACAAAACTCAAGTAGGAAACTGTGTGTGCCAGGTCCACATTAGCAGGGTAAATTGATTTGTATTTTAGAGGATTTAATAGTTTCAATAGTTAGACAAATGTAGACAAATTTTTAAAACAAGTTGAAGCCTCTACATTTTGAAATGTGAGAGTCTTTTGTCTGCATTCATTAGAATTAGTTATCACTTCAGCAAGCAGTGTTTTTAAGAAAACATTATTTATAGTGGATTTTCTTTTTTCCTTTCTTTTTCTTTTCCTTTTCCTGTAGGCAGTTTCTTTTCCTGTGTGTAAAAGAGTTTACTTTTTGTTTTTCATTAAGGGAGAAAAGTAAATCCAGTAATGGCTTCTTAATCGTTCTTTTACAATGAGTCTGTTGTTCTTTTTTCTTTTCTTGCTAATAGGCACAGTGGACAATTGGAAAACTGCACTGTCCCTTCTGTGAGGCCCGCTTAGGGGGCTTTAACTTTGTTTGCAACACAAAGTGCTCCTGTGGACAGTCTGTAAATATACATTTGTGCAAGAGTCGGACCGACTATCAGGCAGCCTTCGCTGCCGAAGCAGCAAATCAGGCAGCAAAACACTTGACACTACGCAAAATTCAAACTGGTTTTAACAGGGATCCCCGCCACAAACTGGTGTCTGCAGCTTTGGAGATCAGAAATCAAGGGTTTTCATACATGGCCAGAAATAATAATGGTAGCGGAAGATTAGCAGAAGCACTTTGTCTGGAAGTAAGATCATCCAGTTTTGAGATGAAGAGTAAAAGACTTCCCTTAGATACATTAAATCAAAGAAAAAAACGGTCTGCTGCCTGGCCTGTGAATGATGCATGCACTGTAAAAGCTTTTCACAGAAGATCTCGCAGTTTGGATTTAAATATCAGAGAAAGTCTTGTTTTGTTGCCTGCTTTATATGGAACTTCCAGTGTGGGAACTATTTGCCGTGGCCAGAATGAAAATCCACCTGTTTACACAAGATGTGACTTGCAGTTAGAGTCCAATCAGAAAGGTGAGACTGCTTTTCAGAACCAGTATTGTTCAAATGCTGATGAACTACGGAAAAGGTTTCAAGTTACCTCCTTTAATGCATTAGTGCACAGAGAAACAGAAAGCGAATGTGATTTTGAAGCTGCTGGACAATATTCTGGGAGTGACATCGCGCACCCGACACCTTTTGTGATGAACCTTTCCTCATCCACAAGTGCTGTAGAAGAGGAACAGCACGGGGCACCGGTTGGTCCAGTGCAACCTGCAAGTATTTCCTTAAACCAAAAGCTGAATAAGAGAGAAAGAAACAAGTTGAAAAGCTTAAGGAGAAAACAAAGAAGGCGAGAACGGTGGCTACAGAAGCAGGTAGGTGTTTAGAATGAATTATATTGTAAAGTTGCTCTTGTAAGTCATTAAGTTGCTCTTGTAAGTCGTTCAGGCCTTCAAACAAGAACTCTTGATCTCTTAGTACGTGAATAGTTTTTAAATTCTACCTAATCTGTTCTTTCTCTGTAGAATTAAATCTTGATGGGTAAAGACAAGAATGTAACTAGTTTCTGTCTGGCTTCTTCTGATGCATAAATAAGAAATCTTGTAAAACTTAATAGGATCAAAGGAAATCAAAACATTTGTGTCTTTTAAATTGCAAACACTGGCATCCAGGATTTCGAAACTTTTAAGTAATATTGTTTGGGAGTATCTTTATGCATACCTTATTTTTAATAAGATGCTATATTATTTGCCATAACAAATAATTTTTTTTTTGAATAATGAATTGGTGTTGTTAATATTCCCATGTCTTTAGTAGCTAAATATTTTGTATGCCAAAATAACAGATGTTAGACATTCATATCACATACATTTATTATTAACTTATTCAAACCATCTAAACAGGAATAGTGCTAAAGGCCGTGGGTTGTCATGAGATTTGGGTTTGGGGGAGGGAAAGAGAAGAGCAAAGAGACCAGGAATATATCTTAAAATGAATAGCACGGTTATCACTTACTCAGAGGAAGGAAATTAAATAAAGGAGAAATGATATGCATGTCTGTGAAAGAAAAGTTCTCATAAAAATCCTGCCATAAAATACTGCATTTTCAGATAGAGCATACACGTGATGGAATTCACACCACAAAAATAGTATATACTTATATACACTTACACTTAGGAAGTCTTATACACTTATACTTAAGAATATATATATATTATATATACTTAAGAAGTATATATACTTACACTTGAGAAATCATTCCTATTTGGGTTGACATGCCTTTGTTATAGGCTTAGAATGTTCCATGTAAAGCTTCTGTAAACCATAGCTCACAGATTTGTGTGTGTGAATGCTTTACATTTGTTAGCAATGTAATTTAAATTAGTATGTATGCCTTATCTAGAAGCTGCTAATGTTATTTTAATTAATAGTGCTCAAGTAAGATGCTATATTGTTTTCATTAGTTTGCATTTAAGACACTATGCTATATAGGGATAATAATATATGAATGTTGCTTTGACCCTTTGCACATATTTTTTTTTTTCTTTATTCAGTCTTATTCTTCCACTGTCTTCATACTATTTCACTCTGCTCAGACAGTGAATGACTCCAGACTCTTCTAAATGTTGTCAGTAGATCCTTTAGAATATCCTACAAAATCAAAGGTGAACAGGGAATTGAAGGTCAAGTAATGATTGCATGGAAGATGTCCCTCTCAAATAAATGTGCAGATCCAGCTTGAAAATGTGATGACTGGGACGTATGATAGGAATATTTCAGTATGGCATGTATGCTTTCATCTGAAGGAAGGTTAAGTTTGGGGGTTTTGATGTTTGTTTTTGGTTTGTGTTAGCCAATATTGCAGTTGGCATTGTGATATTTTGAAAACTCGTTTGGGCTTTGTAAAGTGTCTGTGATACTGAGAGTAAAGAAGCTTTCTAAAGTCTGGATGTCTTGTCACAAGACCAGCACTCAGTGATGAATTTAGAGATGCTTCCATGTTAGAGGCCTTAAAATGTTTTTTATAATTTCCAGAGCTCACTGCTTCTGTTGAATAAAATACTGATGCAAAAACCCGGTATATATGAACATTTGCAGTTGTTTTAGCTGGGGTTTCTTCAGCCACCTTCATCTTTGCTAGATGTTATTCTCTAGATGAAAATTTTGCGCATATTTCCCTAATTCGTGATAGCTGAAAGAAAAATATACTTTCAAATCTCTGTTAAACCTTGCCAAACCAATTCTTCCACATTATTTTTTATTATTATTTTGATTTGTCTAATGCTGCCCTGTTGTTAAGTGCCAAGAACTAAAAACTAAGCATGTGAAACAAATTATGCGGTTTTGAACAGTGTTTGGGGAGGGAGGTTCCTTGGGGTTTGATCCTTGTAGGGCCCTGATGTCCCTACCCCTGCTGGCAGCCTGTGCAGGGCAGGCCATGCCTAGCAGGCAGCTAAGGGGCTCCCTCGCTGCAGAGGCTGTGGAGGAATCCGGACATCGCAGCCCCTCCGCAGCGCGACGTGTCCTGACGTGTCAGTGTGTCCTGACGTGTCGTGTTGGGAAGGTACCAGACCTCGGCCCCTGCCCAGCTGCCCTTGTCCTGCTTCTCATCAGCTCCGACACCCTCTGCTGCTGCAGCTGCGGATTGTCCCGGCGATGCCTGGAACAGGAGCTCGTGGTGCTCTCAAACCGTGATTATGAGCATACTTTTCACTATCCATTTACATTATCAGGTGGTAAAACTTCACAGATAGAAGAAAACTTAAACTTTTGAGTGGATGGGATGCAGGATTTTTGATAAAAGACAGTGGGGAGCGTTTCAGGTGCTCTTTCAAGCACCTCGTTCAAAACTGCAATGGGAAGTAAATCTTTTAATTTATATCTATCAACATTACTATACAGCTTATTTTTACTTATAATTAAAACTTTTCCCAGAAAGCAGCCCGAGAGGATGAACCTTTCCGGACTCAGCACTTCTTTTTCTTTGCAGATGCACAGGCTGCTTCTCCACTCTTATTTCATAGTGTGAGAACCAGAAAACAATATCATGTACTAACAAATACTAATACAATGTACCAACAATATGTACAATGCTTCTCATTAAGAGTGTAATAGGAAGTGCCTCGCCAGTATAAATAATGACTTTTATTACTCGTGATAGCCAAGAATATGAAGTATTTCTGCTGTAACAAGAGGCACACAGAAGGGAATTTGTATGTTTGCATTATTTACTGAAGTCTGAAACTTGTTTTCTGAAGAATTCAGTCAAAGAAGTATCTTCTGCTTCTCTTAGTTCTTTTGTTTCTGTTTGCAGTCATTTATATAGCAGACACTATAGCCAGCTTGCAAATTGCAGTATCCTCTTGGATATTATTTATGGGAGAAGAAAATATTATTAGGTATTTGCTCCACACCCGAGATATCACCAGTGCTTTTGTGTATTTCCTAAAACTTGGAAATGTGTGTCTGAAAAGAGGACTGATGCTCAGTCTCCAGGAAATAAGTTTGCTTGCGAGCTCCCAGTGTTAATCAGAACTAAGCATAAACAGATGGCTAAAATATGTTTTGCCACACCATCCTGTGCTAAATATTTTCGTCTTGGCCTGCAGCCTTGAATTTTCATGTCTACAATGCTGATCTCTAGCAACTGATGGTCTTGTAGCAGAGACACTAGATTTGGAAGATTTAACTTAGTCACTTCATCAGTGTTTCTCGGTCATGGGTAAATTGGATTACATTCTTTTTCATGCATTCTTGTGTTTGTATTTAAGCTATAAATCCTTCAGGTGTCTCATCATGTGATTGTGCAGTGGATTTCAGGCATCCCTGCTGTGATGCTGCTCTAAAAAAATGTATATATTTTGTATATATATATTTTCTCTGGTTACTTATGGATTCCTCGACTGTTTTTTTGCAAGAACAAATGTATCATTTAGTGTTGGGACCAAAGTAAGGTAGGATGAGAAGGAAGTGAAATGAAACCACAGCTGACAAACTGCAAGGTGTAAAGATTAAGGTGTGGGTCAAAAAAAAAGACCCCTAAAAAGCTCTTTAATGTAGGTAATGAGGAACTTTACCCTGAGTAATGAGGAAATAGAGCAGACTGTTCAAAGTAAAAATTGGAAACAGTGTTTCGTGCATTTCCCTGGTGTTTTTCATCAACACTTTATTAAACACTTAATGATGATTGCAGATCAGAAGGGAAAACTTGTCTTTGGAATTTCTTACATTTCTTACAGTTAGGAGCCGACTTCACATTTAATGCAGTTTGGAATCGTGGGGGAGCATGTGTGTGTGTTTCGTCCTTTTAAATTTTCTTCCAAGAGAGTGCCTGCATTGGAGAAGATGCCACGTCTGTCAGTTCCCATTATTGGTAATTTGCAATCAAGTTTCTAAACTTAGTCTTTTATCTTCTATTTGAACAATGGAAGTTTAGATATATTGTTTCTAAAGATTAGGCTCAAAAAGGCAACGTTTTGATGTCCTGAGCACGGAGAAAAGGAATAGAGTTGATGTAGTGGCGACTGACATTTTTGATAATGCTGGCAGACAGAAGGAAGCAAATTCATGCTCATTAAAGAAGACTTCTCCCCCACAGTCTTTAAAAAAAGTCTAACAGTTTTACAAAAGTTTCTAGATGGTTTGTAGCTCAAGAAGTTGAACACTTTCATGTGACTATATTTTGATATTTTTGTATTTCTCATTTTCTTCTATGTATAGAAAGAGGAGAGCTTATGCATAGACTTTTTCAAAGTATAATTAGAAGATGTAAATAGATGTAACTTAGAATATCTCAATTTCCATTTGTAGATTAAAATTAGTACGTCTCGGGAAGAGGAGAGCCAAAATTGCAGTGCATCTCTGCAATGCACTTTATCCAAAAGAAAGAAACTGTGTCCTTTCCTTCCAGTAGTATACTTTTTATGTTAGCTTTCATACAGCAAATACATTGGTTAAGAAAACAGTTTTCTCATTAGAAATATTAAACTTATTTAATAAGAAACAAAGCAAAAGACATTAAAAAAGAAAAAAATTACTTGACTGCAGCCATGGTGAAGGAAGATAAACACCATGAGGAGCGTTAGATTTACTTGGCTCCTGGAATTGGCAAGAGCAAAAGATTTGGGAGCCTTGTGAGTGCTTCCTAATGGAGCAGAGCAGGTTCATTGCAGAGAGAGCTGCACGATGAGGAACGAGCATTACACCAAAGATGCTGGGAAAAGGAAAAACTTGGGGCAGTCATTCACATGGAAACCAAACTTCTGCTCTGCCTTCTTCTGTGCTTCCTTGGTTCATACTTTTTACGATCTTTGCTCATGTTGGCCAAACTCGACAGAGTGATAGAAGTTTTATCTTCAGATAACCACTTGTTTTTTAAAGAAAATGTCAGAAAGATGGATAAACATGTGAGGCCCTTTATGTGCCCTATTGTGGGGTCCTTGTAATTCCCCTTGGCTGCACAGTCATAGAGCAAAACTCTGCTCCTCTTGAGGTTCATTGTATACATTGTGGTATAGTAACATAGAGAAAAAAATGTTGATTTTTGGGCATTAGAATAAATCTACTGGACAGGAACATAATGATTGTATTCCTTGTATAGGCAATTACTGAACTGAAAGCAGAAGACCTTTGCTGTAGTCCCTGCTGCAATATGGAGCTTCCAGCTGCAGCACAACAGACCCGTCTGGTTTCTAATTGTAAGCAGATCCAGTAGGATATAAATAATATGTTAGAATTACTACAAGATGATTTTTTTTTCTGGACTGGAGTCTGTTGATCTGTATGGAATATATCCATATTTGGAATGATATTGATTATTGTGTTGATATCTGTCTCTTGGATTTCTTTTATTCTAAAAATATCTGGATTCTCCTTAGCTTAGGCATAAATAGCTAGTGTACTCAAAGTGTTTTTATACAAGAATGAGCAATTTTTGAGAAAAAGAGAGAGAGGCTGAAATGTTGCTGATCACAACAGGGAGAAAATGCAAGGAGGCTGTCCTGGGAGTAGCACGCAGCAGTCACACTTGATCCTATAGTCATGGGACACTTGAATGGAGAGCAGAGGCAGTGAGTGGGTGCTCAAACAGGCTGCTGAGACAGCTTGTTCTCCAACTGCTGCCTGCGGTTGTTTTCCATGTCAGTTGTTTAGGTGGAGCTCCTGTAAAACCTGTCCTGGGTGATAGAGAGCTTCAGCTCCTCCACCTCCTGAAGCAAGGGCTGTGTTCCAGTTTATCCATGCCACAAGTCTGTCACGTTCAGCTATGAAGACTCATTTGAGCTCTTGCTTCTAACACAGATTATTTTTGGCATTTGGAAGCTCAGCAAATCCAGTTCAGAGTATCTGTTCATCTGTCTGTAAATTCCTCTGTAATCTTTTCCCTACGCTCCTGGCATCAGGCTGCCTCTCTTACCCTTCTGTGCACTGGAGGTGATGCCAGAGAAAGAGCTTGGGATTTGGTGCAGTTCCTTCTCCGTATTTTATGTGCATTTTCTCACCTTGTCTTCATTGTCTTCTTTGCACAGACAAAGATAGGTAGAGTTTAGCTGACAAATTGTGGGCCTTGAGTGCCAGAGTGGGGCTGCTCCGTGTAAGAGAGCAGAGGAAAGGGGAGGCTGCTCCTTCAGCTCCCCCTTGTCGGGTTGCGGCTGTTGGATGGGACTGGAGCTGAAGTTGGGAGAAGCTGAAAAAAGTTAATGGAGCTGAAGTGCAAATGCTCATACGAAAGGCCTGACACTTGTCCTATCCTGGATTTTGTTCTCTTCTGCAAAGTGTGCGTTATCCATTTTTGTTCAGAACGTCAGTCTGTCAGAACTGCTGGATTGGCATGGCGGAGTTCTTCTTGAACCAGAATTGTTGAGGGATTTTGCTTTTCCTGTACATCAGCTGCAAGGAAACTGCCTGTGTGAGTCAACATATCCTCAATACATTATTGCAACATAGTTTTATCTTGACTTCCTAGACTATTCAGACTACAACATGATCAGAATCCCGCAGCGTCAAAATATGCCAGGATGTGGTTTTCTTGTCAGTTTAAATGGCAGTATGAGTAAGCAGCCTGGGCAGAGGTTTCGTGTTCCTGTTGGTGAAAAGGAGCCTGGCCACAATTGTCTGCTCTTCTAGTCTTGTCTGACTTGCAGTGACCTGACTCAGAGAGGTGAACCAAGTGAAAGCCAACAGAGCACAAACTTGTTGTCTATTGATTTTCCTCCCTAATTTGGCTCCTGCTGAGTTCAGTAGGTTGCTGCAGCCGGCATAAGAATACAGGTGGAGTGCGTGGTTAGAAACAAAGAAACAGCAGCCATCGTAGCAGCTGAGCTGTCATATCTAACCATGCCCTTACATTTACTATTTTTGCTGTCTTTGGTTCAGGTATATACAGTCCTTATAGAAAACATTTATCAGTCAGTCTCGATCCTTTGCAGTGAAAATGGTCCCTGCGGGCAAAGGTCTTCAGCCCGTGGGTGTTTCTGATGATAGCTCTAACCATGCAGTTGTTCTTGGTGGAAATACCTGAGCTGTTACCCAGAAGTGATTTGGTGTGAAGAGAATGGAGAGAGCTTTTGCATATGAGCGTGTTGATACTCTGCTTATATAATGTGGATATAAAAACTGATAGATCCTTTATAAATTTATAAGATGGACTTCTGTATCTGCATTAGAGCTTCGTAGCCTTGTATACTCACATGTATTAATTTAAACTGTGAATAATTCTCAGCTAGTATGTCCTCTTGATATATTGCTTTAAAATGGAGTAAGGAAGTTTACGTTTTACTTCTATATAATACTGTAAAAGCTTCTGTAATTTGGAGGGAGATACTGTATCTTTTCAAAAGCAGAATCTGAAGCGTTGTTCAAAAATAAACGCTCTGTAGCTAGGGGGAAGCCCAGTACCTTGGAAAGAAAGAGGGGTTTAATCCCGCCTCCATTAAGATCAGTTTCAGTACCTAATCAATGCTGTTTATGTGGAGGAATTCTGCATTTTAATACAAGGAGTTATTGTTTAATTCTGAACGTGCAGATCTGTGAGGTGCAATGGGAATGTTTGTCCTGCTCTTGTTTCTTCTCGTAGTGATAACTTATTTTAGAAATATAGTCCACCACAGTGAGCACTTTGCTAAATTAGCAAAAGATAACACTGCTGACTTACCTCAATACTGCTTGGTTGCTACAGAGTATTCTAGCAATAATATTGAATTATAAGGAGGCTAATATAGGCAAAAATGACCAAAAATTACGCAATTGAATGTAAAAGTTTCCCAGCATCTTCTTTTGCTGATTTTACTTGCTCCATAAGGAAGACTTGGCTCGGCTTAGCTTAGTTTTCTCATACTGCATTGCAAATTCCTTCCAAAGCCTAAAAAAAATTCATATTCTGTGGGTTTTTTCCCAATAGCTTCAGAAAGACTGTGCTATATCTGAACAGTAGCCATCACCACAGATGATTTTCAGCCCACAAATTGCAGTACTTCTCATGCTATAGAAGCATGCATATGTTAGGCACAAATTGGAAGAAAGGACATAACATTCTGGAAGGACAGGAATAGTTAAGAGCAGGTTACCAGTGTAAGGGCGTAGGGTCACCCTGCCTAACCACACTGGAACTGCTTTAAATATAGCTGCACTTCATACCAAACAGCACTTGCTTAACTCAGTAGCTTTTCTGTAGGAAATGATTTCTAGTATTTTATTTGGAAGCTTCAACAGTGAAAATATCTTAGCATCTTCACTTGCTTCTGAGAGCTTCAGAGTACTGGATATTTTTTCAGTGTAAACAAAATCAGCTTCAGTCTGTGCTTCATGCAGCCTGCTGCGTGAAATGATTCAGTGGCCTGGAACAGCAAACTAGAAGGTGACAGTCAGCTGAAGAGAAGAAGAAAGGCGGCAGAAATAAAACGAAATGCTCAGCAAAACACAGTGTATGTAAAAGTGCTCAACTAAATGAATTTAATTAACAAAATTAGAAATAAAACAGATTTTGTGTCTGTTGTCCCTGTGGCTAAAATAGATGCCAATGTCTTTGCATTATTGACAGATACTCGCAGCCAGGACAGACATTGCAGACCAGAGAGCTGTCAGGGTGGAGCAGGGGACTAGTGCACGTGAGAATAGCAGGGAGCAGTGCCTGGTGATTTGTTACTAGATCTCTGTTTTAGTGCCACATAAGGTTTTGTTTCATCAGGTCATGGTCTGTTTGCTTTACAGAGCATCTGGGGGATTGTTTTTTTCTTATATGACTGTGTTTCCCTAATTGCAGTAATTTTCAAATACTTATAGAAAATACATATAATAATAGTATTTGTCTGATGCAAACTAGAAATCATCTCCAGCTTTTGAGCTTGTGGTCTTATTTTTCTCACTTGAGTTAAAAGCTGCTATATTGATTGTGGCAATACAGATCAGTCTGAATTATTAATTTAGTCTAGTTTGGAAAGTGAATCAGTTTCTAATTGATTATGTTATAAAAGATGATACTTGCTTTCAGAGAGCTATTACATACGTGCATTCACAGAGTTGCTCTCTGCATTTTTAAGATATTATTAATACCCTTGAGTCTACATAAATTAGTATCACCTAAAATGAAGCAGAACTTGCAACTAAAAATGCCTAGGTGACAAAGTACAGTACTATGGAAAGCAAAGCTTTCATTAAAATGTGTGCCTAAGAGGTTCTAGGTCAGACAAGAGGTTTCATTTTTGGTTTACCAGCTAACTATCATGAGCTTTTGGGAATATTAATTTCATTCCAAAATATATTTAAATGAAAAATACTTTAGGATAATTGTGTAGAAAAGCAGCTTACTGTACTGAAATTTGAGGGTAAAACAGGTTATGCTCAGATCCAAGAAAGCAGAGATAGCAGCTGTATTCTCTGAAGACTTTCCGTGCTTTTTGATTGGGATATCTTGATGCCCTGAAGCAATTGTTGCAATTTTTAGCTGAAACAAGTTTTCAAAATTATATGTAATTTCAGAATCATGTTAGTCTTTGAATTGTCCAAAGAATTCCAGCTCAATTACAAGACATCTACTCAGACTATCATTCTCGTGCCCATTTCATGAAATCGATAGTTGAGCTTCTTTTTCCCATTAAAAAGTTTGGGATTTTGACCTGTATTTCTTCTGATGCAAGGGAAGAGCTTTGCTGTGATATTTGTGCTGTGAATGTGTGTAAGAAAGATAACTTAAGGAGGAAAATAAGACGGGCATCTGTATCAAGTCAGAGTGTGTACCTTTTCTTGGTCTGTATTTCAACAACACGGTTGTCCAGGAGCTTAAAAGTGCAGTATTCATATTGCTGGGTCACATCCACTTCTTAAAGTCCATTTGTGAAGCTTTTTTTTTTTTTAAAAAAAAAAAAATAGGTTTGCAGAAATCCTATGGTGAAGGCAAAAGAATTAAGCTTGAAGGCATCATTCTCCTCATTTGCACAAACCACAGTCCTTCACACAGAAAAGAAGGAAACATTTAAATACAAATATATACCTTTTTTTTACTTGATTTCTTTGTGTTCTGCTAAACCATGAGCTCATTCTGATCTCTTCATGTGAACATTCTCTTCTAGTATCTCTATGTTGACATCTTTGTTGTTTCGTTCTTATAAGGCTGTTATGCCTTTGCTAGTAAGCCCTGTATTTTAAAATGGAAGTACACATTAAAAAGAATGCGACTTTTTGTGTTATTGCCTAGCAACCTAAAATTCAGTTGCTGAATAATTTTAACAACTCTGAATATTATTTTAGAAGTGTTCGGAAATAAATGCAACATTATTTACTCAAGAATTTACTCAAGCTTCTTAGCATGAAAATTGTGTTAGTGCTATATAGTATGTCACTTCAGTCAGCCTTTTTCTGAACATGGAAGTACAGTTTAACTCTGTAGCTTTCTGTGCAGCTATGCAGTATGTTTATGAAATAATCCTGTTTTCACAGTTTCTGTAGTTCTTAATGTGGCTCTGTGTTCTGAAGTTCCTGTGGTTCTGCTTATGAGATGTTAACTTAAGAACTGTATTTTAGGGGGGTTATAATAATGTTTTACACTTAAAAAAAAAGGCAATATAATTAGATTTTATTATCTGCAATTACAGGTTTTTTTTACAAGATCTTTTAAAATAATATTTTCAAGTCATTTGGATTTGATATGAAGAAGTATCTCCTGGCATTTTAAAAACAGCTATTAAAAACCAGAAGCATATATATACAGTAGGGTTGGGTGCAGTGTCAGTGCAGTGTGATGGCAGGCTGAAGAACCGTGGAAAACTTAGGTACATTGTTACACTTCAGTTTAGCTCATAAAGCAAAATTGATAATGAGTCCTTAGCTTCTATAATTGCATAATTATCCTCTGCAATTATGCAACAGGTGACTTCTGCTTTTTGTTTACTTTTTTAAAAAAAGATTATCTTGTAATTTGCCAGCCTGAGCTCCTGCCAAAGCACAGTTCTTGGAAGGATAATAAACCACCCATTTATTAACACCTACTCAGTATCTTTATGCCACATCAGTGAGCAACACTATAACCCCAGGCATACGAGTGCTGCTCCCGAGTTTCTTGTTTTGCTCTCTGGTAGTTGTGTTTTGACATGTTTGCTGACCATACCAAACTGGGAGGAGTAGCTGACAGCCCTGAGGGCTGTGCTGCCATCAAGAGGGACCTGGACAGACTAGACCACTGGGCAGTGAGAAATCTAATGAAATTCAACAAGGACAAGTGCAGGGTCCTG
>JAUBOD010000192.1:21160-75301 GCA_032353885.1 Nothura maculosa
GTGCAGGGGGGTTGGACTAGATGACCTCTAAGGTCTCTTCCAACCTTACACATTCTATGATTCTATGATTCTATGTTTGGACTTTTCACTGTGTCTCCTTCCCAGTAGCACCTCCTTCCCAGCTGAGTTCGCTCCATTGCCACTTTGCACCCGTGCTCTCCACTCAACGATCCGGTTAAATGACTGAAGTTGACACTGATGGACTTCACAGTTAGAGCTGCAGGCTTAAGACTGTAGACTTTGCATCATCAAACTTTTCTCCAAGGTTGTCCTTAATAGTTAAATTTTTTTAAAGTAATGAGCTTCTTGGTTCTAGAGAATGTGATGGCTGTGCACCCTGTAAGCATTTGTGCTGGGCGTACCCTTCACAAAGGCTTTATGGTGGATGTCCTGCTTGAGGGCTTGCAACCCAAAATAAAGTGCTAGACTGAAGTCACTGGGAAAGCCATGAAACAAAAAATCTAGAGCTTGATGTATTCTCTTGTGTTTTTATACTTAGGTCTTTGGGCATATACAGTGAGCTTTGTACAAGTATGTCCTGTTTTTGTCTGTGGAACAGATAAATAATCCATTTAAAAATGATCGCACCTTACTAGCTAGGCATCAGCTACTTGCAAAGCAACAGTATTGAGCCTTACTCCTTGTGTGTTTCATGACATCTGAGTTTACTTTGTCTTTGACTGTTATAGTCATCACAAAAGAGTTCTTTCATTTTGATAGGTGAAGATTCAAGATGCAGCCCAAATTAGCAAAAATAAAATTAGAAGTGCAATTATTCAATAAAAAGGTTTAGAACATTTCAAATCTAGATGATTTTGAAGTTTTTTAAATATGCTAAACCAGAGGAGTTCACTTTTATCAATTGACTTCAAAGAGTGACTCCTGCCAGCAATGGAAGCCTTCTCTCCTTTAGCTACTCAAGGCTCTCAACACATCTGCTCATCAAAAGCAGGGGAAAAAACCTGTGAGTGTAGCGTATCTCAGGTAAGAGTCCAGGATTTTACTGCCTTTGAAGGTCTACCTGCAAAGTGAGAGCTAAAAAAATCTTTTTTAATAACAAAATGCTGAGTTCTAGAGAATTTGCTTATTTTCTGCACTTTGTAAGCATTTGTGTTGCTCATAATCTTGATACTTCTTTATCAGGGATGTTATAATCAGCATTGTGTTTGAACTCAGCTCTATGAATCTAAGCATAAAAGGAAGATTAGGCCTTATGCACTAAGCTTTTCAACTGCTAAGAAAAGTTTGCAAAACTTAGTGTCATGAAGGTAGTTTTCTCTAGCAGTTTTACTTGGGTTGGTGTAGCTTGAATGTGCACTGTTATGCTAAATGCCTCTTCATTTAGGCATGATTGTAAATGTGCTAATACTAATTCCTTATGTCCAGTGGGAAAGGGAAGGAGAAGAGTCTATTAAATTTAGCAATAACTACTCTAAGGCCTCTCCCCGTCTTTTTTTTTTTTTTCTTTTTTTTTAATTTTTTGGAGCTTATTCCATCATTCCATATATATACCTTTTTCTTTTCAAGTTAGACTTTATGTGGCTGCTGTTTCTGTTTGAAAAGTGAATTCTCTAATACTAATTTTTAATTGAATATCAAAATTATTTGCTGCAATTCTCTGCCTCTGTGCTTGACTGCAGCCAAAAGTACAAGTACAGATTCTATTTGTTATTGTTTTTTATCAGCTTTGTTCTCTTCTTTAGCCTTTTTTTCCCATATGGTTCAGATATCCAAACTCTAGAACTGAACGTGCAAATTTGTTGCTTTCTCTTTTTCCTAGTCAGAAAAATGTTTCTGGTTGAGCATGATTTCCTGTAACTCTCAGGGAGATCAGTAAGTGAAACAGGACTCCTGGACACCTCTTGTGAAAGACTGTTCAGAAAACTGATATATACCCAGAAACTTAACCAAGCTGCTTGATGGCACCAACAAAAGCTGTTGAGGATTTCTGTGGCCATTGAATTAGCTATAGTGATCTGTGGTATTTGAGGACTGAAGCTAACTATTAAACTTTTCACAGATGATCTTTTATTATTGATTGTCATTTATTAAACCACTTTTGTTCTCTTTGGTTTAGTTTTGAAGGTGAAAGTGCTGCTTTGCAAAGAAACTTTGGCACTGTAATTATTTGTTCATATAAGCAAAAAACAAGGGAAAAAAACAGGGAAGAAATTTCATGGAGAATATTTGTAGATATTACATGGGTTTATATATAAATTTACCAGAAGATTGGAGGTCTTACAGTTGTATCAGAATGTGCCAGAGTAGCTTCAGTTTATTGAAATGTTGTGATTAAAATACTACAATACAGTTTCTGTTACCATAGGGTTTGGAGCACCTTTTCTTCTTACAAAGAGATTAGTTTATCAAAAGAATATTTGTAGGAGAAAATGAAAACGCAAAGAGCATTTCTCCTTTCATAAATGAAATATAGTGCTGATCTATGTTGTAATATGCTAAATTATGTATGCTAATAATGGAAACACATATTCCAGGTTAGTGTGCAGCATGAATGTAAATGCTGTAGCAAAAACACAAAATAGATATGCATAAACAGAATCATAATTCATGACTAAACACACAGGTAGCAGAATCAGAGCTTATTATTAATCTTAGTACTGTTCACATTTTCTCCAATGTAAAGACACATTTGTTACCAGTGTCCTACATTAGCTCATCAGAACATGGGCGAATTCTGTTAAGGCAAAAGAGACAAATTCTGGAAAGGTAAGAAGGCTGGTTCCGTGTCACCCTCCCTGCCACCAGGAAAGCAGCCCTATCATGGTGACCACTGCAGCAATCCACGGTGGCACTTCCACCTGGTTATGTTTGCATCTTGGCTCATATCTCTTCTGAAGATGCGCTCGGGAGCCTGTCTTGAGGCAGGTGCCTCCTTCTGCACTGCATGAGGTAACTATGAAGAGCATCACCTCCCAGCAGAGCATCTGGGCAAAGCGTGGTTGTATTTCTGAAGGAGCGGATCCCAGCCTAGTGAATGGCAAGGAGACTTCCTCTATAAGACCATTAACCAAAATGTGCTAAGCAAGCAGGAATTTAATTTTACCTGCTTAAGTACATCCCTGAAATGATGACAGTGTTTTTTCCTCATACTTTAGCACAGTAATTCTTAAATCCTTGTCTTGGTGTGTCTCTTTCACCTCCTATTTCAGTCCAGTTGGAGAACTGCAAAATAGCAAATGTTTAATTCTGTTTTTGCATTGCATGATCCTATCACTCAAAAGCTCCAAGTTCTCTGAATTTTGAAGGATTTTCATATTGGTTTTTGAAGCTTTCTAAAAATGTTTAGAAAAAACACAACTCTGCTGTATTAAATGGGAAGAAAAGATTGAAATCATAAGAACTCATTATTCAGTCCCTTCAAGGCTTTTGTAAGAAGGCTTGCAAAAAGGGAACTGTTGCCATCCTAAAAATTAAAATGGCCTTATCTTCACCAAACTTCTGGGAAAAATATAGAAGGATGCCATATAGATGATTACATTAAAGTTCCATTACTACAAAAACACACATGCATGTCTACAAAATTTCCCACTTATAGTAAAAAATAAACAGTTCTGCTCTGTTCATCTGTCAGAAAATATTTTGATAATAGCTGTTTTAATCAAGAATCAGGAAAGAGAATTTATTTACAAATCACTGTCCTCACAACTGAACCTTTTGAAACTTCCAGGTTCTACATCTCAGCGTGAGACAACTAATGGTTAAATCTGAGGGAAAGCAAATTTTTGAGCAACTTGGACACTTTGGACTTGACTGAATAAAATACTGAGGAAAGAATGTAGCGGTTATTGCTGGCAGCTGCCATCACAGAACCATAATTCGTATTTTCTGATATAACAGAAGAAAAGATTTGAAAAGAGATGGTTAATCACACTGAGTATGTAGATCTTGTTTTTCAGAAGAACAATCTTTTTTCAATTTTGTTACCACAAATCCATCTGATATTTTTTTTTTAATAGAACAGGATCAGATTTCAGTGTCACTCCTTGGAGACTGCATGAAAAGAAGAAAATAAGATACACTTTTTATTTCTGTAGTTAATTTTTGGTGGATTTTGCTGTTATAATCTCACTTTAGAATGTGTACTATGGATGAATTAGAAACTGTAAGTTTTACTACATCAAAATAACTATGTAAATTATCTTGGAAGAAAATACCTATCCTGTTTATACATATTTTCTATTGCTGCTGAAGCACAGAGCAAGTGAATTCAAAGATTCAATTCTAGTGAAGTTTGAGTTATTTAGTAGTTACAATAGTCTTTGGAATTTAGAAGAATAACCAACAGTGACAAGATTTGATCTTTCCCCTTGGGATCTTTCCCAAGTATATTCTTCTTTGAAATTCTTTTGTGTCTCCTAGCAATGTAAGCATGTTTTGTACTTTAGTATGGTTTATATATGGAATCTATTTATATAATAATGAAATCGTATTTAAGAAACTCGGCCAAAACTCTTAAATAGGTGGTCTCATTATTCAGAGCAAGATCACCCAGTTGCTCATCTAGATAAGGAAAACTTTTGAAAACTGGGACACGTCTTTAATTGTCTCCTTATAAATTTAGGATCCTTATTTTAGTTATTTTGAAAAAATTCATCTCGCTTGGTGAGTCTTTTTCCTGCTGTAACATATCACAAGCTCTACTTAGGTTGTGGATATTTCAGATTCCATAATTCTCTAGGCTGGGTGTCCAGACCTATAGGAAGGGCCCCCTGACTGCCTGACCCAACTGGCAGCCTGTCCCAGCAGGTGCCCAGAGGGAGAGCCAGGGCGCTACCTCCCATAGTGCACACCTGTGTAGATGCAGACAGAGGCACAGTTAATTTATTTGGGTTAAATTCCCTTTTTGAGGCGTAGTTCTGATCATTCTAACCCAAATCCTAGTATTTGGAGATCAAAAAGGAAGAAATATCTCCATTTTGCTTGTGTTCTGTGTTGTAGATCTCTGTTTTCTTCATATTAATACCATTGGCATGACTGTGTGATCACTGCAAATAATGTTTATGTAATACCACCAGTTTATATAAAATTTATTTAAATAAATTCCTTGAAAAGGCCTATTATGTTCAACAAACCTATCTTTTTGCCTAAATCAATAGCAAGTCCTCTACAAACATCCCTAGTGACCAGAAAACCTGCGTATCTTTCATTGTGTAGGTTGTCTGATACCTGCTCGCAGTCCCTCTGTGCCACTGCCCCCCAGCTCCCCTCTTGAGCTCTGCTCATCTCCTGCAGTCCTGACAATCACAAGTGCAGGCTGTGTCAGCAGAGAGCTGTGACCTGGGGCTGACAGGTCCCAGGAACACTGAAGCTTTAGCAGAAAACAAAAATTTCCAGTCTGAAACTGTGATGTTATCAAGCTGTGTTGCAGAAATGGAAATACCTGGGACTATTGACAGTGCAGTTCAGAATAAAAGTGCAACTAAATCTATGAACAAATCTATCTTTCCAAGACTCGTTCTGCACAACTGTGCTGGGGAAGAGACCTTTTTTAATGGCAGGAGTAGGAGTTATGCACAAAGGGGCCTTTTGTGTGCTACCTATTAACTCACATCATGTCATGGATCGTTATAAACACTTTGGATTTATGCTGAACGACAAGAAGAATTTCAGATGCGTTGTTTGGAATCCTATGACTATATTTATGCAGAGCTGCCAAAATATAGCAGCACTGTTCCAGACATCCTTTCACAACTCATTTTATTATGAGTATTTCTGTGACAGAATAATAGCGCGTGTGTTCACACAAAGCCTACAAGTAGCGTGGAAAAATAAATACATGGTGTTGTCTGTTATTTCAGGGCTGCAAATATGTTGGTTATCTCAAAATTAAAGGATGGTCTGTTTTTATGGGTGTGATTAATATTTTGGTTGAAATAATGTGTTGATTCTTTAAGTCTTTATATATGTGAATTTGCAGGATACAGATAGTAATTGCTTTGATATAACTAATAGTTGGCAATCTTTTGCTTTGATAGAGAGAATAAAATTTAAGGAAATATGTAAAAGGACATTGTTTCTTAACAATCACATTAAATAAATATGTGCATTAAAAATTCAAACTTGTCCCAGAGAAACTATGTTCTTGTTTCTTTGTAATAATTTTAGATACTACATTAGTATTTTTTTCACGATAAAATGAATACGTTTCCAGAGGAGAATGCAGACTGAATCAACTCAGACTCCAGTGAAGTGCTTACTTTTAAGGATGGGATTGATGTTACACTGAGTGCTGAATTAATCCAGTAATCTCAGTCTTGGTGGCATCTCCTGGTTAACCTCTGCCCAACGCAGGGCTCTAGTGGTGGCCTGGAGCAGAGAGTTGCAGTAGGTAAGCACAGAAAATACTAATGCATTTTAGAGAAAATAATTTCAGCTAAGCATACAGGCTCTGATGAATTATGATGGAAAGATGCTCAGATACTAAAATAATGGACCAGATAGATAATTATCATAGGTAGGGGTATGATAAGGTCAATGAAGACTTAGTTATTGACCTGGCTCAGTTTGTAGCAAATATAATGTACGTACAATTGTTGCCTGTGCATAATAAATCAATGAATTTGAATTGAGGCTAAATTGCCTGTGCTGTTCATTATGAGATCATTCAGGACTAAGAAAATATTGTACTAATACTATAGCAGCCATCATTATCTTAAGATAGAAATGATTGAAGATAGATAGTGAGAAGTTATTATGCATACCCATAAATCAAATCAAGGATGTTGCATTAAGCAAATTGCTAGAGTGGGAAGAATGACATTTGGATGGTCAAAAGGTTTTTCCAGATCTGAGAAGTAGTAACCTTCATGAATAAACATGAACAGAATGTCCAACCCAGAACAACCTTTAATGACTTGAACAGTGCAGGGAAAGGGAGTTAGAGTCTTCGGAAGGCTCTGTTCTCTGGGAAGAAGACAGGCAGAGAATTTATTGTCTCTGGAATGTGGAATAGATCACCTGGAGGTTAGAGCGTGATTATCTGTTCAAAATGTTCTGATTTTCACTTTTATTACAATATTCATTTGATGTTTTCACTTTGCAACCTTATATGCTAAAGTACAGGTGTCTACGCATAGTTAATTGTTGCTTTAGAAGCTATGGTCTACAAAGTACTTAATCAAGAGTTGAAGACCTCCATTGCCTAAAGCTACTTTTAAATACACAAATCAAAAATGCATTCTTTGCTTGAAATATAGTGTCTTTCAGATGCTTTTCCCTTTGAGCAATTTATCCAGCCCAAACGCAGCAGGGAGAGTTTGAAAGAGGGACCTGGCTCCTAGCAATAGGTAGCTCCAGAGAGCTCATCAAGCTACTTTGCTCTGCTTTGAGGTTTTCCGTTTGCTGTTGGATTTTTCCAAGAAGTTGTATAGGGAGAAGTTTAGAGTGCGGGCAGTTCAGAGTGAATTGTTAATTTGCTCAGAAATGCAAGCCACAGGCATTGGCCTATCTGCCCTGTTATAGTCTATATGTTTTAAGCTTAGGTTTGCCAGAAGCCTGAAAACATGCCCTTTGCATTCATTATACCAGTCAGCCAGAACAAGCTACCAGGCATACAACCCCCAGTGCCTCACTTGAAAGAACTGCCGCTAGTTTAGTCATTAAACACTTATCACAGGGATTTTTAAACATTTTGAAAATGTACTTGGTTTCATTTTTTTTTTACTTTTCTTTTAAATGTCCATAAAAAGTTACTGGTCTAGCCCGCAGAAGTTAGGCTAGATAATTTCTAATAAATGTCAATATATTAATGCTGTTAGTATCACTAACTTGAAAGAAAACAACTACAAGTTTTTAGGTGAACAACTACTTGGCCAGAAATGGGCGCCTGGTGAGGGTACTCTGCAGGCTTTCCCAGGATGGAGGCACTCATGTCAGTCTCCTTACTCAGTCTAGCTGCTAATCTCCATGGAATGTGCAGGAAACCAATAAACTTGAGATCTCTCAACTGTTCTGTCAGGCTTGGTCACCACAGACTAAGGGTTCAAAAGCTGTTGACCACAAATTCCGAAGAGTAGCATTTCTTCAGGAAGTGCTGCTGAAACCACTGATTATTCTTTTCCATGAGTAACCAAAAAGTATTTATTTCTTCTTGATCCATTTCTGAACAGAATATGTTCTAAAGCTGTTCTTTCTTCTATAACAAATCCTTTTAAAACCTGGCTATAATTTTCTGAATATATCCTACAATTAAAGGCCTAAGCTCTGATTCATTTGGGTATAACTTACAAATAGCATGGAGTAGACTACAAAAAGGAAGCCTCTGCAGCAGTAAAGCAGAATATACAAACTGCTCTCTTTCAGAATGTGACACAGCCAGCTGTGTAGCAAATCAGCTCTTCCTTCTGGTTTGTAAGGGTAAAAATGAGGCTTTGTGAATTCTGCCTCCCACACCACTGCTTTTCCTTAGAGGAAGGATTCTAAGAGAGTGCTGAAGGACTTGCCTGTGCAAGCAGACTACACTTGTGTGTTAGCATGCACGGATAGAAGGAAAATTTCCCCCTATTAAGTGATCTTCATAACTTCTGAACTTGTAAAAGAATATATATGTACACATCAATTATTTAGTAAGGAATTATGAAAAATAATTTTTCATCACAATGCTAATAGCATACATGTCAAGTTTCTTCTAGTTTACATGCAACAGTATTTCTATGTCCATCTCGGTTTTGGCCTTGCTGAATTTCATATTTAAGTGCTCAGTGACTGCTTTCCCCAGCTTACTGACTGATGGTGCTGTCTGTAAATTGATAATCTTCCAATATCTCAGGATTAGTCACATGCTTGAAAGTAAATGTTTTATTGTGGATTTCTTTGCATTGCTAGAGAATGCAGTCAAAGTTGTAGCTTCTGAATAAAAAGCCTTATGAGTAATTCTCATCACAATCAGGAATTTGTAAGAAAGCTTTTCTTTTCATTTTTTGTCTGCTTCTGTAAATTTGGAATTCATATTTTTAGAAGTTTTCTTTTTTCTGCCAGATGTTCACCCCATAGGCAAGCGCCATCTTTGATAACTTGGACGGGGGAGTGCAACACTGAGGGAAGATACTTAAGGGTTTCTGAATCAAGTGAATGACTGAGTGGCTTCTACAATTGTCAGTGGTCCAAAAGGATTTCTATTTTGTCATTTTTGACATAGTTTCTTGTTTGTATTCCTGCCATCTCTGACAAGTGCTACTGCAGCACGGACTGCGCAAGGGTTTCTAGTTGCTGGATTATGCCCTTCCCAAGCCAGCAGTGAGAGCTGCTCTCAGCTGGCACTGAGCATCTTTTCTGCTTGTTTGTGGTTTCAGTTTTCCAGACATGGCATTTAGCCACTCCTAGTGTTGTCCTTCACAGCTGTATTGATGCCCTCTGCTGATTTAGTACAAGTGACGAGATTCTAATTAGGGAAACCTGTGTCTGTATTTCTAAGTTTGGTTCATTTTCCATGTGATGCTCTGCTTGCTGTCTCTTAATATGGCCATTATGTGCCTTGTTTCCTTCAAAAATTTTCTGAGAATTTTTTTTTTTAGCCACTGATTTCAAAATGTTTAAAAAAGTCACATCTCTGCAGTCCGTTCTTGAAATCCTCATGGCTCCATATCTGTATCAGTTGCCAGCATTACAATCTCTGTCTGTTGATGCAGACCTTTTAGATGCAAACTATACCTTTTTTGAATTTATACCTCATTGATGGTTACTCTATTTCATCTACTTTAAGGGAAAGGAAGGGGAAATCTTTATCTGACTTTGCATGGAGGTTGTTCATACAAAGAAAGGGCAACTGTCCCTTTCTAAGGGGACTAAGTTGCACAGTGAAGCCCCGTTGGCTTTTCCAGGAAAGAAGTGGTTGGAGTAAAACAACTGAGTACAGCAGCAACAGCAGCTCTGCAGTATGTAGTTAGGGAGCATGTAGCACCATTACAGGTGACAAGGGCTCTCCTCACATGCTCACAAGCTTCTCAAGCTGATCCCTTGTTCCTCTGCCCTTCTTGTTGTTTGTCTGTTTACATCCTGACATCCATGCAGTGAAATATCAGTGATCACAGAAAGAGGATACAGGCAGTATTAGCATTTCCCATGTGATTTGGGGATGTGGAAAGTTTTAGGACTTTTCATTCATTGCTAAATAGTAATAGGATTTACGCTGCTTAAAAGGTTTCCCTGCTGCACTCTAGAGTGCACTCTTTTATTCCTTACACTGCCTCTTACATCCACATGGCCTTCCTCAGTGTTGTCTGGATTATAATCTCTCTGCAAGGACAACATTCTGCTTTATGCTTGTAAAGCTCCCAAACTCTAAAGCTTTGGTTGTTGGACTGCTTAGTTGGAAATAAAAAATAATACTCATTTAAGTTATTTAACATTAACTTCTTGCATAGGGAAACTCCTGTGATTTAAGCTTTGCACTAACTGGAGCCTTTTGAGTAGACAGGACATCTAAGAAGGGCAGCTTTTCTTCCTCTCACCCATTAATCAAATTACTTTTAAACATAATATAGCTTGCATGTTAGAATAATTTAGATCTTCCTGCCAATTTCCGTAGACACTGAGATTCTCCTGTCCACGTTATCCTGGTCACAAACCTACCTCAGAACCTTCCATTACCCTCGAGTCCTCCAGGCGTTTTGCCTCCACTGTCTTACGTGCTTCATTGGCCCGTGTGGTGCTTAATGTGCACCAGCGTTCAGACCAGCTCAGTCAGACCAGCGTTCCTCTCTAGCCATTATTGTTCTATTCCTTTCAAAGCCAGTCCACAAACACTTGCTTTTGCCTCCTAACTTTTGGGTTTGTGCTCACTTTTATTTCTGTTTTTTGTCCATACATGACTGAGTTATGGGGTTTATTTCATTGCCAAATGCATTAGTGCTTCCTAATTTCAGCTGAAGACATCTCTGTTGAGTAGCAAGCACATATGTTACATTCCTTACTCTCTGTGCCAGTCTGTTCTCTAATTTTTGTTAAAGGCTTCCTTCTTTATAAAATTGCATCATTACAGGCAACGCTCAACTACCTTTTGCCATATATTTCTAATGCTGGCTACTCGTAAGTGTAGAGACAACCTGAGTCAAGCAGGATTATTGATTAGTTAAAATACTGCTTGAATGCTCTTCCTGGGCAGACTTGCCTCAAAAAATGACACAATTGCTTTCTTGGAGCTTAGAGCTCAAAGTAATAAGCCCGAGCTTAGAGCTCAAAGTAATAAGCCCAAGCAGACCCAAAGTGGCCACATGTCAGAGCAGCCTGTTTATGTCCACAATAAATTTCCAGATTGCTCAGTACAGACCAAAGCAAAACTGGGTCTCATTTTCTGGAGCCATCTCAGATCTGACAAGGAGAAAAGCGAGTAAGTGCTGAGGTAAGAGCCACACAGGGATTATTGACAGTCTGGGTTGCACAAAAGTTCACATTTGGACAGTGCTGGACCCAAACTAGGAATTATGCTTATCTAGAACTGATAAATCCTCCTGGAGACAAATTTCTGCTCTAGGTTTTCAAATGCATTCCGTAGTACTCGTGTTGTTAGGGCTTATTTATTATTTGCTGTGTTCAGTAACCCAGATAGCAGAGGATTGACTGTAATGAGAGGGCAGAAATCCCAAGCAGCAAGCCATAAACACAATTATCCCTGAGACAGACATAGAGACTCCTGTGTCTCTGAATAGCCACAAAATATTTTGAATATATGGTATACAAGTAGCAGTGATAGTCTGGCATGATCTACAAGTGTCAAAAGTGGCCTGTCTAACAGGCAGCTGATGGGTATGCAGATTAGATGCTAATCATGCAGCTGCTCTGGCACTGAGCAGTATATATTGGGTAGCAGTGAGTCATGAGTTATGCTTAGTGTTGGCTATAGGTGTCTCTAAGGACTTCTGCCAGCGTGGCAAGGAGGTGAGTATGATGTAGTTGTTGGGCAAGTGGTTGAGCATAGGGGGTTACGTGTGGGTGTTGGAGCCTACAAGAAGTTACTGATACTAAAAGGCAGCTTGGAATTAAGATGCTTAAATTGAGACCACTAGGTAAGGTTGGAAAACTTAGAATAAGGGGCATCTGAGAAGAATTTTGACAGTGGGGGCATCTGAGAAGAATTTTGACAAACACCCTCTCAGGTGTTTCCTGGTGGGTCTGTTGGATCCCAATGGATATGTTGGGTTCCGTTAGCTCTGGAACAGAATGTAGAAGTAGAGGAAACAGAGCCAAGTAAGTCTGTTTCTTGTTTTGTTCCCATAGAAATGAAGAAAATATATTTTTCCTAGGCCAGAAACTTTGGGCACCATCAGTATAAAGATCTTCAGATCACATGGAAAGTTTTAATCATTTTACAAGAACAAAGGAGGAACCTGGTAGTGATATATAAACATTTTTGTACTCAGATGGCATGTATACAATATTGAATTCGAGTTATGCCTCCCTATAAATACATCCCTTCAAGAAAATTCATAGCACAAATGCTAGCAAAACCAAGCATTTGTCAATTTGCTAGGGTTTCCTAGAAGGAAAAGTTAGAAGGGTTTCCTTTCTACATTAAGGTTCAGGTTCTGCATTCTCATGATAAAGCTCAGCTTTGTTCTAAACCGTGACTCTTGCAGAAACATAGACTTCACAAGGTACTTTTCAAAGGCCGAAGAACTTAGCACTGTTTGTTCAATATTTTGACAAAGAAGTTACAAATTATTAAAATTTGTTTTAAAATAAGAAACCTCAAAATATTACAGCTTGGTCAAGCTTTCTGGTTTTGTTGCTACTTTCCTTTACTGTTTCTTTTACTTTCTCTCACTCACTTTTGTTCTCTACTTCCTCAGTGCTTGTTTTGACATTCCTATCTTGTCCATATGTTTCATTATCTCATTGAAAGTAACGTGTTTTAAAAGTTAAGAATATCACACAGTGTACTGACTTCTTCAGCATTATTTAAAGCCACCTTCTTGCTGATTGGTTTATCCAAAATAGTTATAAGCTGAGCTGTGAAGAAATGTGCTCTCTGTTTCTCTTCTTGCAGACTGCAAATGATAACCTGCACACAGACGATGAGCATGAATTCAGAGGAGACAAAGAAAGCTATCTCTGTGCAGTGTGCCTGGATCTTTATTTCAATCCTTACATGTGCTATCCCTGCCACCACATCTTCTGTGAGCCTTGCCTAAGGACGCTTGCCAAAGACAATCCAGCCAGCACTCCATGCCCACTGTGTCGCACTACAATTGCCAGAGTCTTTTTCCAAGCAGGTATAAACATTAAACTTTTTACAATATAGAAAAATACTTATAGCTCTTTCTTTGTATATATCTGGTCTGAATAAATATGTAGCTAAAAGCATGGTAACTCCCTGCTGCAGAATAGCTACTCCCTGCTATTCTCTTGCCCCAAGAAGTAATAAAAGAATATGTACTGGGGTAAATCCACAGTCCATGCAGAGCACAATTTGGTCTTTTTACCTATTGTGGGGGATTTCTTTCCATTAGTTTCTTCTATTATAGGCAGGCCTTCATAAGTAGTAAGAAATTACTCTGGAGCATATTTCAAAAAAACTTGTTTTTTCAACAGGAGTTTTGATATTTCATATTTACTTGCTAAATTCACACTAAATTCATATTTACCCTTGTGAAATAATCACAAACTCCAAACATTATAAGCATGCATTTCCTCAAAGTTTCTCACTAAAAAGGCATCTTAAAATTGTTAAATTAATCATGAAAGTTATTTTTTTCTTAGTTTTATGACTTTAAGTTAGCTGTAGGTAAAAACAAAAGCTGATAAAACTATAGAGTTCTAACTAATACTGTTTTAAAACTCTGCCTTCCTCCCCTCTTACACTCTCATCTTTAGTTTTCCTGACTTCTTGCAGCAGGAAAATGTTTGTGGTAGGGTTTGTTGTTTGAGGTCAGAAAAGTTGTAGGAATAAGAAAGGTTAAGTGGTCGTCTTGCTGTTACGCATGGAACTTCATGGGGCAGTCTTTATACATACAGCTTAAAAGGTAAATTCCGACACTGTGGATGAAGTTTCATGATGATATATGGAATCAGACAGATTATAGCACTTAAACTCTGCATAGATGGTCACAAAATAATGGAAGTGACTCAGCCAGAGGGAACACATGTTTATTTTTGCATGCTGCAGGGATCATGCAGACATCCTGCTTAAGCAGGGATGGTGCTGTGGTGATGACAGGTTGGGGATGCAGATAATGTGGAAATAAGTAACAATTTTGCACTGAGCAGCAATGCTACCGAGCTTCTATTTCTGCTCACACACAGACTCTTCATTTGAAGAGCACAATATTGTATAATTGGATGCCAAACTAGCTCGAGGAACTGAACTGTCTGAGAAAGAACTCGTTGGAGTGGGAAAGAGGCATTTTTGAGCCATACTAGTTTGCCTAGCTTGGTTCACTTGAGTGCTGCAGGTGGCAAGAGCAATGGCCATGGGCAGGGCCTGACTAAACTAGTACTGTGACAGAAAAACTGCATGTGAAACTGAAGCCTGAGCACACGCAGCACTTTGCCTGTCTGGTATGTAGAGGTTTCAAGCTGTTCTCGCTCCATTTTCTTAATGCTCAATGCTACTTTGGATTTGATGTGCAGATGAAGTGGGTTTCACTGCTAGAGAATGGCTTTTAGCTGCTGTAGGGCTTTGAATAAAGAAAAGCTATTTAACAGGGTTGCTGCACTAAAGTACCTCTGGGAGAGCAGAAAGAGGATAAGGATGCTTGCTAAAATGTATTTGCCAACCTCTGTAACACCTCTGAAGTGCTATCAGCTAAGTGAACTATTTCCAGGATTATATGTAGCAATTGAGTACTTAGGAAGGCATATAGTTTTATTGAGAAAATGGATTTGTGTGGCTAAACTGTAAATACAGTGCCATGAGTAGAGATTCATAGCACGTATATGATATGTGAGTTAGCAAATTCAGAGAAATCCATATGACCTTACCACAGCTATTTGCATATTGCTATATAATTTATGGTAGTATATGCTTGGCTTAGCAATATATTTGAAAATAGATAAACTGAATTGTCTTTGCTTTACTATATATCTGTTAAGAAAAATAATTTGTAATTTGCCAATGCATAGCATGTTGAACAGCTTATAAACTGTATTTCAACCCAGAAATATTGATGTTGACATCATATCCTTAGAAAAATTAATAAAATCAACATATTAGGGAATACAAGTAGAGCAGGACTAATATAAATGTAAGTTGATATTTTTTACTAGTGAGGTTTATTAAATCTTTTAAAAATTATGTAAAGTCACTGCTGTGGTGCAGCCAATGAAGCAGAACTGCTAGCGCTCTTCACATTTACCACTAATGTTACAGCCAGGCTGTCTCATTTCCTTAACTAATCCATTCTAGTATTCTAGATGCTTTCTACTACCTTCCTCTCATATTTTATTTTACAAGGACGTGTCAAAAAAAAACAGAATATGTTTAGAAGGTCACTTTTTAGATTGTACAGTTTTACAAACTGAATGCAACCAAAATAGAAGGATCAGTTACAAAGAAAAAGGTTCAGTATAAAGAAAAGAAGGACTGAGTCCAGAGCTATGAAAACAAATGTGACTCATGAGGAAACTTAAGCTGGCTGATTGCCCTTATCAAGGGAGCCTCTTCTGCTAGTCCCAGGAGCTACTGCAGACACATTGCTCTGGTGATGCCTGTGGCACATTCCGATGCCTTGAAGGACAGAATCCCCTGGGATAAATGCACTTCTGGTCAGATGACAGAGTGCCAGGGACGCACCTGAGAAAAAGGACAAAAAATGATCTTGTTGCAGCAGTCCATTTCCAGGAAACTCTTAACTATGAAGTATCTCTCATACTAGGTAAAAGAATGAACCTGGGACTGGCTTTTGCGCTTTGAAGTAGGTAGCTTTGATTCATGTAAAATATTTCCAAGAAGTGCCAGATCTGGCACTCATGTGTAATAAACCCAGCACTTGTGAAAAGCAGAATGAGGGTGCTCTGTGCACAGTAAGACGGCCACACAACCGGGTTCCCTATGGAAAGGGAGCTTAGTCTGGCCGATCCGAAAGCCTAAGCAAGCAACCTCGTAGAGGCCTGCAGAGTTATCATCACTGCCTTTGGTGGAAAACAGGAACTAGACGCCTCACCAGAGATTTTAGTGGTTACATTTGGAAAGTCAATTTTTATTGCTGTTAAAAGGAAACTAAAATGCTCTGTGTAGATCCTGCCAGCAGAGTCTCAGCAGACACTATGTCTCTGAATCTGATAGTACTTAATCAGAATAAATTCAATGCCATATAGAGCTCTTCCATAGAAATCGAAAATCACTAGTGAAAAAAGTATTCAATTTATTTCAGATATATTTAGGAGAAAAAAATGGCCCCATTCTGTTCACTGACATGACTTTTGTGACAGTAGCACTGTTCTCACAAAGCAAGGTAGAAGCTTTTGGGGATTTCTCACTTTCTGCATGCTGTCTGGCCAATTCTGTCTGCATTTGGACATAGTGAGATACAGAAGGGTGCTTTGGAAGACTTCAGAATAAGAGCAGCCTGCTTTTGACTTTGAGTCTGCTAACTCCTTCCTCTTACACAGCAAGAGCCACTGCAATGGAAGGGCACAGTAGCTTCCTGTCAGACTTCCTTTTTTTCCTTTCACAAAAACTTTAACTTTCTCAGATTTTTCAGAAAGTTCATCTCTTAAAAAAAATATTGATTATGAAAAAGGTATGCAAAAATGCACCAAAGTAATAATAATAACTATAATAATAGATAAGACTTTTCAAAGATCTGTGAAGGCCCTTTTTTTCTCTCTTTTTAATACACACAGTGACTTGTGACAGCAACCACTCTTACTAGTATTTATATGGAGCCATGGTAGTTGGAAGAGAAAATGTTCGTTCAAGCAACTAAAATTAAGGTTTAAAATTGTTTTCTTTTTAGTTTAACTGTTATCATCAAATCACTTTGTGATAGGATAATATGTTCATCTTTTAATTCCATTTTCCATAGAAAAAATGATCATGGATAGATTCATTTTGCCATTTATGTCTTGCTGTCTGTCCAACTGTTTCCTCAGCTATTCCTCTGTGTCATTAATCATTCTAAGAGTACATTAAGTATTAATTCCTATTAATCCACAATATTTTTTTTCGGACTTTTCCATCTCTTTCCTTCATTGCCAGCTGCTATTGACTGATGATCTTAAAGCAAAGAGCAGCAGAAACAAAAATTAATATCACAGATTCATTCATTCATAGAGATATGAGTTGTCTTGTAATTTAGATACTCTATTTATAATATACTCCATTCACATAGCGTTTCACATTATCTTTGCTAAATACCTTCGTCTGGAAGTAAAGAATTAGAAGAGCATGTAGTAGAGAATTAGAAGAGCATGTTTAAGACTTGTTCTTACTGTATCTGGACATATTTTTTAATGTGATTTTCAAAAACTTGAGGCAATCTCAAGGTATATAATAATAAAAAGGAATGACATAAAAGATTAGGTATTTTGTAGAATTAACACAGGAAAATTATTGCTGTACTTGCAGCATTAATACATATATATTCTTTCCCATTAATTTTTGTAGAACTGAACAACTCTACCAAATCTTTTTTTCCTACGGAATATTTGAAATTAAAAGAAAGTTTTCAAAAATCAAATTCTGCAAAATGGCCTCTACCAAGCTGCAAGAAAGCTTTCAGAGTTTTTGAAGGTAAGAAAATCATTTCTATTTCATTTTGGACATAAAGAATTTAGTTTTCAGATTTAAATGAGCATTTTTTTCATTTTTTTCTCTAATCTCTGCACATGCTTGAATACAGTGTTTGAAAATAAATGTCTAACTAACCATCATAGATGGATGACGACTAGAGTAAAGCTAAGTTAAAATTTCTCCTCCAGCTTGGAATCATAAGATAAGCTGCAAATTGTAAAATGGAAATTTGTGTGTAATTATTTTTTAACCTTTAATCTTTGGTTTTGTGTATATTATCAAGATAATTTTATGCACCTTTTTTTGTTTGGAAAGTTTCTAATGTTTCAATTGCATAGTGGAGTGATTACCCTGGAAGAAAAGTTACTGTTTCTAACTGGTCAATAAAGAAATACACACAAAAATCCAGAATCAATCTTTTAGGAAAGAGGTCTTATAAAATAATTGGAATTATTTCATAGATTCTTCCTTTTATACATACAAAATGGAACAAGAGAGGTTTTTTTCTTTCTAGTTTTAATTTATTTCCTATTTACTACATGAAGGAAGCGTATCTTAATAGTTAAATGTTGCCGTGATTTTAAATGATTGTTAACAAAAAAACATTTGGCTGGAGGAGGGAAATGTGTGATTCACTGTTTGTCTGAGTTCCTCGTTTACAGTCTAATGAGGCCTTTCTTCACCAGGCCTCATCTGTGTTTACTGATCCAGTTGCTTTCTGTAGTGCTGAGTCTTGCTAAGAAATCTTTTTTTCCTTTTCATAAGAACAATATAGATTGCTTCTATAAAATCAAGGGGAGAAAAGAAAAAAAAAACAGGATCACATCCTTCTTATAGCCACTTCATGTGTCTACACTGGCCTTTTTGTAGGTCAAATTTGATAACTCTGATCAGCTGCTTATAAAACACAGAGTGACACAGAGCATCATGATTTGATAGTGACACTAACAAGGAATGCTCTGAGCTATCAAAAATGAGCAGAGGTTTGAGAACTGGCAGATGTTCTTTGGTGCTGCCTACGGGTGGAAGATGTTGGCAGGAAAAATGATGGTTCTTCTCTAAGGGCAGTTGGGATCTTGATGGTGAGTTTTATTGTCATCTTTTGCATTGTATATATGGCATGGCTGCACTGTGAAAAACCAAATGGTGTGGCCTCACTGGAAAAGCCTGTTCTTTGGGCCTGCACACAGCCCACGGATGTAAAGGTCTCTGAAAATCTGGCTCATATTTTCAAATGTCAGATGGTTCAAGCTTCCTCATCTTTCCAGAATAAGTTACATGGGTTTAGTGCTCTAGACATAAAAACGATAAACCTTGAAAATGTAATATAAGTTTTGAATGTTAGTTAAGCTGTGTTTGAAAGGTCGAGGTTATGTCAGACACACTTTTGCACTAACTTAGCCCCAAAATCCCTTCCATGGTCGAGCTGTTTGTACTGAAGCCGCCCTAAGGAGCCTCAGCTGTGCTGCTCTGAACATGTCCTACTGTACAGTAGTGTAGAGCACAACTCTTTGGAGATTTCTGTTAAATGATCTGCAATATTATATTGAAATCGCAGTATCCTTAAAGAATGAAAGTAATTTTTGAACAAAATACGGTAATCATGCAATTCAAGAAACAAGCATCTGAAGAGGATTGAGCAGTATGCCAAGTAGCATTGAGGTCAGGAATCATCAGTGTGCTGTTGCTTTTAATAACTATTTTATCCTTATTTAGTCTATTTAACTTACTGTATTAAGCTTACTATAAATGTCAATAGCTTTTTTTGCCTTTATGCATTTTGTCTGAATGACAGAAGCTGGAAGGCCAGTAAGTAGCTGGGGTGCAGTTAAAAGGGAGGAATGAAATTAATAGGATGTGATGTCTCTACATAATAGCATACAAAAATATCATACAAAAGAATATTTCAGCAAAAAATGATGATGGCTGAAATGTAGTATTTGGTAAACTGAGAAGATGGCAAACTTTAAGAAAAGGAATGCTTTTGCAACGTGATTTATAGACATGTTCAGTGACAAAGGGAAATGAAAGAGGATCCTGAGGATGAAGAGTTCTGAGGATGAACAAAGGACCATATAGAAAACTATGAACTTTAGTCAGTGGAGGGACAGTGAAAAAAAAAGGATGTAGCAGATAAAAATGAAAGTGATGAGAAAATTAAGTGATCCAGTTCTAAAGTAGGAAAAAAGGTTTTGCTATAAATCATTTTTTAGAACTGCTATATGATGTCCTGCCCATTTGGCATTTAGTGTGTTACAGTTCAAGGGAAGATAGAAAAAAAAAAAGAAAAAAAAAAGAAAAGAAGCAAAAATGCATTTTATATATTTTTTTAAAAGAATCTATTTACAGACTGCCTATCAGAATTCCATCATGACTCCTGCAGTCAAATGACTTGTATTGTGAAACATGAGATGGGTTACCCAGTTTTAGTATGCATCCCAGCACTTTAAGCCAAGTGTCTTATATTTAAGTATCAATAATTATAGAAAAATCACAGATGTCTGGACAGAGGAGAGTATGCTTTCTAAGCCTGTTCTGCCCTCCCACAGTCCAGGTGTTTCATTTACTGACAGGGAAATAAACAGCCCAAGATAGAAAACACAAGTTGTTCTAGCTTTGCTGTGAATTTGTGAGGAGGACTAGCACAGTAGGAGTCGAATAGTTTTCATGAAGTTGGTAAACACAACTTCATATTTAATTAATCTGCAGTATCTTACCAAATATAAAAATGTGCTAGCATGCATTTAATGTGCTTTTATAAGTTTATTTCTGAAGCTTGCTTTCTCATTTCTTTTTTATCCTTCTTAGTAACCTGATTCTTTGATGAGACATGCTAGCTAGCTCTATGGTTTGTCTTTTAATCAGTAAGCACTGAACTGTTAGCCTGTGAAATCAGTCTTTGCAAATTCTTGTTTCGTTATTTATTTAATACTAAGAATATTGTTAATTAATGAGAGAGGCACTATCTCATAATTCATGTCTTTGAGTTCAAACGAATGGTAGGAACAGCTGCTTTGCAAAAATTTTAAATGTAAATAATAATCCCCACTGAGTTCCAATTTGCTCTGTGTGAATAGAAAAAAATCTCATATTCATTTCTTGCCTAATACAAAACTGTAAGTACTCTGTGTGAATGTTAAACATTTGTAACTTTGATTGAATGCAATTTGCAATATCTCAAAAAGGAAACTTCAAGTGAGAAGTTGTCGCCTTTCTCTCTTGAATGCCTGAGACATATTAATGTGAAATTAAAGCAGGACTTTTGTGTGTTGTGTGTGTTCTACATAAGCTTAAAATTTAAGCTTTAAAACATATAGGTTTATAGCTATAAAAAAGGCAGATATCAACTACAAAAAAAAAGAAAAAAGATAGTCCTACTTCTGACCTTGAAAAAAATTATTGTCCAATAGAGCAGTACCAAGTTAGTATTTATAAGAGCACTGGCTGCTACAAGACCTTTGATAAGCTATTTTGTTCTTTAAAGAGCAATGTGATCGCTGGTTCATTTCGTGTGTTCTATTCCCACCCCTGTAGGATTTACGGAGTTTTAGGAAGAGAGAACTAGTGGAGCAAGTAGTTCTGCTGACCTTGTCAGCAGGAAGCAATATTTGCCTCAGAACTGATTCTTTAAGGCTAAAATTTTTAGGAACCACTTGCTTCAACCAATGAAACGTATGTCAGCTAGTGGCATCATCACATTTTGGGATTTCTGCATTGTTTTTCTAGAGCTTCACAACAGCTTATGTCAAACGCCTTTTGAAAATATCAAAAAACAAAATGAAAAGGAAAAAAAATGCAAATTACAGCAATGGAGAGCAGCCTCTCCTAACAACTCTCTCTTCTAAAAAGGGAAGTCCTTATGCAGTCAGATCTTGTGTCCTATACTGAAGTCTTTGGGACAGATCTTGTTCAAATTTTCACAGCAATAAGTTGCTTTTCTAGAGCTTTGGCTTGTTGTTGGACATGCTGAAAAGCTGTCACTGTGCTCTGCCACGTGAGCTCCCTTCCCCTGGTCTCCTGCATGCAGAGTCAAACACACAGCGAGCTCAGCAGAGCCAGTTTGCTGCATGTGCCCATAACTACTTGGGCACGATTTATCTGTCTCTATCTGTCTGAGACTGTTCCACAAATTTCAACATTTAAACTCCAAAAGCCTCGCAAGCAGCAGAACAGACAGGAGAGTGAACAGAAAAACGGTTTACAGAAAGACTTATGGTTAAGCGCAGTTTACATCGAGTTTTTTAAAGCTCATTTCTAGCAAAAAGTAGAATTTCTAATTTCCTACATTGTCTATGAGTGTAGAAAAGCAGCAATTTCTAGTGGGGATCCCCGGCACACAGGACTAAGAGTAGTTTGGAAATTGAGGGCTATAGAAAAGAAAGATTTTGGCCTCTAATATGAGAGATTTGTGTAGCTGAGATATCTGAAGTAAGAGAGTAGAGAGATTGGGAATCAGGAGAAGCAGAAAGAGCTGAACATGTGTCTGAGAAGGACAGTGACTGGCTGGAGTAGCCTTAGGTTTGAGAAGAAACTAAATGGTACTTGAGTTTGGAGGAGAAGTTCAGACTAAATTAGGCATTAAGATATGAGATTGGGAATCAGGGTGACATGTGCAGACATTCATACAGGATGACTGCCAGAAATCTCTCTGATAATACAGGCTCCTTTCTGTTGTTGAAAATACAGGGCTCACAGTTCATTTTAAGTAGCAAATCTTGCAAGTTAACTATTATATTAGCATAAGCAGAAAATGCTACATCTTGCACATGTACTGGAGAAGGCTGGTAGACATGCAGGAAGCCTGGGATAATACCTGCTCTGTGAAAGCCACGTAGAAACGCCAACAGGACAAGCAAGGGGAAACTTCATGTGGGAAGCAGATCCTTCAGCAAATAGCAGCCTCTTTCAGCAAGGTACATAAAAATAAAACCAGACTAAGACAAAAGATGAAATATGTGATGTAAAATACAATGGAAAACAACATCTAGCAAATGACAGTGAGCTGTCATTGGAATCTCGCTGCATTCCAGCATCTGTGATTAGGAAAAGAGATGCATGAGCTGCTAAAATTGACTAATGATAATAAATTATTCAGCTCACTGATGATGGAAACAACAAACTTGTCAGCCAAGAGTTACTTTTATTGGTTTCGCATATGTATAATATTCACAATGAGGAGAAGTAAACGAGCTATGACTACTTAAAAATGTGGGATTTGCTTTGGTTTTCTGAAATCATGCAATGCACAGTTGTAGTCAAAAAAATAAGAATTATTAGGAACATAACAAAATGGAAGACATTATGTTATTGGCTAGATTTTTGATTAGCCCACATCTTTGGTTTTACATATGATTTTGATTACATTATCTCAAAGAAAGATAAAGCAGAGTGAAGCATCCTTTTGAAGAGATGGTTTGAGGATAATGGGAGCTTTTCTATACGAAGGGAATCTACAGCATTTTAATTGGGAAAGTGTATTACAGGAGGCAGATTAAAGTGGTCTGTGAAGTTGTGCAAGGCCATTAGTATGGCACATTATTTGGGCTCCTGCAGCTTCTCTTCTGATTTACTTTCACCTGAAATGAGCTCAATTTATTTGTTTTGAGACCGCTCCACCACATGGCAGAGGCGCAGTAAGTGTGGGCAATATGAGGTCTGGTTCAACAACATGCATTCCGATCCAAATGGAAATGTTAATCCAGACACACCAAGTGATAGCACATGAATATTGCCAATGAAGGCAATGGGCTGCATATACACAAAAAGAGTTTGTTGTTGTTGTTTGTTGGTTTGTTTTCCACAAAGCACTTACTTAAATTAAGAAACTCATTGGCAGTGAGTATTTTGGTTGCCAAATGTGTAAGAGGATAAAGATGAAATTGGACAAATTGACAGAAAGAAGGGTCGTCAGTGACTTTTTAATAGAGTGCTCTGAGCACAGCCTCCAAGTCACAGGGGACCTAAAATGCTTCTTTCTGCACAGACGCCTATGGGAAGCTACCAGTCTGTACTTGCCTTTTTTCATACCCTCTTTCAATAGATCTGTCTGTTTGCTTCTGGCTCTATTAGAAAGAAGCAGTCAGGTCAAAATGACCTTGATGGACCCAATAAATTTACCTTTAGAGAGCTTGATCTTACAATGTAAATGGTATTGTAGCTTGCATATTATTCATTTAGGCACTTGTGCAGAGCTAAATTTTATATTCCCTAGCTCACCTTCATTCATAGCAAAGTTAGTCAATTTGTGAAATAAGGGAGATATTTTAAATTATTTGTGGTCTTGTTTTGAGTATCGTTAGTATCTTAATAGGAGCTGGCAAAACTTCAGTACGAACACGTGCAACAATATGCCAATGTGATTTGGTGAAAATCCTTTTTCATTTGTACTCATTTATCAGTGTAAAATGATAATTTGCTCACAAGGAAAAAGCCTTGTTTGTTTTGTTTTTCAGTTAGTTATAGGTTTCCACTAGGTCGGCCAGACTCTGCTGGCATTGCCGATGTTTACACATGTGATTTGACTGGAAATTCATGTCCAGAGAGGCAACACAGGCATGCATAAGAAAGTCATATAAAATATAACTTCCAGTAGAATTCTATTTATATCTGGTTGTACTACTGACATTTTGAACCAAAGCTTAATCAATTTTTAGATAGTAGGAGAGAGACTATTTCAATAACAGTGTTAAAATCCAGATTATTGTCTATCAACTTTCAGTTGCTTAACTCATGCTTAGAAAAACCACAGAGATTGCACACATTGTACAGTAAGCAGTTGGTGATTGCATTCATATCTTGAGTACAGTGCAAGCAGTATTGCTGGGGTTTTCTATATCAAGAGCAATTATAGGATAACCAGCTTGCTATATTGAAACTGCTGTTCTTAAATGTAGAATGATTACATTACAAAGTCTAATCTAAGATAAATTGAATGCAGGTTTGCGTAAGGTGAATTACACAAAGCTACAAACCACAGATAATTTTTGTCCAAGTCCTCTAGGAGGTGAGGACTACCAAGTCTTACCTAATGTACCTAAATATTTACATAATTCTGTGATTGCAAGATGATTTGAAAAAGTTGTCTCAAAATAACCTTTTGTTAAATTGCTATATTTGCCAAAAATATAGAAATAAATAACAAAACAGAGACAGCAGTCTTGACTGAGACTCTCCAGAGAGGATGATATAGACCAGAATTCGTGTGTATAAAGCAAAGATTACTTTATAATATGTGATAAAATTTAACATAGTCTCTAATTTAAATTTGAAAAAGAACACTAACATAAATTCAGACTTATATTTGACAGTAATATTTGGCAAGTGTTACAAAATAAATTAAGAAAAATGAGTTTTGAAGTTGAGATAGGTTTTTTTAATGAGCATTTTTCACATAAGTTACATCTCCATAGCAGGAAAAGGATACTTAAAGAAGACCAGTGTTCAATTACAGAATTACTAATGTTATTTTTGAGTAAGCAAAGATTCTGTTTTAAATTAACATAATTGGAAACATAATATAAAAAGTCTATATCACGTTTCTATATAAACAGTTGATTAACTTGTGCATGTGCATAAATCTTGTGGTATTTTGTCCTAAAGCTCTATAAAATCTGCATTTTTTATTCTAGAGTCACTGCAGGTTTTTTAGCTGCAGGCAAATCTTAGCCAACTTGGAGTTACTGAAAACCATCACAAAATTTCACCAATCTCTTCATTGGCATGAAGATTTAATACATACTCTCCAAAATAAGATAAATAACAATAGAGCAACTCTCTTAGGTACACACCTAGAAACTTAATACTTGTACATGTCAAACTGATCTCTACTATCATTAAAAATAAAATTAATCCAAATAAGTTAGTGTGGTAATCTAACTTGCACTAGTTCTCCAATGAAAATCTCTGTGTCAGTAGTCTGGTCACACTGAAAATCAGTTATTAAATGAACACAGGAGAATTAGTTGAATTATTTTATTAAGAGTCAAAAGGTCACTTAAAATTTATCTTAAAAAGGATACTAAAGAGAAAAATGTTATTCTTGGAAGGCACAAAAAAATTGTGCCATGCAAATTCTGGGCAAAATATAATTCAAAAGAAATAATAATAATATAAAGAAATAGTCATAATGCTCAACTTAGAAGGAAAAAAAAAAGTGCAATTAATGAAACTTGCCAGTCAGAATAGGTGGGGTACTGTTACTTTTCTTTCCTTCTGATAAATGTCCAAAAATATGCAAAGATATTTAGAAGAGAAAACAATTAAATGAATGAAATACTTTTTCTGTAACTCTTCCAAAGAGGATTTTTTGCACCTCTCCATATCATCTGTTCCTTGCTATCATAAAGAGACTGGTGGATGGAGCAGACCACTGCCCTGGCCCGCTGTGGCGGTCCCTGTAGTCTCTCATTTAAATCATCTTCTCTGTTTCTGTCTTGCCAGAGTTTATTCTCCTATATATTTATAATACTAATGCAGCTAAGAAAAAAAAGCATGAATTTGCAGCTTAATTCAATTTAAAAATAAAATTATAAAATCTAATTAACCATGTATTAAAAAGCTTATTATTTAGAACTGAATTTCTTAGTAGCATGCTGAGTAATTAATCCTTTTCTAGGTTCTTCAGTGTTAGATCCACCAAACTGATTTCACAACAGAAGAGTTTAAGAGTAAAGCGTGTGTTTAAGTTTATTATGTTATATATATCGAATTTTGCATTTTACACTAGATTTTTACATTTACTTGAAAGTGTGTGTTTGCAATACTCCAGTTTGTATTGGAGAGAATTATCAGCATAATTTTGAAAAACCAGTATTTTGAAAACAAGTTCTAATCATCTGGTATGTATCTGTAGAGACAGGCTTAGCCATCAATCAGTGCAAGTTCAAATACTATTAAGGCAAGCCGGTCTCAGTCTCAAGAGTGTTTAAAAAAAAAGTTGAAATACAAACATTCAATTAATTCCATAGGGTTTCAAATATTTTTGCACCATTGACCTGTTTGGTCATTAGGTGTTTGTGTATGCATAGGGATATGACTATACCAATGAAGAATTTGGATGAGTAGGCTCGAGGAGTCCCGAGATTAATGACTCAAGAAATTAATTACAGTATATGAAGCCTTTCACTTTCAGATCACAAATTCAAACTCAGTGGAAGTGGGCCCGAGAAGAGACGTGTTCATAGATCTGGAGACACAAGCATATAACATTAGTATAGTACTAAATGAAAAATAAAACCAGTTTAAGTTGTTGGAGCAGAAGAAGTTTGCTTTTAGATCTTGGAGAGTCAAATCCCCAGAGAGCTTCTTGCCCGATACAGTGAGGAGGGCCAGCAGTGAGGTGTAAAAGTTGCCTGTTTCCCCTTGTGCTATTAATGATTGGGAGGAGGGAGTTAGCTCCTTAGCCCCCAGCGTAGTTGCTTTTATAAGGATGTTTACATGCTGTTCTGTTTTGCAGCAGGTTTTCAAAGACGCTCAGCTACTGTAACAAGGAGGCATTTCCCACATGCTGCTCACAGGATGGACTACATGGACTTTGAGGATGATAGCCGGGGATGGCGGTTTGATATGGACATGGTCATAATCTACATTTATTCTGTCAACTGGGTAATAGGGTTTATTGTGTTCTGTTTCCTTTGTTACTTCTTTTTTCCTTTTTAGTTTGTATTCAGTACAATTCAAGAAAAGAGCAGTCCTGTGAACCATGATAAAGTGAATAAAAACAATCTAAAAAAGGCAAAAATGTTTGACATTGCATTTTGATGATTAAGAATTGTAACAGACTGCATCAAGTATGCTGTAGGGGTATGTCCTTGATAGTTCTGCTACTTGTGGCAAAGTATTTGAATATGGTTCCAAATATAACTTGAGGTGAAGATCATACTTAATTCAGTGGGAAGTTTGCCCCTAATGTATAAGATAATTATTATATACAAATATACAGTACTGTTTGTTCTTAGGGGAGTTCTGTCCATTGCAGCAGAACATGATCCATAGGGTCATTTAGGGGGTTAAGTATTGGCACTTTGCAACCGTAAGCAAATCACAGTTGCTTCAGTTCCTCATATATACAAAATAAAGAAGATGCTCTCCATTTATAGTCAGATTTTGGGGAGATAGTAGAGTATAAGCACAAGAGTGCTGCACTGCACATTATATAGACATTTGTCAGAGCTCTTTCTATGGCTTAATCCAAATTCAGGGGAATTTTGACAATTGATAGACCTGTCCATGTTCTGCTTTGGGGATTGCTGCACTCAGTGCCTGACATTCTGAGCTTGCTAACCCCAAAGAGAAACTACACCACACAATTGGCTAACAGTTCATCTTTTCAACAAATGGCAATTATAGCAAATCAACTAATCACCCCAAATTCTGCACGTTAAGGGGACCCTTTTTGCCCAGGTTTCCAGAGTAGCACTATTCCCTTTTTTTTCCTGTCTATGTCACTGCATGTGGGTCTAGGAAGACACAGAGCTGAAGGAATGGCTGTGATGCCATTGACCCCAGTAGAAGGGGGTTACAGGAGAATTAAATGTTCTTTGGTTTTAATTCAGCCTGTGCATGTCCATGTGGGATTCATACCTTTTTTTAATTACTGTAACAATTTGAGGATACCCCTAAGTATGGGCTCACCAGTACTGTGTGTCTCTAGGAAATCATGCAAAAGGACACAGTAGTTATTTGCACCTTTCATGTAAACGGATGCTGAAGCACTTTATAGTTTGTGTATGTAAAGATCGCAGAGTTACAACACCCAACTGCAGCCGGTTCAGCATTTGGTCCCTCCTTGCAGACATCAAATGCCAAAGACCAGTACACATCAGTTAAAGAGCTTTCTTTTCAGGAAAGTGCAGAGAAGGGGCATAATTCAACAACGAGCACTGCGGTTTGATCTCGAGAAGCATGTGCACGTATGTATGTAGCTCCTTGTGTGGGAGACCTGTGGTTTCTCCGTAGGTGTTGTACTCCCCTGCTCAAGCAGAGAACAAAGAAATGTGTTGTGGAAGGTGCCATCTGCCAACCGCAGTGGCACGGAATGAGATCAGCGCTTTGAGCAGGGTGCTGAGCACGGAGCATGTGCTCAGCTTCTGTGCCGAAGCACAGCGAGCTCACGCTCCTGTAGGCCCCACAGGGATCAGGACCAGAGCCTCGCATTTCCCCTGACAAGCAGCGGTCAGGCTGCTACTTAGTTTTCCTTACACGCTGCAAAAATAATGGCTCTAAATCTTTGAGAATATATGTGCGAAAGTAAAAATGACAAGTCGAGCTACACTAATTTAAGTAAATACTTTTCAGCATCGTTTCTTTAATGTATACAGACCTAAAGGAAATATAATAATTTAAACTCACAGTCATGCTGTAGGCAGGATCATGAGAGAAACAATTTTTATGTAAATTCAGTATATCCAGTTAGTTCACATAAAAGAGATTGGCTCTGTTACTGGTGGCATTAGACATAGTATATTATAAGTTTAAGATTCTAATAAAGCTTATGTCAAATTTCTTCTTTATATTGATATAAACAAGTCTTTAAAAAGCTAGTTTTTTATTGTCATAGTTTCAGGTTTTGGTGTAAGACCCTATGCTCAAAAATTATCAAAAATTTTAAACATTTTTTCCATCTCTACCAGGACTGGGATTCTAGCTGCATTTTTGTTTGTCTCTCTTTCATCTTCACTTACATACTGATAGTCTGAAACTTCAAAAATAATCTAAAATAATTTAATTTAGGATATGTAATAAATATCCTTAATATTCCAGAACATATTGAAAAATAAAACCTATAATATAGATATCACTAATTGTATAGAAATAGATTTGTTTCTTTCATTTTTAATAGCATGGATTTGTTGTGAAAAATACAAGGAGAGTCAAAAATCCAATGTAATATTGGACCTTTTTATACATTTGCCGCAAGAATTGATAATCGAGGCTACATTTTCCTAAATTTAGTCAGGATAACAATTTTGTATGACATTTCGAATAAATACTTTTATAGAAATACAGTAGGAATTTGAAGGCTCAAACTTGTTTTTTCATTGAATCCTGCCAGTGAAATGCTGTAGATAGCTGTGGGAGCAAGAGTAGGTTCTGTGTAAGCAGTTTTCTGGTTAACAACTTTTGCTGATCCTGTTCTGCAATCTTGTCTTATTTACAGTGGTACTAAAATGTTTCCAATAAAAATTGAGTTGTTTGTAATATTTTGCAGCCATTTCATAGATTTTTCTTGGTGGAATTAAATTTTAATATTTTTTTCAATCAACTTAATGGTTGTTACTCTGTTCTTTGGGGGGCAACAGGGATTTGCAGTTTTTTTTTATTATTATTACTATGGTTACCTCCTTTCATACTCACCATCTTTTATTTGTTTCATCAGTCTCCAGGGAGCAGTTTCTGCAGTAAATCCTTGTGGGGTGACGTGGGGCACTTACCCTCTCCTTGTCATGGAGAGCACTCCGTGCTGCTGCTCCTAGTCCTCATGGACGCACTGCTGACGGCAGCACAAACCCAGGAGGAGCCTGAGCCGTTTGCCCCAGGCAGGGAAAGGGGCTCTGTGCACTCTTGGAAGTGTACGAGTTGCATGCCCAGGAGGGGATCTATTTGTAGCTATTTTACCTGCCCAGGTTCTGTTAGTCTTGTTTCCCTCCCACACCCGACAGAAAATCCTCGCTGGTGGCAGCTGAGGGAATAGTTGTTAGGAAACACGTGGGCTTCTTCACAGCCACTGGACCGGCTCCCAAGAGCAAATGTACACAAAAGGAAGACATATGTCCAAAGGTGGGTGCCTAAGGTTTTGCACCCCCAGCTCAATGGGAAGAGCAATCCTTCATTCACCCTGGCTTATGATACCTGAAAAATGCTACTACTCAGAAACAGGTAGGATTATTTGAAACTTTGAATTTATCTATTAGCACTTCCTTTAATACTGTGGCAGCAGACAGTATCTTGCTTGTACTTGCTTTAGAGATGGAAAAATATTCTAAAATGCAGTTCTGCAGCATATCCTAACCAGCTATTCTTCCATGCTTCCATCACTCAGCTGTGTTGTGAAATATCCATCCTGTTACTGTATAGAATTTGGAAAGAATCCTTCAGCCTCATGTCCTCCATATCCGTATACTAATTTACAAGAGAAATAAAGCTGTTTTGATTGATTGATAGGATATACCAATCACTGTGCGCAAGTGATACACATCACTCTATGGTACCATATTAGTGATGACTTAGATAAGGTTTGCAGTTTGGTTTTAGGATGACAAAATGACAGTAATTACAACGTTTTGTAAGGATAAATTAATAATAACTTATTTTCCATCAAAGATTTTCTTCAGATGAAATATTCTATGTAATGTAAAATGCAGAAAATGTAATAAGACAATCACTGAGATATATCACACATGAAATCTTTTATACTCAAACAAGAGAGTGAAGCAGAAAAAGAAAATACCACTAATAGAAAGATCACATTAGGTCATTTGATATTCATACAAGTATGAAAAATTAATTAGATAAAATAGGTTTTACTCTGTCATAATAAATGAGTATTAAAATGCTGATCTTGCACTGCGCTCCACTATTTCTCTGCTAGAGAACAATATTCAATTTGAGCAGAAGGGAAATCTGCATGTAGCCACACTGTATTAGCTCTCCAAAATAAATGATGTTGGTTATTGACATAAAAATATGTCCTATTCAATGAACAAGTGAAAAATATTTTTTAAAAATCTTATGTAATCCCAACCTGCCCAAAAAAATGATATGTTGGGGATATGAATTCTTCTTATAATTAAGTTGCTATCCAAGAAATATTGTTTGATTGTTTAGACTTACAGCCAAAATATGAAAATAACCAAAATAACCAAAGCTCAGAAAGCACTGTCCTTAATCCATGAGGATTTTAAATCCCTTGGGATGTACTTGATTCCCAAATTCATTACCAGTGCTAGCATGGCATCTGATGGTGCCTCAAAGACAAAACGTTCTAATTGGGAACAGACGAGGTACGAGCGCGCGTGCCTCGCAGATGGCTCGAGCGAGCTAATGTATGCATTGCTGCTGCCAAAACTTCAACTGCTTCTGCGAGAATGGGGATCAGACTTTCTGGGAACGAAATATGTTAGTTTTCTAACATATTTTTTGCTCTTACGAAGCAATGTTTGAGAGCATGTTTGGGAGGAACTAATGTTGCAGAAAACCAACTAATGTTACAGATCTATTTGATGGTTTTGTATTATATTCAAATAGGAATTAAAACAAGACTAACAAACTCTATTATATTCAAATAGGAATTAAAACAAGACTAACAAACTCATTTTTATTCATCATCTAGAGGGTGATTTAGATTCTGAACTACACAGAATAAATTACAGTGCTCCTAGATTACCAGATTACCAAGGTCTACTGGCACAGGTCTACCAAAATACAGGATAGTGATAACAATGGTATGAACCAATATATCTGAGTTCTTTTCTTCCCTGATCTGTTATTCCTCAAACTCACTATTTTCAGTATGATATAGAGGTTTAAATCCTCACTATTTTTCTTCTTTAGCAGCAAGGTCTTCAAAACTTTCATTTGCCTACAGTGAGTAAATGTACAAAGTATTTAGAGCTCCTCAAAAGAGAGGCACTTACACAGGCACGAGACTATCAAAATTCAAGTACTACACTGTTAATCTAACATTTGGCAACAGTAACTAAATTCACATTAAATTACCATTTAAATCACTGGACAGTCAATTACACAAGTCTGGTTTGTTGAATTCTTTATTGACTTAAAAAAACAGTTACTTGAGCACATACGGCTTTACGGAAAGCTTAATATTAAAAGGTTCTTCAGGATTTGGTCTATGACCCATTGGAAAGGAAAAGAGCTCTGGAAGATTTCCTTTAGCAACATTCCTCTACATATTGCTTAGCCAAGTATCCTCAGTAGTCAAAGAAAATGCTTAGCCATTTTAAATAATGCACATAGCAAGTTGCTTCAGGCAACACAGTGCAAATTACTGTGTAATTTATCATTTTTGTGTGTTGGCTTACTCAAAAGATGGGCTTAACTGCACATCTCACCTTTCAGTCAATTGTAAATTATCAAGTAATTATACAAGCCTAAGAGTGGAGAAGCCTCCATTGGCAGCGTCACCGGTGCTCTGCTCTGCAAATCACGCAATCCTTTTTTGCACCAATATTTCTCGCTGTAAAACAGGATGCTTGTAAAGATCACCGAGCTACTTCTTTGGGAAACACTGCAAGACAAAAAGCAGTGCAAACTAATACATGATAAACACAAAACCTTTTTTGAAATGACTCATGCTTTGGACATTGTATAATGGATAGATCTGAAAGGCAGGCAAATAACTGTTTCAAATGTAATGAATGGAATTATAGTTAAAAAAAATCTTCAAGTACAATAACAACTGTGATTCCTTTATGTTTTTTCTTGAAAGGAAAAGATTCTAACCACTCTCCAGTAACAGGAATTACTGAGTACTTAAAATCAAGATTAGTAAAATGTCAAGTTTTAGAGAAGCATCTTCTCAAGAAGTAAAAATGAAGATCTGATTAAAGTTGTCCACAAGTCCTAGTGAAATCTGCAAATATAAGGATATGCTAACAGCTAACCAGAAGCTCAAGGGTTTTGCTGAATCTGGCCTTGGTTTCCCACACTTGCCAACACAAACCTCGATCTGATGAAAAGCAGCGATTGTTGCCACAACAGCCACAAATAAGTTGAATAAAGCAGATGGCTTTCAGAAATAGTAGCATAAAACCAGCTCAAGAAGAAAAGAATAATTGCCTTAAATGATTTAATAGCTGTCTGAAAATTTAGGAAGGTTTCCTCAGGTTGCCCTGACCTATTCTGTCATTTTTCCCATTGGGTCCTCAGAGCAGTCCTGCCTGCATTCTACCAGCATATCTAACTCATAGGTTTCTGTTTAAACCCATTGGATTTCTCACTCAAGTACCTCAGATCTTCTTCTAAATGAAAAATAAGGTTTATAATTTGACATGACGAGTTTGTTCTAGAATGGTTTTCTATGCAAATTTTGTTGTCTTTTCGGGTAGTGTTTTTTGACACTCCTAGTGTTTCTTACACTCCTTGGAAAAAAATCTGATAGAATTCTGGCAAAGTCTGAATAAATGCTATGCAAAAAAGATGAAAATTGAGATGAACTGACCTTAGCAGTAAAGCAGGAGCTTTTGGAGCTAGATTGACAAAGAAGGTAGAGGTTCTTAAATCGTATCTTAAATCGTACCTCATCACTCACACTGAGGAAGCTTCAGGTGTTCATCCCAGTGGACACCTCTGCAGCACTCAGTGAAGAAGACAACTGCTCGCACACCCCAAGGGGTCGCAACACTGGTGTTTGTGCTTGCACCTGTCGCCCCAGCCGTGCTCCTGTGGTCCGAGACTGCTGCAGGGCTCTCATTCTTGGCACTGGGCTCTTCAGTGATGAACAGAAATTAAATAGTTTTGAAATCTCTCTACAAAGCCCCTCTGGCTTACAGGGTTGCAGAGCTATGATCAGATAGTCCAAAACTTCCTTCAGACTTGCTTACAGCCTAAAGATAAATTCAATGCTGCTCTTAGTTAAAGCTGTCCTTTAGTTAGATAATACACCAGCACAGTATTCACATGTTCCGATACTATTTTGTAAGAATATTTTTCTGTAAATTCTCGTTGGGGATGACTTTAACATTTCACTTTACACACCTAGTGAGACGATTCTAAATAAAACCTCTGCCCCATTTCCACTGGCACCCTCCTTTGTAAAGTCCTACCTTTCCTGTACTACTAAAGATGGTCCCCATCACACAGAGGCCCTCAAAGTCAGACGCTTTGAAGCAATCATAGAAAGAATTCCCGTTGGCTTCTGGCCTATTTCTTTTCATTGTGTTTTCATGGATTAACATTTGTTTCTCTTCAGATCACTTGCTATTTCTGGTTCCTTATACCATGATGAATAGGCAAATTCCAGTTTTATAAGGAATTAATGATAATAGGTGGTAGAATTAACTCTTCATGTTCAGAATGTAGGCATTAGAAATAGATGAAAACAAATCATATTCTTAACTGAGTAAAACACCAATTAAATTCAAAAAAAAAAGTTTCTTTCCTATTTGCACAGGCTGTAAGGGATAAATCTGTCCTCTCAGTAGCGCAATTTCTTTATCACCGCCTCCTGCTGCACTTGGTATTGCTGCGATCTGCTCCCCTTCTAGCGCAGGATTCCTCGTGTGGAGCGGAGCAGCATGGCTGGCCGCGTGCGGAAGCGCTTGGCACTCGGCACACGCGCAGATGGCAGGGAGCAGGGCCGGGTGACAGGGCGATCCGGCTGCAATCACAGGCTCCAGGTGACTGTGCACAACAGAGGGAATTCAGCGGCTGCAGCTCTCCAAGCATTTCTTCTTTATTCACAGAATGAGGCAAGCCCACAGGCTCTACCTTAGGAAACACTCCCCATAAACTAGCAAGATCTATTATATATAATAATAAAGATATTTTTCACTCATCACAATAACCTTACTCAACATAACAGTTCAGTGGCAAAAGCACTGTTCTTGTTTAGGGAGAATGTAGAATTATAGTACAAACCTCTGATTAAAACTCTGAAGATACTTCTCTTGCCCACTAAATAGAGTCCTAAGGGAAAATACCTGATGAAATACGTATGGCAATCTAATGTCTATAACTATAGACTATATATAACTAGTATATATATAATGTCTATATATATACTAGTTGTACAAACTTCTATGTAAGTAAGGTTATATCTATATAAGCAGTGTTATGATCATATTAGTTACATTAACAGCCAAAAAAAAGCTAATACTAAATATATTAATGTTTGTCTCAAGTTACTTTTTAAAGAACAAAAATATTGATGAATTTAAACAAAAAATGTTCAGTACTTATTTCAATAAATATTTAAAACAGTGAAACCTTTTAACATGAATGGAAAGAAAAAGCCAAGTAACTGACATAATTTGGCTGAACTTGTATTAAGAAAGGATATTTGATGATACCGCGTTAGAGGAGATGCTGTTTTTAGATACTGTATTGGCCTTGACATCGTGCATGGCAGCCAGAGTCTGAATTGTCGCAGCTTTTGCTGCGGCTCTGCACTGAACATGTGCAAAGCCTCCTCTCCTGCCGTTCTGAATTGCCACAAGTGTTCCCTCATTTTCTGGGAAATGTGACAAGTGCTTCCTTCTATAGCAGGCTCTGCAATTACTGATGTTCTTTTATCTGTGCTTGCTTCAAAGGCTTGCAGAAAACTCAAAAAATGTTAAAGCAATATAGATACATACTAGAAAATACTAGAATAAAAATAATTATGTTAACTACTAGTCATTTAAACAGCCTAAATGCATATATTATTGTAGCATGACTGTGGTATATTTAACAAACATTTTAAAACAATGTTTTTTATTTAAAGTCTAGAGTTCTGATAGGTTAGTCTTAACTGCAGAGTTTCCTGTAATTATATTTTACATACAGTTGGTAGTTGGAGTGAGGTTCTTTAATGTCAGAATTCAAGAAATAGCATTTACAGACTGCCCAGTGAAATGCAGACAGGGGGTCACCAGCTTACAGAGAATATAAATGTGGAATCACTGAATGTTCTAGAATTTTTCGTAGGATGAATGCATCTGCATCACCAAATCTTTTCTTTAAATCTCCTCTGGATGAACTGAGGCTGAAAATCATCATGCTAGAGAGAGATTTCGTACATTCCTATTGCATACAATGCTGTCTTAACACATGGCCCCTCAAATCCCCAGACTGAAGGAAGGTCTTAGGAGTGGCCATAATATCTCCTACCTCTTTATTTCCCCTCCAGAAATCCTGTTACTGCACCATGCAGTTGTTCCATGCGGCTGCTGCACAGAACTGCATACACGAGGCTAACACAGAGGATGCGCATGAACATGAAGTGCTCAGGAGCTTTTAAAAGATTAAACATTCACAGACTAAAACTAGTCCATATGTTGTACAAAGTTAATACCATAATCTACTATTCTGATAGAATAAAGTTGGAGCAAAAATTAGTAAGACAAGAAGAGGAAAGAAGGAGCATCAGCTAAAAAAAAAAGAAAAGAAAAAAAGAAAATTTATTTTGAATCAGTGAGGAAAAAGAGCTACATTCGCCTGCTCTAATGCAGCTGATAGAGTATCCTGGGGCTGTGTTAGCTATGGATAGAGCATGAACCAGATGCCTCTTTCTTGCACCCGACAAGCCTCCTGCAATGGAATCAATAAGGAAAATAACAAAGTCATCAGAGAGGCCGATCTGAACAGCCATAAGAAGATGCTTGTGCTAGGTAGTAGGCCCAAAGGGGTAGATTTTTTTTTTTATTAGTTTTTCAAAGTAAAGGAAATGAGAATAGTGCAATTCCCAAGATTGTAGGAAGCTGCAGTGCAGCCAGTGGCCAAAGGGAGAAAGTGAAGAACACGCTTAGAAGGAGGAATCTCTGTTTCTCACTAAACTTTAAGATATCTACTTTCAGCAGAAATTACACGGATTATCTCATGCTCTACAGTGTGAAAAGCTAATATTATTTCTAGCCTTTAGTCTGTGGCTTTGACCCAGTTTCCTTCCCAGCTCCTCAAACAAGAGCTACATACTTCTCAGCAAATTTCTGAAACCTTTTGGGACATAGGGTTATAAATTACTTTTGCAAAATTCAAATGGAAGGTTTTGAAACACATTTGTGTGTGTGTGTGTGTGTGTGTGTGTGTGTGCTTTTTAGCATAAATCATAGGAATGTATGATCTTCTGTCTGGCTCGTATAATTTAGTTAATACCATTTTAATAGCTCTATTTTCACTTTTCACATAATTCTTAGAATTAAAAAAAAATACACTGAAACCTCTGCTTAGCCCAGAATGTCAGGTAGACTTCCTTCTCTGGAAGAGATTAAAACATTTTTGACACAGCATCTACTACAAAGTGATTTCGCTGTAGCTCAGTACTGTTGGTTTAAAAAAAAAATGTTCTGAATTTCCCATCTGTGAAGCAATGCAGTTTCTAAGTAAGCTGCCATTCAAAGTTTGCAAGGTGAGTTATATGATACAAATAAAGTACACTATTTTCTTCACATTGTTTTGGGTACAGGGAAAATTGAACAAGATGTGAGATAGCAAGTATTAGAATGTGCCATAAATTGTTCTTTTAAGGACAGTGCAGAAATGTAGACGTCAAAGGGCAATGCCTCACTTCTTCAGTGTTTTGCATGTCCTTGACCAAAGGTAAATTGCTTTCTAGATTAGTAAAAGGATTTTACTGACTATCCGAGCCTGCTTGTAAATAAATGCCAGCTTTTAGCTTCTTCCATATGTCAAACATGTATCAGAAGGACGAGTTTACTGCAATGTAAATAATATTTTTCAGCCTATAAGGCTTATGAATAGATGGTCAAAGCATCTTGCAGAGAAGACCTTTAAACTGTATGAGGATCACTTAATTCTTTTGGGCAAGTGAACAGTGGTCTGAACCAAAGAGCTTTGTTCAATTATCACTGACAAAAACTGAAGGGCCACAGTCATGGCTCTAAAGAATAAAATCTCAAATGGGATTTTTCAGATCTGTCCAAATAAATCAGTGTTAAAATCCATACCGTCCACATTAATGTCAAGCACACAATAGCTAAATAGGGCATCTTCCAAAAACAACACAGTTTTAGCTAACTTTAAAGGTATTGCTGCCCTTTTTTTTCACGTACTCAGTAAAATCAGTGGGAATTAGATAACATCTTTCAATTTGTATTTTAATCCTTGACCCTTACAACGAAAAGAAATAAAATATTATGTAGTTGTCATTTTCCTGGCTTATTTTAGATTAGCTCCAATTTCTGTAACCATGGAAAACCAAATGCAGCCCAACTTCTGCAACTGGCACCTCGAGAAGATGAAGTGCCAGAATCGCTCTCTGTTCTCTGCAGACATGAGTTCTGCTGCTTACAAGAGGCAAAGGAAGACAGTGACAGTGCCAGGAAGCATCAGGACACCCTCTCATAAATCTCACATATGACAGTTCTAACCATAATACTGAGCAATTGTTCAAAAAATATAGTACTTATCTCTATTAAACACGGTATGAGACCGGAGAAGAGTCAAGAGAAGATGTCCTTCTTATATCAACCAAATTCCCAAACTCAGTGTAACAGTGGTGGAACTGATGGAACCTCATATTTTAAAATACCTGATGCAGATTTCACAGGGTAATTCAGTTTATTCTGAAAGACATTTGTGAAGCCACGAACAACTCCAATAGATTCAGATGATTAATTACAGCTGTGGAAAATGTCTGTGTAGTTTCTTTATAAAACATCTGAGACATTTCTGTACTGCATCCCTGAATCCTTTCCCTGAAAAACTGCAGTAATAATATTTATCTAATGAACATGATCATACATAAATGCCATATGGCATTTATGAATGCCATAATGACTCATGAAATGGGCACTTAATACCTATGTCCAATTGTTTTGAACTGTGAGGTTGGTTGCATAAGAATTTATCTATTTTATAGCAAGTATTTTATTTTGCTGGAGAAATAATTTGAAATTGCTTGGAGACACTTAAATAACTTCCAGACTTAACATTATATTTCACATACAAATAGGGTGGAAAGATTGTGGTTACAAGTAGCTGTCCCTAATTTGAACATGCAAAAATAGTACTGCATGCATGAAGTTTAGTAGAAAACTAAGATGATTTAAAAAACAAACTTGGTATCTGTGTTTCCTAATCTTCTGCAGGACGATGGAAATGTTAATTAGAATTAAGATGGATAGAAATGGCAGGAAATGGAAGCATTTGAAAACTGGTAGGGACAAAAAGGAAAAGAATTGAACCATAAACAAGTGTACTCCCATAATTCAGCAATCACCATAAGACGGTATTTATGGAAATAATGCTTCATTAAGCAATCTCTGAAATTGTACGTGAATATATCAGAACGTATATTAGCCAATTCATCTTTAATGTCAAGTAGGTAGACCCTGCTTTACTTTAGATACTGGCCTTGAGTTTGCAGAATTAGAATTCTGTGCCCTCATTCTGCATCTGGGATCAAATCCAAATTCTACTGTTGCTACTTTAGGAAATACAGAAGTTAAGAAGACAAATGCTGAATAACAGAAGAATAAATCAAATTAATGAACCATTTGGAACAATGCAATAAAAGCTAAACTCAGAGCAAGCCAGACATTGCTCAACACAAACTTAAAATAAGATTAATAAGATCATACTTCCATTATAAAGCCTACAATATAAGAGTATTGGAGGCTGCAGCTGTTAGGCTTCTAGCCAACAGCCCAGAACTTGGGCCAGGTCTGATCATATACGTTAAGACACTAAAAAGAACGAAAGATAACTGGGTATTCTGACATAGTTGTGGTCACTTGCCTTGCTTAATGGAAGATCTGGACTACATATTAAATCATGACCTGTCATTTCAGGGATAACTAAATCAATGTGTGACTATCATTTAGAAAATGAAGCTAACTGATGAATTTATTACTCAATAGCCCACAATATAAAAATGTCATTCTCTTGAAGTTTTTTTTTTCAAAATAAAAATATGTATTTCTCAGATAAGCACTTCATGTATGTGATATTTTTCTACTCATTTTATATTGGTATCATATAAGAATAGTATGAGGAATATGTTTTGTAAAGAAGCAGTCATCATACACTGTACACATATGGTACATCATTACTGACACCATTAGCAGCATTAATTGAAAGTATGAAAAGTTTTAACTTTCTGGGACAACTAATATTGTCATATACTTATAGGTATTCAGTCTTAACCAAAAATAAAGATATTTTCTATAAGGTGGGGCTTGTTTTAAGGATTTAAGATTTGAGGTCAAGTATGTAAATAAAAAAGGATGTATGCAAAAATTGTCCAACTAACTCAAATACTGCAGTCAATGCTGCAAAGATTTCCATACATACTCACCATTGCATGGTGAATAAGACTTAGAAAACTAAGCTAGCATGCTGATTTAATGACTTCTATAGATGCTTTAAATATCATGTACATGGGTGGATGGAAAAGCCAAATCCCATGATTAGTCTCTTTCATCATAAAATAATAATATAACCAATGTAAAACTCAGGCCATTTGGCCATCAGATAAAAGATGTTTTTAAAGAACAGTAATAATTATTAGCTAGGAAAATAATGAGCGGAAAACAGAGAGTGCAACTTCAACAAAACTGACTATATTTGTAAATTTGCAGGCATTTTCATTTTTAAAGCAGGTCTATAGCATTTTCATTTAAAATATATCTGGCAAAACCAATTGCTTTGCAGATTTAGTATGATGAAGATTTTATATGTGGGAAGAAAAATGTGTTCTCAAATTGGTTCTTATATGATGGAGGAGTGGAAATAACTACAAAAATATGCTGCCTTTGAGACTACGGATTTCAGCCAAGCTAGCTTATCTCATTAAAGTACCGCTGTACGTTAAGTATTATTCTTTACTCTTTTCATAGATGGTCTTCAAACACAATAGGCTTGATTCCTGTCTTGGATGCCATATATTTTAAAAGACTCTCCATCCCCAAAAAGAGAAAACAAACACACACATACACATAAGGACACAAGACAGAATAAGGAAAAACAGACCTTTTAAGTGATGTGTTAAAAGGAGTTTATGTTGCAATCCAAGCTATAAATACTGATCAAATATGTTTTTTCGTAGACTATGTGTGCTTATATATGCACAAGTATGTATTTCAAACATAACCTCAAGCAGTTAGGTTCAGAAGCTGGTAAATCTTATATGCTTAGTTTACATTTAACATGCTGATATTTTCAGTGTATTCCTTGATATATCCAGCATTAATCCTTCCTCTTAGAATTTTTTTCTGGTTTTAACTTTCTAATTCTTTCAGCGGCTCTTTTTTCTCTCTCTCTAAACTAATTACCTTGGAATGCTTCCATTGCTCTTGTATTACAAACTCCAGATTCCTTGATTTGTTCTTACTCAAATATCTTGGAAGTATTACTTTAAACTTTAAAATTAAGACATATTTCTAAGTTTAAATATTAAAATAATTGAGAAATTATTGACACTATTAACAATATATTCCAAACGATGACCTGGATTAAGCTACATCAGCATGAGCAGCTCTCAGATTTCCCAGGTTGCTTTCTGCTCTAACAGTGGTTATTCAGCCAGCGAATTCTGTGTCAACTGGGTGAATGACTTTTAAGAAACGGTTAAAAAAATCACATTTTCTTTATTTGCGACACATATTTCCTTAATACTTAAAAGCTATTTCAAAACCAGGTGTTTAATAAATGGTTTTATAACTTCAAGTAGAAAAAGAAGGATATGAAAAAGATATATTATCACGTCAATCTCATAAATCTGAACAGATTGCCAAAACAATTTGTTTTGGCCTTGGTCAGTACCAGTAGTTCCAAATCCACCTAGCTTCCATTCTTTATCTATATATACACAGACTTAAGAGCAGCTAACAATACCAGCAAAGCTACAAAATACATCTAAGCAGATGGAATTCCGGTCTAGTCTTTCTTAGTACTTTAGCAAATACAAAAAAATTAACAGATTCCAGTGACAGTGGACAGCAGAACTGACTGCGAGCAGCACTGAGATATGAAAGCAGAGCTAGTTTTGCAGAGTAATAGATACAGCTCCAGCTAACCTTGTCCTTAGACAGAAGGTTTGACTGGATGACAGGAGATTACTCTCTGCAGGTGACTGAAACACTGAGTATGTTCACATGCAGGAAACCGCTTCTCAAAAGCTAGGGATAACTGGGATTTTATTTGTGAGCTTCAAAAAGTCAGACTCTTCCATGTGCCCATGCTGTGTTACCTTTACAAAAGGAAAGGTAAAAGGCTTTAAAAGCTTGTACTAAATCCCAGAAGACTGAGAAGAATTTACCCAGAATTTCAGTACATATGGCAGGAATCCATAACCATGTATGCCAAATGAATCGGCTGCAGCTTGCTGCTCATATCCACTTTTGAATCCATCTTCCTGAAGAATTTTCTTAGCTACTCTCTGAGTTACATATATTCACAATATAATATTCAAAGCAAATTCACCTGCACTTACTGCTACCTGTGACCAGTAATAGGAATTTGTTGTTAGAGAAAGCTAAGTGATCAGGGATTACAATGAAACTTCAGTGTCGACCTAACCTTAACAGTCATAAATGTTTTATTATAATGTGTGCTAGTTTTTAATGTCTCTTGGATTCAGATGACCTAATTAAAATTAACTTACGATCCCCAGAGTCCTCACAGGAATACCGAGCAGAGCAGATGCACTACTACACTCTGGCAAAGACAGCTACAAAGAGCCAAGAACACAGAAATCTACCAGTGACTGGCAGATTTCAGTGGTATGAGTGTTGCATATCAGAGGAAATAACTTATCTGAGTTTAATAATTTGTCAGAAATATTTTATACATAAAGTGAATGTACTACACAACTCGAGTTGAGTGGGAACTAAAGGCATTTAAATAGTAAGTTCTAGGGTCTGTTGTGGCACAGCAGTATTGCTAAAAAATAACTATAATAGTAAAGGACATTTTTAATTACAGGCAGTGATATTTCAATTTGGAAGTGCCAGCATCCATAAAAAAGAACATTACAGAATGCTGCAGTCTTTCACCTAGCCAGGTACAAGCATTGCTGAATGAGCAGATATTTCAGGGATTAATTAATTCAGATACTTTCTTTAAATCTATATTGACAACATTCATTTTCATAGTTCACTGACTATTTTCATGGTCTGAAAGTAAATTAGTTCTCCCAAGAATTTAGTAGTAAAGAGGCAGAGGGATGCCAAGGTTTCTTACCGTGGGCTTTCTGAAATTGCACAGATGTAGTAACGTTTTTAGGTTCAAACTGGATAAAATACAACATTTCAGATCCAGTGCTACTTCATGGCTATTCTGTGCAGGTCTCAGGCATCAAGTCACTTCCAGTATGCCATAGCAATGATAAGCTCCACTCCTTCTGCTTTAGGCTTTGCAGGTGCTTCATTAACTACACCAATACAATCTATGTTTCAGTAGAAATCTATGTTTCAATCCTGTTTTCAGTAAGCAGCTTTGTTGTCTGCTAGTTCTGCAATGATTTGTCGTTATCCTTCTTTGGAGTTTGAACACTTGCTGCCCACATCAAAAGCAAAGTCTGTTCCAACAGAAGAGTCTATTATTCTGTTTATTAAACAGCATTTCTTTCCATAAGCACACTTCCTGTGCTTATGTGCTTCCTATTGTTTGCCTGATAGTTTATAGGCAGGTTATAGGCCAAACAAAAATTCTGTGTACATGGTTTTGGATTTAGTGCACTCTTGAAACCAAGTTGTCACAAAACTGCTCCAAGAAGCACCTGAATTTGAGAATTTTTCTCCATTGTTAAACATTTTATGCTCGACTGGTGGTGTTATTCTCCAGTCCCATACATCGATAGTTTGATTTTCCTTCTATTTGCACAATTTTGGAGGCAAGCTTTGTCTCTTCCTTCACTCCCAGAAGACAGCCCCCACATCCGAGCCATCCCTTCCTACCCCTCACACCAACAGGTCAGGCTGTGCTGACAGCACCCAGGCCATAGGATTCGTTAAAGGTCCCATCTACAGTCCCAAACTACAGTGAAAAACCTGGAGATTAGTCTATACAGCGTGGAATAAACTAACAAAACCACCTAATGCACCTGGCCACACATTTACTTACCAAAGACTGGAAAATGTACTCCCGAGGCATTTAAAACAGGAATCATAAGTTCTCTTTTAGTCTGTGCTCTTAAAGCTGACACCTTTAAGCAGTCTCCACTAAAAATTGTAAGTGGCTTCAGAGAATCAAATCTTGTTATATCAGTACCAAATCTTCAAGGAAGAAACAGTCAGCCCAGCTGACAAGTTCTTACTGCTCTTCACTCATCCTGGTAGCTCCTGACCCTGCAGACTTAGCTAAGTTTGCAAGTTTGGCATTTCCTCAAAATAAGCCAAAATATTTACAGGCAGAACAGAAGGAGGGCTCAGAACACTCCATCCCTTTTTAAAATGTCAGTTGTAGGTGTCCTGTGAATAGAAATGGAAGGGAAAAATTATTTTTAAAAAACGTTACAGGTAAAATGTAGACCTGTTCTTTTACTGTATCCCACTGCCTTCTCCATTTTCCCATTCTGATCATCACTCTCAGATATCAGTTCTTTTATCCCCTTGCACTTCACTGTCTCATAATTCATAATTACCCTCCATTGAAATTCAGCTTTTCCTGTCCTGTTTTTACATGTTAGTATAGGTATCTCTTCCCTTCCTTTCCTTTCTTCCACACATCTTCATTACCCTAGTCTTTAAAATATGCACAAATTACTGGAATGTTTCATCAGTACTAACGTTATTGCCATTAAATCACTTTACTGGTGCTCTACTGAGAATAGCATTTCTAGTAATTGATTGTTAGGAAATGTTGCTTTCAACAGCACAGAATCTAAAAAGCTGAAGCAAAGGTAAAGGCAGTGGAAGAAAATACCCGTGTCGAGATGACAAATAACCCTCCATGAAGCGGCTGACCCTTTCAGCAGCCTGGGGAAGGTTGCAAAAGCAGTTTCAATCTTCTCTAGGAATATTGTGAGTATTTCTTCGGAAGCTGACAGGAATCTTTGCAATTCCATGAAGACCAGGGTTGTTCTGCAGAACTTTATCTACCCCGGTTTTCTGTCTATACAGCAGATTGCTTCTGTGCAGCATCTCACACAGTTCACTATAAAACTTCCTTAATAACATTTTTAAAGATGACATTCTCAGTTTGCCAGGATCACAATTTATCCAGCAATCTTAAAATCATATTTATCTGAATTTCAGCAGCAATCCCTTCCAGATTCACATTATCTGCTATTGTACTAATTATTTTCCCAATATCATCATCTGAGTGATTGCAGAAAACACTGAACAGAGATGGACTCTACTGAACTCCATTGAATATTCCATATTAAAAGTAACCCTTTGATTATTGCTTGGGATATTGGATCAAAATATTTACATCCCAATGGGAAGTGAAAGAAATAGGATAGAGCTATATACTAGTCCACAGTACATCTGTGGAATGCACTCTCTGTCTATATGGAATATAATTTCCTCAGTCACCTGTAGTCACTCTGGGACATATCAAAGGCAGGACCAGAGATCTGGCTTTGTAAGTATACAATTTAGTATGCAATTCATGTCTCCTTATGAAACTGGATATTTTATTTAATTATAAGTAAAATAAAACTTCTCACATTATAATCTTTACATGAGTTATTTAGGAAGTTTTTCCATTCTTATACCTAACTAATCCTCTGCAAGAAAACTTGATTTTTTTCATACTTGGTCATCTAATACACTAATTTCAAAGCTACTATTCAACTTCTCATTTAGAAGAAGCAAACACAAATCAATAAACTATTCTTTGATTATACATTAAAAAAGCATGGGAATGTGCAAAATAGAGTAATGGGTGGCATACTGGAAAAAAAAAGACATATGAAGTAGATAGGTGCCATCAGAACAAGAGAAGAACAAATGGAAGATGAAAATGTACCAATTAAAAAAAAAAAAAGACATAAAACATGAAGGAATGAATGCACGAAGCAAAATAAAAAGCTAAAAAGGATAGAAACAAGAAAATACAGGAAAGAAATGCAAATTAATCAAACATTAAAGGCAAAGACATAAATGGTTGGTTTTAAATTATAATTCAGTCCTATATTTTTAGGAGAATCACCATACATTCTCCAATCTTTAGCTGTTTATTGGCAGCAAAACAGATTTTTGCGGGATTTAAAACATGTTTCAAGACAAGGATGTACCATATTTTTCTGCAGATCCTCCTACGTGCTCTATCCTTTTCTCAATTTAAGATTAATTAAGACTTAAGCTGCTTTGCTTTTTTTTGGTCTTGGTGAATGTCTCCCAAACCTTTCCCCAAACCTTTTCAGGATTTGTAATGTTAAATTCCTTTTTTTGAATTTTATTTCACGTCACTATCATACAAAGCCCAAGTTAGCATTATTAGAAAAGGGTTTTCTTCTTTTTTCTATTGTCTATGAAGCAGAAATAAAGAATTTGAGGAGACAAAAATTGTCAGGCCAAACCTTCATCCTGCTTCTAAGTACTAAAGTTACTACCACAGTCCCAAGGACCTTCTTTTTTTATGAACCTCTGAATCTCCACAGTAACTACTCAGCAACTTTCAGAAGACAAAATTATAAAATTACCTCCATGGGGCAGCCTCCAGCCACCACCATCCCACACCAAGGATTGCACCAGGCTTCTATGCAGGTGGGAAGAGAAAATAAAAGCAACCATCAGCCAGCCACAGTCTGCAGAGTCACACAGATGATAAAATTCGGAGCTGAAAATCCTGGTCGATCATTCTTCCATCCTAAAATAGCAAGAGAAATTTGTTTTCATTTGCTTTCACATGGGCTTTTTGTGGTGGTTTTCCTATTCTAACATGTTAATACTCTAATTTAATCAGTTTCAGGTTTTCTCAGAAGACTTCTTGCTTTCAGTGAACCTCTTTCGAATATTATCAGCAAACATCATCATCCTCAACCCTTTTCCAATCCTTTTCACTAAAAAAAAGTAAATGAAATATTAAAAGGTCATAAAAAACATAAATGAAGATTCCTATTATTATCCTTGTATTGCTCAGGTCACATACAGCCAAATTCCCCAAAACATCCACATTCATTTGAAACAACCACAGCTTTTTGTTTGCTGAGAGAGTCTGGAAATTAAATTGCCCTGCTCAAAAACACAAAATAAAGCAAAAAAACACACAACAGAAACCTGTGTTAATGAAAATTATGACTGAGAGTTCTTTTTCTATAATTTCAACATCTTCAACTGAAATGTATGGAATTACTTTAAGCAGGTTTTACAATGAAAACAGAATTGTAACAGGAAAGCAAGCACATTTTCCTTCTTAGAGTCTTGGCAGATGGGAGGAGAGAGAAGCCTAAGGCAAAGAGGAACGGGTGCTAAGGAAAATGTTCAGCATTAAACCCTACCAAGGGCTTCCATGTGAAATACATGGAGAGTCACCTCCTCCTCCTCATGCTCCGATGGGACAGCGCCGGAGATGCTCTCTGAGCACCACAGCAAAGGGAAGCACAGGTTGGGAATAAACCTCTGTGGCAATGCTCCTTGTAACATATGCATGTTGCTCTTTATAAAATCACTGCTACACTTGCTCAGTGTCGGGAATGTAGCTACTAGCGTGCAAACTCCCAGGGGAGTAAGTGACATGAGCCTGACAAGGACGTATCCCCATGTTTGCAATATTCTTATCTATTTAGTACAAGACTATTTTCCTCTTTGCATGCTTGCGGCAAGTTAGTCCTTAATGAGAATGACGCAGGTTGGGGCTTTTTTCAGCCCTGCTTGGAGAATCTGCAGGTAGAAGGAATATGCTCTAGTATCACATCCAGATGAAAAATGTCTAGACCAAAAAGATGTTAATTTTCTCCAGGAAAATTATTCACACCGGAGAAAGTAATTGAGGAACAATTAATTCACAATGATTTCTAATTCAGGTAATTGTGGTCTTCCAGGAGTATCTATAGCGCGAGCTAATTTTTCCATAATACAATTCTTATTAGAGATGAGGGATGAAAGAATAATGAAATGAGAAGTTGCCATGTATGTTAATTATTGCCTATGTATTGAAAGATAAATTGTCACATTGTAGCTAATTTTAGAAATTAGCATAAAGAATAGAAAAAGATGGAAAGATACATTACTATATCTTAAATTATCTCTGTGGAAGAATGGAATTCATAAAATTCCAAGAACAAAGAAGAAAAAGGGATTTGCAGAAGAATTCTGCATCAAAATAGTGTAGCCTAACCCTGCTCTGCCTCAGGTTAATACTTGCTTTAGTACAAGGGGAGGTAATACTAATAAGAGCAGAGAAAAGTCAGTGCAAAACGTTGTGAAATCAATGGCTTGACTCTTCCGTGGGTACCGAGGAAGCCACCAGCCCTGCTGGCCTTAGCAGAACCATTTCCCTCTTTCTGCGGCTTTTGCTTCTTCTCTTCCAGCTACCACCAGGTCTGTGTTTTGTAGAGGGTGACAAAAGGAGGGATTGCAAATACTGCTTCCTGAGAATCAAAGTAAAACAATCTCCTCTGATCCCCTGCAGGATGTTTTCCTTTTGTTTGTATTTCTTTTTCATGCGAGCTAATGGTATGGTTATTGTGGTCATGTGACAACATGTGACAAGACACAGTAACAAATACATGTTTTCATAACTGAATGTTTTTATAAGCAAATAATGGTATACCAAAAAAGATCACTTTTTTTGGTGAAAGTTGTATAAACTTGTTGTTTCTATTTGTCCAAAAATTAAGATTTGAATGATATATTCTTAAAAAATATGAATTAAGTAGATGTGAAAGCAGATGGATAACTCCTCCTGAACATGATTTAGATACTTGCAGTATATGTTTCCTTGAAAATGACATGATTTCAATGCAATTACTCACAGCAGCAAAGCTAAGGAACCCAATAAGGCAGAACAACAGCTCAGGCTTCCTCATAAGAGATCGCTGATCATTTGATTCAACCCATATTGTATTTTCATGCAAAAATGAGGCATGCTGCATTTGCCACACACCAAAAGCAGAATAAGTCAGTGTTTGTGGTGTGCTATAATGACACTTATACGCGAGCCACATCATTTTCTCTGTGATTTAAGCCCTCATTTTAAAAAAAATATGAAAATGTGTTCATTAAAATAATAAGTAAATGTGAAAATTTTTTGAATGTACAGAATAACATTTCCACATGATAGCTCTTAGGAAGTTGTAATCTATTTCTGTTCATTTCAATAGAACATTAATTTCTAAGTGCAGTAATCATAATTTTAAAAAATCAATGCTATCTCTTTTCTGACTATTTAACAGAAATAGGCATCAACAGGTAAAGTGAAATTGCAGTCAGTTTGTTTTGTGAGGCAACTATGTTTCTCCCAAATGTCTGGCTAGCAAACAGTTGTCACCAACTACAGGCAGAACTGCAGAGGTATAAAAAAGCCAGGAAAGGCATTTTCACAAATGACAAAATGACATGGCACATGAAAAAGGTTTCAGAGTGGTGCTTCCTCCAATGAGTTTTTTGGGTTTGAAATGTATTCTCGTCATCTTATAATCAATGGATCAAGCCTGTATGTCCATTTTGATTTACTTTCCACATTTTCTTTAGGTTACCAGCTCTGGATTTGCTTTGAACACTCTTGGAGGGTTTCCCTGAGACTCTGAGAGCTTGAATAATTCTTTAAAAGTTTCTGTGAAGCTTTCTTTGCTCCTTGTAATAGCATAACTCTTGTGCTGCATTTACATTAGATACAGCAGTGACCTTTTATTATATTTTCCTTTTGAAAGCTGAAAATACTTGTCCAGAATCACTGGAATGTTGCAAAAATAATCTTTCCAACAAAAATATAGACATGCGCATGTGTGGTCTAATATGAAGATCCCTTACCTGATAACCTGGTAGTTCTGTTGTGTGCTGTTCCATATCTGAGCACCTCTCTGAGGAGACATGTCAAAACATTGTGGTGAAACAATTCTCATACAGACTGAACCAGAATTTTTGTATAAGATTTCATACAAAACTACATGGATCTACAGAGCAAGCCCGGATTCTATAATGGCATTTTATCATATTTTATCATCTGTTCCACTTGTATAAATTAAACATGCAGCTTCTTAACTGTTCCTGAAGATACAGCGTAAGGCCTGTCTCTTACTCCAGGCATTTGTCCTATCTGGCATAGTGGGGTGAAGTCTATGATTTGAAATTACAGGATTTTTTTAATATATTAAGTATATGTTTCCAGAATACATAGAGGATTGCAATGTAGATAACACAAAAACACATATTTCTCCTAAGCATCCATCAGCAGTCAGCCAAAACCCTGCATGCCAAGCACTGCATTGAGCAGTAAAGCCTGCTACATCTACAGGCAGTAAAGCCATTTGCATTCATTTGGCTGGAGCTCTGTTCTGTCACTCCTGTCTTACAGCTCCCTAGCAATACATGGTGTGTTTGTTTCCATTGCTGCTCCTACTGCACTTTTATTCATAGCCAGGTTCTCCTTTTAGAGCTTAATATTCACCTTGCTATAAAACATGTATTGATTCATGAAGTATGTTTTTCTAATTTGTTACTGCAGAGTCATTTATAAAATTTGTAATGGGACCTATTAGTAATACAGAATTTGAATAATCTCATAAAGCCTACAATCATTAGTTTTTAGAAGTATTTTTTCATTAAGACGATTGATTCATTATGACCTTAGCGTATCTTGGCTTTATGTATATTTATGGTCCAACTTATTTGTAGTCTATTTTATTTTTCATTCATTGTTTAGGTTTGTTTTTATGCCAAAAAATAAAGTCAAAGCAAATTTTTATATATTTATTGCACTCATTCTCTGTTATCTTGGCAATGCTAATGCTAAAGATGAATAACACATATTGACAAGAAACAGCCTTGCTCTTTTCAGAATCATGATTTCATAAATCATTTTTGATTTTTATAATTTAAAGAGTTGTAATCCTGAGGAATTTGGGTTTTTTTCTCATAGTAAGAAATGCTGATGGCATTAGTCATTATTTATAAAGGGTGTTATGCTAAAACTCTTTATTTTCATAGACCTAAACATAAAAAATATCTAATTGTATATATAGGCCTTTTTTTTTTTGTCATCAAATCCTACATCTTGTTGCCCAAATCCAGAGAAATTTGAACCAATCACTTGTCTGGCTACCTGAAGTGCTCCTCCAACTATTTCTGCATAAATTCATGTTATGTATGTAATTTATATATGTAAATACATAGTAAAGGAAATGGAGAAGGTGGGAATGGATCTCAGATTGTTTGATTTGGGCTCTCCTTGACTCTCGGGTTTTGGGAGCACAACCGTTCTTCAGCACCAGCAAGTTCACCGGAATCCTCCCTGGCAGCCGCAGGGCGCACCCGGAGTGGCTGTGGCAACGCTTCGGGAGCCGGCAATTGCAGCGGATTAAGCCCTGCTGACACTTCTGCTAGCTCGAGCATGTTGTTGCACAGCGTCCGTAGCCGGGAGCTACACACCGAGTGTGACAAGTGCAGGCAGGCCCAGGAATGACTACACTTTTGAAAGCAGAAGAACCTTCTTCCTCAGCATCTTCCCTGCTAATACGTTGCACGGGCATTTGTTTCCTAAAGAAACTTGCTGGAACGGACCCAACAGGACTTACAAAAATGCTTATGTTCTCTCTGATATCTCTGTTTTGTTATTGCTAAGCTTTTCCTTTCAAAATAACTTTAAAACCTCTTTATTTCTGCCCCAAGGAAATCATGCAGAATTACTGTCTCGCACTGTCCTCAGGTACCTGTTTCTTGTTTATCTCTTCTTCCCTGCATCTCTTTCTGTAGAAACAGCCTGTTCTGCCCTCTCCATCTCTTTGCCTGCATTTTCACCGTTTCACCTCCAAAGGGTTTGCCTCTAGTTTCTCCGATAACCAGCGTCTCTTTCATAATTTATCTGGCACATTGCATTTCATTCACCTTTGGGAAATCTTGCCAGAAACCAAGAGACAGAAATAAACATATGAGACAAAAATCACAACAAAACTGAAGAGGCTCCCAAGCAAAAGTTCTTAGTTCATTTTTGTAGATTTACAGTTCAGGTAATGTATAGCAAAGCCTACATATTTCCTTCTATTTCATTCCAGAGTTGCCTCAGGATTTGGTTATATAACTGGCCGTACTCCTTGTCAATGTATTTCAAGGTCACTTGTCTGGCAGCTTTGGAGGATGTTGCAGGAGAAGAGGCCCCTGCTTGTTGCAATCCATTAAATACCACGAGCCTAAGTTAAAATAAGGCTTTTTGTGACAAGGACTCTAGCTCAGGCAAGGAGAAGAATCCTTGTATATCTCCCTTTTCAGGAAAAATAAACCATTGCAGCATAAATAAATGCTTTTTTTCAGGTGAACATGTTGCTTCGTTGCCTGCAAACTTTCAGATTGAAACTGATTCCTTTTGCCAGCCTCAAGGCAGCATTTAATAGTCCTGCTTGCAAACCTGAGCACTGAGAGATGCCCAGAACAGAGGCTGCTGCTTCATCCCTGCGCACCTTGTCCCTGTCATTGCTGCTTTTCCCAAGGCACCTTAGAAGGACCATTAAATCCATAACGATCCATGATTACTTCAGAGGTCAACTGGAAAAAATATGGAAAAATTATGAAAAAAAAATACTAGAGGAATTACCAGATAACACTTTCAGATGGAAATGTACTGAAGATAGAAATAAATGGGACTGAATACACTGCCCATGGTTGCTCTTTCCAAACGGTCCCAGACGTTGGCCAAAGGGCAAAACTCGGATCTGGCTCAGCTCCCTCCTGCTAAAATTTTCAAGGGACTAAGTGTTCAGCTGAGATAGGTCATGCACAAGCAAACAGACTGCACTCTTTGGTAGATTTATTATTATCCTTATTATTATTATTTTCATTATCAGTGTTAAAGGAATTCTTAGAGAGCTTAGATTACTAGAACATATGAATGAAACGATATAGCAGCAAAATTAAAACACTGGTGCTAAAGTGCTCTAGCAGTACGTTCTAATTTCCCTTTAAAGACAGGCTCTGTTTGTTCTGCATGGATCATCTGAGGAGAAGAGGCATTCATCTTGCTTTTTGCCAGTATTTATGTATTTTCTGTCATTAGGTAGTGTTTTGTCTGTCTAAGGAAGCAATGTGCTGCCCTCGCTCAAACCCTGGGTTTGTGCAGCACCAAATGAAGGATTTATTTCCTATCAGCAATGAAACTGTCTCCAGAAGACGACGCGGTGCCCGCTCCGCAGCGCTCGCCCCTGGATGCGCTGCAGGCCGAGCGCTGCGGAGCGGGCAGCGTGTGTGGGAGCAGCAAGGGCTGCCCGACCCTGCTGAGCGCCCTGGAACTGTGTGCACTGAGACGAGACACATCCCGGCACTGCCATTCCCAGGGAAAGGGCAGGAATTGCCTAGGAGGGGGTTCCGAGCAGACTCGATGGGCAGCATCCATACCCGGTGACGGGCTCTGAGCCGCCTCAGCGCAGCTGCACCCAGTGCTGTGTCCCGGGCTCCACACGACACGGGGTGTCCATATGTGTGTGAGCTTTCCCTTTGGCACCCGCAGTGTCAGGGACACCAAGGACCACACACTGAAATACAATAAACGCAACAATCTTCAGTGTTAGATAGAGCGGCCCCTGGGGAGCACTAGTGAAGTGAGGTCTGCATGAGCAGAGCTGCCGGTCCGAAGCGGTGGCCCAGCCCGGGGCTGCTCTGGTTGCGCCGGGGCAGGGGGTCCCCGCGGGGCAGAGGGTCCCCCGCGTGTCGCCGTCCCCAGGGCTGATGCGGCCGCGC
>JAUBOD010000192.1:75580-90098 GCA_032353885.1 Nothura maculosa
GAGCGCGGCAGCGAGCGGGCGCAGGAAGCGCCCCCGCGCCGCCGCCTCCATCTTCCAGGGCGGCAAGAGCCCGCCGGGCAGCGCCGCCGAGAGCGCCCCGCAGAGCCAGCGAGCCCTGGACGACTGCAAGATGGTGGGTGAGGCGGCCGCGTCCCGCGCGTGTCCCCCGCGGCCCCCGTGGAGCCCCGCGCGCAGCGGGACCCGCGCGCCTCGTGCGCGGGTTTGGCCCGGGCTCCGGACACGCTGCCCCGGAGCGGGGCCGGTCCCACGGCGGCCGCGGCCCCTGCGCGCTGCGCAGCGCAAAGTGCCGGCGAGGGAAGTTGCTGCTGCGGCGGTGCGAGAAGCGGGTCGCGCAGCGGCCCACGCGTGGGACACGCGCTGCACACCTGGTGCAGCCCCGTTCCAGCCTTGCTCTAGTTCTTGCTGTGCTAGTTGCGCTGCAGAGACCCGCTCCGGTGCTTCAGAATCGGCGGCGACTCCCGGATCACCGAGGACTAAGGGCTGTCACACCAGGGCTATTAATATTTCCAACAAGTGGGTCCGGCTCCATCCTGCCTTTTTTTCTCCTTGCTGGCGGTGAGATACGGAGAGTTAAGCAGTAGTGGCACGTTATTCCTTCGCTCCTTATCCGCTAAAATTCCCTGCTGGGAATTGGGGCTGGATTGCGGGGTGCCGCTCCGGCTGCGGAGCCGGCGTTTTTCCCTCGCGCGCAGCCTGGATGCTGCTGGATGTTGTTTGCCTTGGCAGTGCCGTAGGGCTTAAATGTGCCCTCTGTTTAAGGGGTTATGAGGTGAGAGGGGGCAAAATGCACCCAGCTCAACCAGTTGCAGCATGGGTGGGTTTTCTTTTTAATTCTTAATGCAGAATAATTCTGCTGTGACACAATGTAGTCCTTTTTTGTCTTTCCTCCTCCACTGGCTACATGCAGTCTCCCAAGCTACAGAGACGCAGGCCACATTTAGCAGAGTACAAATGCTGCGTCTAGGGCTTTGTTTGGTTGGTGTTTATTTATTTTAATTTATTTTTGTGCAGCTGTACCAGAATGCACTGGGGTGGGTTGTTTTGCTGCTCCGGCAGCGGTAAAGCCTGTTCACTTCTCCAACCATGAAATTTCAGAAAGCGAGGGCAAAAACGAGTCTAGATACAGGCTCTGAGTTACACGGAGTAATTGGGGTAGGGGAGATTTGAAGACCCAAAACGTAATGTTGCAGGGAAGCAGCTTGTTCCTGTTTCTAAGAATGGGAGGGCTTGACTTTAAATTTTCAGACTTACAGCTCCCAAATGCCAAACAGAGATTTTTAACACGCTCATATGCTGGCGCATGTTGAAATCCTGGGGATAATGATGTCTATAGAATTATAAGCTGCTAATTTCGTCTATTTTTGTACAGTTTGGAAAATGAGGTCAAATTAGCAAAGCAGAGATAAATGCACATCTTGCTCTAACGCTCCCTGCCTGCCAAACTCGTACCGCCGTGAATGGCAAAAAGTCTTCTTCCAGAAGACAGAAAATGCTGCTTTTCGTATAGTTTCTTCCCTCATCAACCCTACAGCAATAATAATCTTAGCATCATTGTGAGAGTTACCTATTTATCCAGGAGTATCATTTCTGCATATATTGTATTAGAAGATTTCTGTGAACAGGTGGAAATGCTTGTTCTTTGTCATTCCTTTCCCCGCGTATTGGAAAAAATGCTCTCTAGAATAGTAACTGGAAAGCAGTGACCTAGTGCATCTTCTCAGACAGTAACCTCAGCTCAATTTCAAGCCTGAAATCAGATTTAGAAGCTGGGAATTTAAGCAAAACCATTGCAAAACAAATGAGCAAAATCTCCAGTGCAAAAGCAAACGCTACATTCCCATCCCTAAATGTGCTGTTAATCAGGAAGCAGGAGGAGCAAAGGCAATAATTTCTGGAGATATTTTTGTCTTTGGTGAGAGAAAGAAATTATCTCACGCTACCAGAAAAACAGCTGGGATTTTTTTGTGTGTGCTTAATATTTAGGCCTAGCAATTCAAACCGTTTCAGAGATGAAAAGCAGCGATGCTTCTTTCCTGCAAATGAACATGGACAGTACACAGAATAGGCCGCTAGTGTGAAGGTCCAAGTCCTCTGCTAGGTCTTGGGCGCTTTGATCCCACATGCCGTGAAATCAGGAGGAACAGGAACCAAGCCCCACATTGGACTTGCTTTTATACAGATTTCTCTGTCGTTAGGGTGTAGTTTAGTGTCTCATCTCAGTGAACGGTCTCTGTTTTCCAGCTGGTGCAGGAGTTCAACACGCAGGTGGCTCTGTACCGGGAGCTGGTGATTTCCATTGGGGATGTGTCGGTCACCTGTCCGTCCCTGCACGCGGAGATGCACAGCACCCGCACCCGGGGGTGCGAGATGGCCCACCAGGCCCATCAGAAGCTGGCGGCGATTTCTGGGTAAGAATCGCCTTCTCTTCAGTTAAAATTTGTGCTCGTGTGCACATCTTGGCTAAGTATTTGAAGTAAATGGAGGCGGCTTTGTGCAAAGCCATTAACTTGCCATGAACTATTGGGGGTATCACCTAACTGACCAGTTAGAGGCAACCAGAGACTTAGCAAAATTTGAGGAAAAAATACTTAATTGGGTAAGAATCATATAGGGGGAATGGAAGGATATATGGTGGAAACAATTTAAAATTCTGTATATTTTAAAACCTTTAGTTGTGTTGAAATGAGGAGCAAAGACTTCCCAGCATGTCATTTTGAATGTATTCTCTGGTGGACTTACATTACTGTGCACTGCTTTACATACTGTTCTTTCCATGGTGACAGAAGGTATCACGTACCGTCACATGTATAAGACTGTGTCTCAGTACAGAATAGATTGGCATATCTTACAAAAAAAAAATAGTTCATGCTACCCATGCAAAGTCTGTTATATATGAGTTCTTAACAGGATGTTGATCAGGGCGTTTATATTAACACAAATAGGCACCTCCTGGGTGATGTTTTCCCTGAGCAGAGCTCATCAGAGCTTTGGGGACCTGCCTTGTTCAACATAAGTTTCTTCCCCATGGCACACAAGTGATTTGGTTGTAGCAGCTCTCCCAGTCCCCTTGCAATTCATCAAGACCAGTTTATATGAAATCTATAGAAATACAAGATAAGACCACACTTAGGAATGAACAAAGTGAAACAAAAAGAAAAAAAAAGGGAAGAAGATGAACCACTGGTGGGTCTTTGTAGAACTGTCAACTTTTTAGATATGATTTTATACAAAGACTCTTTTGTTGATATTACAAACTCTGATTGTTTCCTCAAACAAAATATATCGTTTTGAAATTCTGAAATCTATGAGAATTAAAAAATAAAAAAATAAAAAAAATGGTAACCAGTGTATGTTATATTAACACTGCAACACTGTGCATTTTCATATTCAGAAAGAAAATTATATATAAAACAGCAGAACCAAACTTGGATTTTTTTTTCCTGGAAAGGAAAAAACAGATGTGTGCTCCTTTAGAAATACAGAGGTTTTTTTTAAGTAATCATTTCACAGTTGGGTGTCTGTCATATACACAAAGATGTCCTGAAGGTTGTGCAGTTGCTATGAGATTGACATTTAGCTAATCTAAAACTGTTTTAAATAACTGTGATAATAATGTGATATCCATAACAACTGGTAGGTGTTAGAAACCCTCTGGAAATTGCTTGTTTAGTTTGACAGGCGTTTTTCAAGATGTGCTTCACATGCTCACCCTCCTACAGCCGAGGGAAGCAGAACGAGCCAACTTGCTCAGTGTATCTGTGGGTAAAGATGGGAGATGGAGGTGCAGCAAGGATTCAGTGTAAAAAAACAAGCAGAAGGAGGGCAGTAACAGGCTTGGAAGTTTGCTCTAACTCATCGGGAGCAGTGATGTAATACATATGGCATAGGATTCAGAACAGGAAGATAATTGGGTAAGAAGAGAAAACATCAGGAAGAAAAATATTTAGCAACGGGAATGATATTAAATCATTTACAGTATTAAATAGTCAGGAGGATAGTATCTCACTGAGAGTCAGCATATGTGACATAGATCTATTTATTTCTCTGCTTTAGTTCCAAATGAGCAGCTCTGCGTGTGTGAGCTTCTGGATAACACAACCAATTCCCATACACTTCTTCAAAAGCTTCTTAAAGGATAGCGAGCCCTTCCTGTTGCTTTCCCAGCCAGCGATAATAAGAACAATTAGCTAACTATGTTACTAGACTATAAAATTTCATTACATATCATCATTCTATTAGTTAAGCTCATTAGTAAGGTTCTGTTAGTCTCTAAGTGACCTGAGCTATTGCAGAGACATTTGAGTTTCTATAGAGAAATCGAGCTCGCTGTATCAGACAACATTAAGTCCATTAATCTTATTTGTGCTGGTGTCCTCCTTGGAAAATTAGCAGACATCTTTCTTTTTGTGCTTCCTGTTTGAATACACGAGCATTTGAGCCTCTTGCACTACTCATTGAGGCAGCTGGGAAAGGCACGTACATCCCTCCATAGTTGCCAGTTCTACCAGGGCAGAGAAGGTAAAAAAGAGGAGATGTGTGAGGGCTTAGACAGAAATAACAGATTTGTTGGCATTGGGAAAGACTCTTTGGTAAGAAACTTGGGAATTGTGAGGAGGGAATCAAAGAGGTTGAGATAGAATTAGTGCATTAGGAACCAAACAGGATAGAAGTCATAAGGCCAAACTCTGGTCATAGGAACATCACTTTTGGAATATTAAGTGGCTGTGAGAGTGGGACAGTGGTGCAATATGAACAAGACAGAAGGTTCCAATTGTAGCTACAGAAAAACTGTATGCTGATAAGCCATGAAAGGCAATCCAGCCAAGAAATGGAGGGAATGAAAGCCACCTTAGCTTAGGAAAACTAAAGAGAGAAGGAAGAGCAAAAGAGATAATGACAATGATGTAGCAAGGAAACATAAAACCATAAAAAATCTTCACTGGATTAAGCCATCTATTCCAAATCTGACAGTAGTCAGTAGAAGAGATTTAGTAGAAAAGTGTCTAAAATAAACAGGCAGGGGCTAAAACGATGCCTTCCCTCGCATGCCTGTCACTTCCCAGCAAGAAATAGCTTAAGGGTTTCCTGAACCAAAGGCTGCATATGAACAATTTGTATGTGGCAGATCGGAGCTCTCATACAAGATTTGAGGATTTGTCTGAGTATTAAGGTCTTTACTCAGAAAATGCTGAAGATGAATAATGACATCTTTACACTGTGGTGTGTTTAAATCCTTACAATTCAATTTGAAAAATAGATTCAGTTTATTGAAAAGGAAAACTTCAAACTCTTATCTGTAACTTAATAGGTCTTCATTGCTGGTAGACTCTCTTTTTAACTTGCTCTGTTAGGTTTTTTTTTGTAGAAAAGCATGAAATTTTGTTGAAGAGCAGATGCAGGCTTGAATTCTTTTTTTTTTTCCAAATCAACACTATCTTGACCTTTGGGGAATAACGATTAGAAACAAAAATATTTTGAAGTGCCCTAGTTCTGGATGATGATCTGTTCTTTCAGAGTTGACAATTCAGGACCCTAGGTCAATTCCAGTTCACTGCAGTCATATAAAAAATCATAATGACTTTAATATCTTTTGAGTAAAGTGAATAAGGTGTGGTCCTTATGGTGGATGTGGTCCATCCTTCTTGATGGAATTATGCTGAGTACCTTTGTAGATGTTATGGTCAAACCTAGGGAGACTAAAGCCACAAGAAAAGAAGTCAGTGGGGTTTTTTGTTGTTTTTTTTTTGTTTTGTTTTTTTGCTTTCCAAAGCAAAACTAAAAGAGAAGAAAAACACTTAGAACAAGAAAATGAAGAAAAAAAAAGGTGTAAGTCTGTTTTGGAAGAGGGTCTGCTTTATGGGATTAATAAAGACTTCGGCCATGTTACAGTCATCCAATAGAGAGACAGCTGTATAGAAGTTCACTGTTTTGAGGACAGTGAACTCTCTAGAAAACTCAAGACAATATTGTAAGATACAGATCTTCACACTCGTATGTGAATGGCCCCATGCACCACTAGAGGTGGAGAACCAGCTGGCTGGGAATCAGCTTGGCAGGAGAAGACCTTCAGGTCTTGGTGGCCATCAGGTTGAATATGAGCCAGCAATGCACCCTTACAGCAAAGAGAGCCAAAAATATGCTCCACTGAAATCCTAAGCATCGCCATCACATCAAGAGAGATGGTCCATCCTCCTGCAGTCCTGGTAAGGCCACGTCTATTCAGGGCTCCCCAATACAGGAATGACAAGGACGTGCTGGAGCGGGTCCAGTAAAGGGCCGCTAAGAGTGTTAGGGGCTGGTAGCATCGATCATTTGAGCAGAGCCCGGAACAGCTGGGACTGGTTAGCCTGAAAAACGGAAGGATCAGGGAGGATCTTAAAAGGAAGATGAAACCAGACTTTTCTGAGCAACAGCACAAGGAACAATGGACACAAATTGAAATATAGGACATGACATTTAAACAGTGAAAGAAATATTTCATACTGTAATGGTGATTGAACACTGGAATGGATTGCCTAGACAGATTGTAGACCCTTCATCCTTGAAGATTTCCAAAACTTAACTGGACATGGTCCTTAGTAATATGCTAAAATTGATAACTTCACACTTGTGACAATAGTCATCATAAATCTTCTTATCAGGAAGAAAAAAAAGAAAAAAGTTTCCTTATTTTTCATTGGGATCCATCCATTACTTTTACAGTACAATTGTTACTTGCAACTTCTTAGCTCAATGAAAGTCAGGGAGGTAGACTTAAAAAATCACAATGTGATTGCACTGTTTTTCTTCTGCAATTTATAGCAATTTTCTAATGTTTTCTGTAAGCAATAGAGTGTAATTTATCAGATCTAATTAAGTCACTTATGCTAAAAGAATATTCACCCCCATTTATGGCTACATTTTTATTAATATGTTTATGAACTTCCTCTAGATGAAAAAAAAATTAAGATTACTGTCTGCTTTCTACAACCCACAAACAAGCAAAAAGGTGTGCTGCAAAATTAAGATATGTATTGAAAGATTTAAGAGAAATTAGAAAACTTCAGGCTTATAACTTAATGAGAACTGCATTAAGACAGGCATAATAGAAACTGGCTCAACTGTTTAACATAAGATGTTAAACGAAGTGCTCCTGGCAGGTAGTATAGCTTAGCAGAGACAAAATACAGCAACGCTCAGTTCAAGAAGGAAGAATTTTTGTAATCATGAATCAAAACACAGTAATGCCAGCAGATAGAGCAGTGAACTAGAGCGCTCCCCAGGCTAGACATCAATCATGCAGCATCTATAGAGATGTCCACCCTCCCCAGCTGACTCCGTGCTCACTGCCCTTCTATTCCTCCTCTTACTGCTGCTGCAGAGGTGGGGAGAGGAGAGATAAAGTCAGTCCTCGGAGTTCTGGGGTTAAGATGGGTTCTGTTACTGAGAGAAAATCAATTTACTAAGTTTAAAGTTGCAAGAAAAATAAATCATCTAAGTCTGATGCCTCAGTTTCGAATGGGAAAATCCATAAAGCAAATAAATGAAGGGGAATCAAGGTTACTTACTAAAACTAGAGTACTCCAAATAGCTAACCTCCACAGGTTAAGACAGACTTTTCCTTTTTACTCCTGTCTTGGTAAATACTCTCTAATAGGCATTTTGGACTTAAAGATAGAGGGTATTAATATCTCGCTTTATAGGTACATAACGGGAGCCAAATTTCATAAAGGGCAAACATAACTGCATAATACATAATTTAGCATTTACTTCCCTTTCCCGTTCTCTAAAGCAGAAATCCTGAAAACCCTGAAAAGGTCGACATCTGAAGTGACACAATATAACTTAGTTTTGACAAAGTGGAAGAGTTTTAGCAATTGCTGAAGGCTAAACCTAATCAGAGGGCGGAAAAGAGGCATCCTTCCTTATTCAGACTTGGAGGAGGTTGATCCCACAGGCATTCCCAGAGCATCCTCAGAGCGTAACATGCACTGACAGTTGTGGACTCCTCACAAAACACAGTGGCAACTGCCACTTTCTTTTAAACCAGAGCTGGAGGTGACTCAACTGAATTTCTCGAGCACTTGCACCCCACCTCCTAGAAGGAGGCTCTTACTTCCCGACAAGCGCAAGTGAGAGCTGGAAGCAGGGTTGGCGTCATCTTTGTCAGTCACTTTTCCATCCCTTTCTCCCACTTCTCACTACACCAGCACATTCCAGCAGGCCCAGGGCCACCCTTCTGCCCCTGGGACCCTCAAGGACTGCAGACCTCAGGTTTCAGTGTCCCTGGAAGAGCAGAACACAAGAGCTTTGCCCTTCTTACATGACCCAGAGCAGTTTGGTGACTCTAGGGAAAGAAGGGACATGCTGCCATCACCTGAGCTAGCAGAGTATTGGGCATTGGGGACAGATTGCTTTTGAGGTTTGCCCCCGTGTCAAGCAGGGCTAATGTTCCTCTCTGCCACCACATATATGGGGAATGTCATGGCTTGTTTGCTGATGACACTATACCCACAGAAATAAGGGGCACCGTGGTAATATATATTCAAAATCAATGTTAAATCAACCCCAAACAAATGTTGCTTTTAGTATTTCTGAGAGGAATTATTTTTCTTGGCAGAATTTTGCAAAAAGCACATCTGCTAGAAAAATGTAGCCTGAAGCTTCATGCCTAGCTTCACAGATGTAATTTAGAGTTGCGGTTGGGCTGGTAAAGAACCATTCTTATAAAACCGGCAGTAAGAACAGCTCCCTCATGTCCCATTTAGATCCATTGCTTTGAGATCTCTCTCACCAGCATATGACAGTGATTTTCTTCCATGGATCTGGGCTGAAACACAGCTGTGGACGACTGAGAATTACCTATGGGTTTAAAGTGCTTCTTCCTGGTCTTTTTCTTAAATGTTGTTTGATTTAGAAATACAACATTGCTGCAGTTTTTTTAGAGTTAGACACTCTGCTCCCCTTGGCTCCTTATAGCTCTGATGTCTTTAAAAATTTATCTCTGATTCTCCTTTTGGTTCTTATGAAGACCAGACTATTTTAGCAGTATGTTCACATAGAGCAGGACAGAAGTAAATTAGTACAGAGATGGCATAACTAAAAAGAGCAGTAATTACTAAAATGTTTTGACAAAGGAAGAGCTATGGAAAAAGAGGGAGGGATGCATTAAAAATTCAAGTAAAAAATCAATGGAAAAATTGGAGAACACTATACAATGTGAGATCTCTCCTCCCCAAATATCTTTGGGGAAGCAGAAACATGCTGAAGATACTGCAGTTGTGCAATAGAAAAAGACCGTAATCTGGAGACTTACTGTTTTTCACATGTGATTTCATTATCTTTTAAGTTTTGGATTGAACTATTTATAATCCAAATATTGTCAATAGTTCTTTGTGTTCTGAGTTGCTTACCTGTGATAGAAAAAATAATTTTGATTCAGTGCTTCGGTGAAAGCAACAAGTGCAGATCTGTGGTTAATTGTATAGGAACGTGCAGGTAACTACATCGTTTTCTTATGATCCATGTTCTGTCCTGCTCTTTCAAGTGGCAGACCTCCTGGACAGTCATCTAAGGAATGACTTATTTATAGGTACGTCTTTGGTGCCTGGAGATTTGCTCTAGTAAGATGTTGGGCACCAAACGATAAAGGGTAACTGCTCCCAGCAGCAGCAGCAATTTGCAAGATCCATCTCCAAGCAGGAGAAATGTTAGTTCTGACAGATTTACAAAGGGAAAATTCCAACGGAGTCAGAATTTATTGCAAGATCCATAAAAAAATTTCCAGTTTTTCTAATTGCTTTGTAGTTCCTTTAATAAATATTTTAAACTATTATCTAAGCATTAAGGTCTTAGCTGAACAACCATTCCTTAATCAGGAATAATTCCAGTATTGTCAGTTAAATAATGTGTTAAGTTCAGGTTTTAGAGTTATCTTCTAGTACTATTTGCTGAAATTCTGCCTAATATTGAGTATTCCTTCTTCTTTCTCGAGTATATTTGCAGGTCTACACTTAGATTTTCTGTATCTCTTTTAATTGCAAGAGAAAAAAATATACTCAATTATTTGTACATGAGCAGTCTCTCTCTGCAACTTCTTCCCTTCCCTTCTTTGTTCCATTTTCACCTTGCTATTCTTATCTTTGTAATGACTACTTGCTGGACAGACAACATTTCCTGTTGTTTGCAGATTTGGCATAAGAATTCGAATACTATCATCTCACATTAAATGATGCATTCAGAGTTGTTGAAGGAAGTACCTTGCTCTAGCAGAAGAAAATGGGTTTATATTTACTGGGTGCGCAAATTCATATCTCTGTCTATCATGGCAAGATAGCTGAAAATGTGCCGTTCATAACCTTGTCAGCATAGAAAAAAGTTAAATGTGAAACAGGAGAATATCTTTTTTATACAGCAATTATTTCCAGCAGTTCTGGAGCTGTTACCATGGTGAAGCAAAGTTAGCCACTCATGCATTTACCGAAAAGAAAAACAAACAAACAAGAAATGAGGGTACTCGGGGATGGGGTGGTAGTTGCAGCCACTTGGGTGCCCAGATCAAACTTTGTGGAGCCTTCTTTGCTCCCCAAGCAGAACTGGGCACTTCAGGGAGTGAAAGAGGTCGGAAAGCTCACAAAGCAGAGACTAGAGCAGAAGTAAAAAATCCAAAATGAAAGCAATCTGAAGTACTTTATGCAAAAATGCTGCTTCCCAAACACATTTTATCAACAGATGGTTTTAAAAATTTCATTCTCTATACATAAATTTAAAGGTATCATGAAGCTCGTGTATTTTTTTCCTTCTTTCTTTTTGACACATGTTCAAGTTTTCTCACAGTCTCTCAGCTGTGATTTTTAAGTTAACAACTCATATGGATTTGATCTGTGAAATATCTGCTAGGGCTGTGTGCTACTTTTACTGAGAGTACACCAGGATTTCTTTTTTGCTTGGAAGGCTTTTATATGGAGGTATTTGGATATTTAATTCTAAAAAGGTAAATACTGCAGAATGGAAGAAGGTGCCTATTCAAAGCAGTGCTACCAGCAGTTGATACATCTAGAATTCCAAATATTTCCTTATTCTGAACAGCTTGCTGATGATCTCTTTTGTGGACTGTTCATCTTTCCATTTAAGGATTTTAGCAGTCACAATTTTAGTCTGCAAGAAAAAAGGATTAATGAAAATGTATGGATATTTTTAATAGTTTAATGCAAATATGGGTCTCACCCCAAATCCTCTAGAGCCAACAGATATTTTTTCCATTTAGTTTCAACTACTCATTAGACCAACCAAAGTATTTTGTCATCTTTTCTTAGGAAATTGAAATATATTGTTCCTTACTGTTTCTCATTTTACCCTCACTTCTGCTCCATTTTTCTCATTTTGGAATGTGGAAAACCAGCAGTGTGCATGACGAGCACAGATAACGGGTGTTCAGAGCACATGAGTGCTTTATGGACTGCCTCTCAGGAAAAATCCTTATGTAATTTATATGCAGAGTAGGTGTTGAAGACAGAAAGATGGGAAAATAGAAGTGTCATAAATCAAAGCAGTCTTCTAATTTAGTGTCCTGTGGACGGCCAGTAGCAGCTGGCAACGCTCGCCTGCAGCACCGTTCCTTCTAGCACCCATATGGTGGTAGTTGTGCTGTGACCTAGATCAGACAGCACCAAACACCTGAAGCATTTAATTCCTTTTTGAGCATTTCTGACCCTATTTGTCCCTCCAGATCAGAACTAATTTCCTAGATCATCCTGTATGAGGTGTTTGTTCTGATGATACTCAAACATGAATTCTCTCTGCAGAGGACCTGCAAACCAAATTACAACAAGGCCTATGAACTAAAAGCACTACATGGGGGCATAGATGTGGATTCTTAGCGTTTGAATGTTGCAGATGCAGCATAACTAAGAACAAGATCGTTACTCCGAAGGACTGAGTTTGCAAGTAATTTGTAAATGATCACTAAGTGATTAACAGAGGCTGATAATGCACAGAGAAAGGGCACTGCTCAGCTCACCTTTGGCTAGTGATGGCTTTCCTCAAAGGCAAAGGACAGAAGGATGGAAAGGTGGCTTAGAGATTCTGCAAAGGTGATGTTTGAATCCAGGGTTTATTTTCTGAAAACCTTCTAGAACCTCCTAAGTGTCTTAAAGATGCATTCAAATTTCAGTTGGAATTCTGAATGCTTAAAAGTGTTGTGTTGGGGATTTTTAGTGTTACTGTGTATTTTTGATGTTATTTCATGAAAAACATTTCATAACGCAGTACTCTCTAACTGGGTATCGCTGGATGATGCAATTGAGGAAGGCTGCAAGAAGACCCGCTAATGCACTTTAGGAGGTCGGTGTAACTTCATCCTTCTAAGATGCACTGTGATTGGGACCATGTTAGATGGATGGATTTGCCCTAAGGCAGGCATTTAAAAAAATAAAGTCTCCATGGCATTTTCTTAGGACAATTGTAAGAAAATGAACTACCACTCCAGAAATAAGCTGTTCCTTCCCAGGAAGAAAACAGCATTTCCAGAGTACCAGTTTGGGTTGGGTAGCTTACCTAAAGATAAAATAGGCTGGATTTGAATAAATTTTCCTATATCAGTACTGCTACACTCATATTCAAGATGTTTTACCAAGTAGTCATAATTAGTTTATTCTCTAATGAAATAGTTTGGTATAGTTAGGATTGATAATTTACTCCTCTGTCTTGAGTTAATTCTGTCAGTAAAATTTATTTCCGAGGAAAAGAAAATCTAGAAAATTCCAGTCTGTAATTCTCATAGTTTCAAAAAAAAGAGTTTTCTGCATAGCGTCTGCAATAATCAAATAAGCTACAAAGTGCTTGAATACCTCTTAGTCACAGTGATTGATTTGTGCTTGTTCTTTTGATAACATAAGGTCAGAGTTGTGGAAGAATCATTACACACTGTATAAAGAACATGGAAAATAATCCATTTTAAAGGCAAAGTTACAGCTTCTGTAGTGATCATGTCATATAGGGAGTTTCCAAAAGAATTTTATAGTTTTAACAGGAAAAAAAAAACCAAATAAATTCAATAAAACAAGTGATAATATAAGTTTTCCTGTGGAAGTGTTTCTGAAAGAGGAGGGCCAGAAAAATAAAGGAACAGAATATTCAAAATGACTCCCTCATCTGCAAACCATACATGACTCCTGATTTATAAGTTAATTTATATAGAGGTTAATGTGAATTTCTTGAATGAAAAGGTTTATTTCCCACTGGTATGATCCTAGCTTTCCTAACTGATCTATCATGGAAAAGACTAAACTTTTTTAAGAGTTGAACACTGACAACCATTTTCACATTTTAGCCACGTCTGTTGTGTCTTAGACTGGTTATCCAAAATGATGCATTACTTCCTTTTCCTTAAAGCAGGTAGAAAAGATAATGGTTGGTGTAAGAGCTCCCTCTATGGGGTTTATTTTAAATATCAGCTTATGAAAATATAGACTATTTAAATATCAGCTTAGGAAAATGAATTCTGTCTATTAATAGTGCTTTATAAATATATTCAGTTAAATAAAATCATGTGATTTAAAAAAACACATGATTTTAAGGAATGAAAAACATCAATCTTACTACTGGTCAAAGTATGAAAGGCACATAATAACATTATAGATTTAAGTGAAGACTTATTTATAATATTTATATTTGCAGTTTTAATAGTAGCCTGATAAAATCTGTAATGTAAGTTGCTTTAAATCAATAAATGAGCATTTTCTCTGTAGCTCCTTTTCGTACATTCAGATAGCACAGCTCAGATTGCAGAAGTGTGGCTCACAGGGTGGTGCATGTTCCGCATTGACTGAGGAGCATTCACAGCTTTGAGTCAGAATCAGGGGTCCATATATGCACTCTAGTGGTCCAGGATTCCTGTGGTAACTATGGAATTTCCTGGTGAAGGAATAACAGTATATTCAAAAGTATTCAATATACAGCTATCGACATAGCTTTGCAGACAGAGAAAAAGAGGGAAATAGAAGCAAGCTATATGCCCAGTTCCTTAGACATCAACAAGTGTTTCTAGGTCAAATAAGTAATCCTACAGACCTCATGGTGAGAAATGTGATTGGTAGTACTTAGCTCACCATCTGGCTTTCTTTTATACGGCACATTTGTTATTAGAAACAAAACCGTAAAACCTTTGTCTGATGGAGCCCATTCCCTTAGTTCCATTTGAAAACTGAAGCTTGGAATTTTCTAATGAAATTCAGACTGGGATGAATCCTGTAAGGATCCATAAAGTTGACTCTGCGTGCAGATAAATGTTATTATTTTGCTAAAGTACATGTACCTCCATCTCACCACTTATCCTTCTTTGTGAAATAGCTATGAGGTGCATGCAGTTTTCTTATCCCCGTAAACAGACCCTCAATCTTTTTCCAGTGATGACTAGTAAGAAAGAAAGAAAGATGTTGACTATTTTAAAGATATTTCCTTTAAACCACAAATCCTAAAAATAAAAGAATTTATAACATTTCACAGAATCACAGAATCT
>JAUBOD010000192.1:99835-117280 GCA_032353885.1 Nothura maculosa
TATTCTATTCACACTGGCAGCTGATGAAGTATGTCTAATGTGTCCTGGATCTTGTTCTGAGGAACTAAGCAGTCTAATATTCATCGTAATATATTAAAAGATAAATACAGAATGAGTGAATTCATTATAGAGGTAAGAGTTTATGGCACAGGCAGATTGAGTGGAAATTATTTGGAAGGAGGAAACGGACTGAAGTTTGTATTACAATTGGGTCTAGAGCCTCCAATGAAGACTAGGTCCCTGATGGATCATGAATAGGAACATAATGAGGTATACAGCCTATAGCCTAAAACCTTGCCTGAAGATGGCTCAAATTCAAAGTTAATTCGAAAGATTTTTTGAGACAATTTGCTGGCAGGGCACAAATTAACATAATTACAGGCACTTATATGCTCTTTATGAATAGAAGAGCAGTTAATATACAAACTAGAGAGTTAGCCAGAAGGAAGGATAGCAGATTGTGCTAACCTTCCAAGGCAAGTACTTTTAAGCTTCATGTGACAAGATGTTCTGAGTAGGGCATTTTAAATGGAAATTCTTACTGATGGACACACATGGCACTCAGTAATTTTTTTCTTTTTCGTCTTTGAAGTAATCTAAGATTTAAGCTTAGGTTGTCAAGCTGGCATGCCTGCAATTAAGATCTCAACTGTTGTGCTTTGAGTTTTAGTTGTCTAACGTTATTCATCAAGCAGGAATATTTTGGCTTGAGTCTTCCAGCACTGGAGGTATAGTTTCATAACGGTTTTGTCATTGAGCAGCTTATTCCTGGTGCCAAGATTTCTATTGAATTTTCATGAATTACTAATAAACGGCATTTTAAGACCTTATTCATTTTACTTCTGTTAAAGAAAAATGAGTTTATTATTTGCTCAGTGGGATCTACTGCTGGATGCTGTAGGTGCCGGATGCACAAGATACAAACTCTTGATTGTATACGTATTTATGTAACTGTATTAAGATGTGGTTTGGTTTTGTTTTTCATCACAGATGATAGCAGCCTCCTAAACTTAACCCCCTACCCATTAGTAAGAAGACGAAAGCGAAGATTCTTTGGACTGTGTTGTCTTGTCTCCAGTTAGATTATGTACAGAAATGACAAGAAAATCATAACTTTGAGTAAACCACTATCATTTGAGCACTGCAAGATGAACATTACTGCTCTTGATTATAAAGTATATTTTCTACACTAGCCTGTTCCTTTTTCTCTTCTGCTCCATCCCCCTTTTCAAAGTAAAAAGTTTTAATAATTTAAAGTTATGGTATTCAAGAACCAGTTGTGGAACAAATCTAGCGTAAGTAAGAATGTTTCTAAAACTTTTAGAAGTATATTTTGCATGCTTAAATGACTCAAAGATACATGAATTATGATTAATAGATCATTTTTAAGTTTTTATTGTTTGAACTACAGCTAAAAGCTTGTGCATAGTACAGTACTCTTACTAGTATCACATTATAATACTTGATCATATTCTAACAGTCTTTAAGCATAGAAATCTATTTAAGAGCAAAAGTATTGAAGTTCTAAAAGATTTAGACAATATTGTAACAGAATTTGAACAAAATCTATCATTGTTTTTTGTAGTTTCATTCATACTTAGTCTTCCACTCTATCTCAATCTAAAAGCTTCATAGAAGAATATCTTAATTTATGATATACAAATGATATTTAAAAATATTTAGATCTTGTAAATACAGAGAAATCAAATATCTACATACTGTACAATGCATAGAAATAATAAATTTCCTTTTAAGCCAATGGTATCTCTGCAGCCTTTTGGAAAAAGAATAAGTACTTTATTGAAAGCAGGTGTAGTAAAATAAAGTTACCCTACACTGTACAACACACTACTAACCCATTTTGTTTCCAATAGAATTTAAAGCATGGTGTCTGTGTATTACTATTAACTCTATAGGGCATGCCAGAATTAGCTCAGATTGTAAGATATTAAACATTTTACATTGTTAATAAAGTTTTTTTTTAATTTAAATTAAGTGTTGCTTTGTTTCTAGTTAGATTGATAGAATATGTCTTTTTTCTAATCTTATCATCAGAATACAAAATGCCAAAATGTTGTGCAGAATTCAAAAAGTCATTTTTCTGAGTTATCTCTGTTGACTATAGGGAGTTGGGACATTCTCCATGGCAGAGACTCACAGAATGCCATAAAAAAAAATGTTATGAACTAATCTGCAACAATACTTACTGATGAAGCTGATATCTTATCCCATCCAATATATGATACATGCATCCTTGCCAAGTTAGAGGTGTTCTGGCTTGTATATGGCATTCCAGACCACACACACACACACACACACACACACACACGCATGCATGAGAGAGAGGGAGTGTGAATGTATAAGTGTGTGAGTGAGTGACTTCCAGTGTCCAGCTTGCTGCAGTGAGCAGCAGGACTTTCACTGTACAAGCCTGTCAGCATCAGCATTACTTAGTCCAATACATATCCCTGCCATAGGCCTTTGTGTAAATCCATACCATACAGTGTTTATATTCACGATTGATACTGGAAGTGCAGTTTAAATGATTGAAATACATTCTGAATTCCCTTTAAGAAGAATATCTAGGGCAACGACAGACACACTGACTGTGAAACCTACTGTAATGAACTGTATCATAGATGCGTAAGTAATATACCATAGCAAAGTCTTTGTGATCCAGATTTCAGTATGCATCAGTGCCTCCTGTTCAGTGTGTATAGAACTGTATATGTAATTTGCCAATGTACTATTGAGATCTTACTCCCCAAATTCCTCTCTATCCATTAAAATAATACAGACATGTAAATAAGAACAGTGCTCAAGCGTGCTTTGCTTGTTTCCAAGAGCTCTGTAACCTGTTTGAACACTTGATTGGAGTTACCACAGCCACCTCTTTGTCCTACACCCATGGCACAGCCTGCAGACCTCACTTACATCCCAAGTGGTGAAATGAAATTTGGGAGTTCTTACATCACAGTCAAAATACCCTAAAAATAATATTCATCCATTGTATAGCACATAAATAAATTTGTCCTACAGATCATGTCTTAGAAAGGACACTGCAAAATGTGATACGCATTCATTTTAACTATTGCTTTTTGTTTTCTTATAGAATAACAAAAAGGCTAACATATCTTTCAACATCTGAACTCAGAAAAGACCCAAACAAATGCTATTGGACCAATAAAGGCATCCACAAAGATGAAAAGGCAGCTGTAACACCCAGAAAGTCAGGGTAGCTTCGGCCTGCGCAATATGTAAGTAGGAGAGAATGAGAGCACAGATGCAGTGAGGGACCAAGGTGCCGTGTGCTTGTGACAAGTGAAGGAGCCAGCTGAAAGGGCCGCATTTTCAGCTGGCCAGACCATAAGAAGGTGCTTAGCTCCCAAGTGAGAGGTACATGGGTGCCACAAAACTACCTAGACTGGCAGGAGGGTCCTCTGGTCTAACTGCCCAGCCTTGCACCCAGGGACACGTGCCTGTTTCCCTGTCTCGAGGTAGGCCAAGCAGCACTGTGCACGCTTTGGCTATGGTGTTTCAAGGGACAATCAGCATTAGGAAAGCAGCATCCCTGCCCTTCATCTCTAATTACTAATTCCTAATAATCAGTGGATTAAAATGCATATGGTTAAGAGAAAATTGCTAAGGAAAATGGCGGTTGGGAATGACATGAGTAGAGATTGGGATGGATTGGAACAGATTTATCTGGCTGCACGGCTAGAAGTCTGTCCCAAGTGTTGCTGGCTAAGGGGGAGAACAGATAAGAAATACAACACAGCAAGATCAGCCATAAAAATCAATCAATACAGAGCATCACCCTAAAATCTTTATATGTACATGCCAGATGAATCATCTACCATAAACTGCAATAAATACATGGCTGATACCACTTTTTATAGCACCTTGCAAAGCAGTCTAGAAGCACCATGCACACTACTAAAACATTTTATTCTATTTTAATTATACTAGTTTTCAAGGTTACAAAACAATTGGGTAAAATTAATTTTTTTAAAAAAAAAAGAAGTATTTTCATGCCAGCTGACCTTCAGTGAGTCACGGACTGTCCAGAAGATCCAAGGCTTGAGGCACTGACTATCCCTGTGCAATTCACTGTTCTAAAGCCCAAGGAGGTTGAAGCCTAGCTCAGAGCTTCAGTATTTCAGTTTTAGGAAATCATATAACTGAGCACTCTGCATTTCCCTGCATTTCCCTTTTCTTTTCACTCAGGTCCAGCAGACTCATTTTTTTTTCAAGTCATACTGACCTGTTCATCTCTCAGTCTCCCAGAAAGTGAATATATTTTAAAATAATCTGCCCTCCAAATAAATACTTAAAATACAATGAGAACAAATGCATCTAAAATGTCCCCATGGAAATGGTGGGTTTCCTTATGCAAAATGAGTTCCATCTGAGGAATGCATGACTAAATACTAAAAGAGCATATAGCTGCAAGTACTGTTACTATTCTTTATATGGCAGAGAAAAAAAACATTACTGCAAAGTTTTTTAAGGTTTTCAGGTCACAATGTTTCAAAGAACCTTTACTGCATCCAGGACACTAGACACTTCCACACTCACAAAAGACTGAATGCTTGTGAGCAAAAATGCATATTTAAGACACATAGAATCAAAGACCATTGCAGGATTTCTTTTTAAATAAATTCTTTCATTAATACTTTTTCCTCATATCCCTTCTGAACAATCTTCATATTAAAGTGACTTAACTGGGTCCCAGTTTCTGCCTAACTAACATTTAAAGAATGTCCAAAAGATGGCAGCACTGCTACATTTTCATAAAATTAAAATGAGCTGCAGACTGATAGACTTGCTCTGTAGCTCCATCCCCAGAGATACAAGAGGTTTTGCAACTGTGAAAACTTCAGAAAACGAATACTTATTATCTAAAGGCTAGTAAAAATGCTGATAATGTCTGTGAATATAATGTGTAATTACAATTAACCAATCATTTTTAGTCCACTGGAACTTAAAAAGTCAGACTTTTTTATTATTAATCATGTAGGTGTTAATGCTAAAACACTGCCATTAGTGTATGACTGTGGCTGTATCTGCAGCAATATGACTAGAAAGAAGAAAGGAGAGAGGAGAGAGTCTTTATGCAGTTTGCACCAAAGCATACAACATTAATCCATTAAAATTTTCTTATATTGGGACATACACTGGAATTGCCATATCAGGTGAGTCTGACATCGGTTTTAACAACTTTTTAACAACTTTTCAAAGAAACTTTGAACAGTAAGCCTCAGTATAGTACTTGCCCACACACTACCACATGGAATTGCCATTTTATATGACAGGTCATTTCTCTATATTATTGTGTCTGTTTCAATGGAGCACACATTAATCAGAGAAGTCTGCAACATGTTAAATAATTATGCAAAGTTCTTGATCTAAATCATACGTCATGGCAGTGAGTTCCACAATTTTAGCACATTCTGAGATGGAAACATATTTATGAATTGCCTTTAAGGGTGGTAAAACCTTTCTGCTCCTACCATTTTTTACACTGTACTATGCACATCTTTTTACCTTTTATTATTCTGCAAACTTCTATTGTATAGTGTCTTCCTGGACTAAACAGTACGAGTCTTCGCTCATTTTCAAATCTTTTTTGTGGTAATCAAGTTTTCATCTTCTCTCAAGTCCCTTGTATATATAATAGCTCCTAATGCTGATGGACACATGCTTTAACTCTCAAGTTTTATGGCCACTTAAGGAATGCTGTTGGTCAAGAGTTAATGGAATGTCCTCCAGTTATCTTTTAGAAGATAGTGGCCATGAACCAAAAGCTGGTAAGTATCTGAATGGAAGAACTGTTAAGCGATATATTTACTTTGTTAGGAATGCAGATTATCATTCATTAAATATCAAGAGAAAACAAAGTTTTTTCATTACCTTCTAGATCATGTAGGTCTAATAATATCGTGTTTAATGACATTCCTACATTTTACTTTAATGGAATAGGTCAATGTTGCATACATTTTCAGGTGTTCCACCATCAATGTAAAAAGTAAATCACTCTGAGGTGATTTACAAACCATTCTACTATTTCTTTTCCAAATATAAAAAAAAAAAAATTGAGAAATGCTTGAATGCACAGAAATAAGCAATTTGGAGAAAACACTACAGAAAACAATATTTGCTCTCTAAATCCTCCTTAAAGGATATGGAGTTTGAAAATTTTAGGTCAAAATACAATAGGATGCACTGTAGCTCTTCTAAGAAACAAGAACCAGCACCAGATATGCCAATTTCTGCCAACCTTTCTTATTAAAACTTTGTGCAGCTCTTGCTTTCAGTACAAACCCAGATCCTTTAAAAGTACTGTTCACCTGTAGTACCCTTTTTCTTTTCACAGATAGTTCACATCATACAAAATACCTGTCCAGAAAGCCAATTGCTTATGTCCACCATAAAGTTTTCAGAACACAAGCAAAATACAAGTGTATTGAAAAGGCTTTGAAACAGTTATACAAATTGCTGGGCAAGGCGGACTACTGACTCTTTCCTCTCTTAGTAAGTCGTATTACCTAGCTATTCAATCCAAGGCAGGCATAACTAGAATAAGATACAATATAAAGACATTATTTTTTCCAATTTGAGATACATATTTAACCATAAATTAAAGGAAATCGGAGTCTAAAGAGCTGTCTTGACTATTTGTGCTAATGCTGAAGCTACTGCAAGATACACTTATATAGCGCAAAATTTCTTTTGATTAATGCAAAGCAGTTTCTATCCAGACATGAAAAAAAAAATCTCAGGAATGAACACAGGGAGCTAAATGAAAATTAAGACATGAAAACAATATTAGAGGACACAAGCTTAACAAAACTTTTCTGTTGAGCAGCTACAGCATATTTGCTTAAACTTTGGTATTAACCTGTTAGTACTCCAGCAATGAAAGTTCGACGTGTAATGAGACATTGGCTTCTTCACATATCAACAAGTATCATAAACACAAAAATATTGAGGCTTTGAATTATTTAAGTGACTATAGTAGGAGCTTGGAGTAGGAAAAAAAAAGAAAACATTGTGAGGCTTTGACAAGACTTCACAAAGATTTCAAGGAAATAGTGCTTTCACTTAGCGTGTCAGAAGTAAACAGCAGCCAACAGGAGATAAACATTTAAACAATTTAGAAGTTTCTGACACTGTTCGGCAAACATTGACAAGGAAATTATATGCACAACATGTTTGTCATATAACCTGGCAGGTGTTCGTAAAGCAGCAGTATGCTAGTGCAGGTACAATTGTGCCTAAATCCTTCTGCATTATAATTTACAATGTATACTCCAGATATATCTTGCATGATTATTCATGTTTAAATGCATAAAATATGTAGGTACTTTCGAAGCAGTGTGCCTCAAAGGTGCATTGGCATAAAACAGCTCTTAAGCAATTTAAAATTACTGCTACAATTTTCACCATAACTAGAACCATAATATGTGAGACTTTCGTGCTCAGCTAAATGTCCCTGTAGGATACCAATTATTGCTATTAGAAAATCATGAAGAATGAGGTGCTAATGCACGAGTGGCTGTTTTCAGGCGCCTGGAATATGCAGAATGGTAGAATCCCACCTACGCATTGGGGAATGGTGAGACGGAGAAGAGACAGATGGGGAATGATCTCCTGGCTCTTCTGTTATCAGTCTGGAGTTACTCACTCAGATGTTTGAAACAGAAGCGTCTCTCAATTCTCAATTATAAAATGGCTTTTATCGCCAGATTCATTTTTTTTAAAGGAACATCTATATATAATAAAACATCTATAATACTGTAAGTAGCTATTTGGGGGCCAAAGAAAATACTTTGAGCCCCAACCTGAAGATAGCATGAAACAGGAGTTGAAGTGTTCAGTCCAGTCACTAAGAAAGGCACAGACGGAGTGTAAAACACAGGGGAAGTGGTTTAGGACTGAAAACTCAGGTGCCTGCTCAGTGAATTTTTTCTGAATTGAAATTTTAGACTTTGGCACCTAGAATGGAGAAACAAAACTGCCAGACTCCAATTTGGAATTAACTAACTGTAAACAGTTTAGAAATAATGCAATTAGTATTCATGGAGTCTTTTGCAATTTAATAAATAAATAAATAAATAAATAAAGAAGGCACATCATAGGGGAAAAGGAAGTAACTCCACCTGGTGAAGGGCCAGAGCACAGACCTTACGAGCAGCAGCTGGGGTTGTTTAGTCTGGAGAAGAGGAGGCTCGGGGGACATCTTACTGCTCTCTGTGACTACCCAAGAGGAGGTTGTAGTGAGGTGGGAGTTGGTCTCTTCTCCAAAATAACTACCAGTAGGATGTGAGGAAGTGGCCTTTAAGTTGCACCAGGGGAGGTCCAGGTTGAATGTTATATGTATTGTGTAAGAGTTGGCTTAAAGATTTAAAAAAAAAAATAGGAAAAGAAATTCTTTGTACTATCAGCATTGAAAAGAGACTTTAAAATCTTTTTCTCAGCTACAGCTTAGAAGAAAAAGTAACACTGCTTCAGAAGCTGCAGAAAAAGGAGAGTGAGAGAGAGAGAGAAAGCTGCTAAACCCAGAAGTAGTGTGCATTTAGCCTTCTTTTTCCAGATTCAAGCCATTAATCTCTTTCAGGAGGAGGTACAGTAAGAGCAGAAATAGTGATTGTGCATGGATCACCTCTGGCAAGTGGTAGAAACAGAACATTAAGATTCTGAGATGTGGAAGGGTTTGGCAAAGTAAATTAGTAGATACTAAAGGTAACAGAACAGGGAGAGAAGGGCTCCCTGGGAGAATAGATTTCCTTAAGGATTTCAAGGTTTTATACCTTAAAGAAATATATATTTGTATATATCATTCAAATGATAAGAATAAGCCTTCTTGGAAATAAATATGCATGTACTCATTGGTACACTGCATTAAAAAAGACATTTTTCTGTTAGATCTCAGTGTTTCAGCCTCCCTTCAGCACTATGCATTCCTAGCTGCTGGCATAAGCAACTGAGTCTCCTCTTATCTCTCCTCCTCATCTTCCTGACTTCCATTTTTTTGGTGCTGAGTTTACTTGCATTTCAGTGCCTCACCAGAGAGCTAATCTGAGTTGAGGAAGATCATTGAAGGGAAAGAATGGTGTGCTGATGCAGTAACTATTGTCAGGCTACTCAGTGTTTCTATATCAAATGAGACTGTTTGCTTACAGTTACTTAAATAGAGAAATCAATTTTAGGAAAGTTCAAGATAGCTGTTCAGATATTTTGGAGATAAGGCATTTAACATATGAGTGTCTAATAATTTTAAGTAGTTTTCCTTTTAAAAATTTTGTTGGAAATTTTCTAACAGCTCATTATTAATTGATATAATTTGATACTTCCTCTTGTCTTTAAAAAAAAAAAAAAGAACAGTTTTTCCTACAGTAACTACCTCATTTAGTTCTTGAAAGCTCAGGGGTTTTCAGGTGTAAATATCCAGAAGCTTTGCATGAAAGTCCAAGCTGTTTCTAAACATAAATAAGCAGAGCTGAAGCCTGAGTAGTAAATTTAATAGTCACATATATTCCTTACTTCTAAGGAAGATGAAACTACTGCCTTGTCACAATTAACTGTTTTTACAGGTTTAGTTTTTACAGGTTTTGTTTTTTTTTTTGCTGTGTCTAGCGATGATTGTCATAACTCCTTTTTTTCCCTTTTTTTGTAGTATTTCAAACAAATTCTTTTTTGGTATTAATTTTGCACCTCCTCTGTTCTCTGAACAAGTAGAATTAATGCCCAGATTACAGAAAACTCTTATTTTTCAGAGTAACTAGTGCAACTAATGTTTTGGAATAAATGCCTTCTCTGCAAATGGTAGAAAAGGGGATAAGAGTGAAAAGAATGATTAAGTGAAGAGAGAGATAGGACTAATGCTTTTGTTTTTGCAAACAAGTAGAAGATAAGAGACATCTGTAAATGATAAAACATCTGTAAAGTGTAAGTCAGTGTTATCCTTTGGAATGTATGGAGCCCAGGATCAGTTAAGACATGATTGTATGGGGTGACACCAAAAAATTCCTACAAAGCAGAGCACTAAAACTGTTTAAAACCTGAGTTGCCGCTACCACCAAAATAATTTATGTTAGCTTTGTAAGCCTGGAAGAAGATAGTTTATTTAGTTTTGACTAAATAAACTGGTATTTTTCAATGTTATTTGCAAGATGATGAATGACTTAAAATAGAGGAAAATGAGAGGGTTTTTTTAAGAAAAAAAAAGTATGGAGCATACATAGTTAAAGTACTGAAACTCCCCTCTCCTCAAATCTGGATACTAACTACTTTAAGATCAAGTATTTTAAAATAGACGTACATATAGAAACGTGTTGCTGAAGGTGGTCAGCTGTTCTTCCCATCATCTTAAGACTATCTAACTTCAACTTCGAATTACTGTGATGGTGTCATCACAGATATAAGCAGAGATGGGTTTTGTAAGATGATAAATAAACTCGGCAAAGTAGGTTATTGCTGTGTAGTATAAGATCATATTCTTTTTCATTTTCAGGAATTTTTTGCCTAATTTAAATTTCCATGTGAGCTGCTATATTGAGCTCTTCTCTCAGTGGGTGTTTTGTTTTGGTTTTCCTTGTTTAAACACACTATCTCCCAAACCTTGTTTTCACAGACTAGAGCCAAAGAGTTTGTCTGATTTGATAAGGGAACAGATGTCTGGCATTCAGTCCAGCTTTCTGTCCCAAAATCTGATACTTTGTTTGGATGATATAAGGGGAAAAAAAAGTATATACATTTATATTCACATCCATGCTCACACGTGTGTATTTATATATTTGTGTGTGTAGTTATATGCATGTGTGCATTTTTATTTAGCATGTTTATATACACACATACATACATGTACATCTACATGTATATGTGTAAGTAAATGTAAATATAGATGTAATTCCATCCTATTGTATGGTCTTCATTTTTAATTCTAGCCTTTTATCATGATAGCTCCCAGTCCATCCAGTTTGACTTTGGCCCAGGATATGTTAATGAGCTGGCGTCATCCCACTTATTACTGATTTGTCACCGCTTCCTTTACATTATTTATTTTGTAAATGACTATAATGTTTGCAAAACTTAACATTAATATTTTACATTACTCAGCCACTTTTCATATAGCAAGATACTGTAATTGCAGAAGTGAAAAAACATGCTTCTGTGTGAAGAACATAATGGCTTGGGTTTTGTAGAACTGAAGCTTTTACACAGCTGTTTCAATTATGACATACGGATTATTTAGATTTTTCCCATTATAAATAACAGAAGGAGAAACATAGAATTTGCTTTACTTATAAAAATATATTCTTGAACTTCCTTATCTACCTAAAGACTTCAAAGAGAGGAACAACAAAATGCTAGAGGTTGATTCCCAACACGACAATATTTTGTTTAGAGGGAGTAGAAATAAAAATGAGGAATAGGAGGTTTTGTTGGCATTGACACCAGTTTTACAAGAGGGCAGAATATGGGAGGAAGATTAATCTATCCCAACAAAATATTAAAGACATTTCCAAGTTTTTTCCCTTGTATCTGTTTTTTTCTCTTCTTTTTTATTAAGCAGGGAGATACTGAAATTGATTTTTAAAGTGGCCAGAAGTTACATGTAAAATTCTGCAAAACTTAAAAAAAAAACCCTAAACCACAGGCATGAAGGGAATTCTTAAACTGTAAACACAGTCACTTTGAGCTTTAAGTATCCCAAGAATAGAATCATACATTTGAATTGAGCAGATTTTTTTGTATCGGTACCCTATCCTGGTATAACATAATGGGTCATATTAGCATCTAGTTCTCACAAATCCTAACTCTTCCCTTGCAAATTTTGTTAAGAACTATAACAGTACAACTGTGCACTTTACAGAAGTGGAAAAGTTTCATTGTGGGGGCTTTAGAATGAATGCAACACTTCAAGATTCTTGTGAATTGTCAGTCTTGGCTTTGCTCTCTTTAGATTTGTGTAGGCATTAATCACCACATACTATATTAATACAGCATTAAGATTATTGTGACCAAGCTGCGTAATTTGCTAGTGTTGACTTAGAAAATACTGCTTCTTACAAAGCAGTAGCAGCAGTTACTGCACAAGAACAGAACCAAGACAGAACAAAGGGACTGTGAAGGGTCTATAGGTCTGTTTGCTCTGGTTTAGTTCCAGCTTGCTCAAAGAGATCCTACCAAAAGAACACGAATTTGTATAGTACAAAATTTATTATTAATTTTAGAAAATTTTGAAGAAGCAATCTCCAACAGGTCCTTATGCCCAACTCCCAATACTGTTTCTCCTTTGTACTTATTGCATATCATGTATAGGTAGAAAGTGCTATGAAAAACATTTATTTAAAGAATAAAAGAGCAGAAAGCCTTATTTAAATTTGCAAATTTAACAGTTTCAATGAAAAGCATATTTAAGGCTGAACTTTTCTACACAATTAATTGTAAGCTCCAGTTTGCCATAGCTTATATAAACGATTCAAGGCAGAAATAAATCGAAACTGAACTGAGAGTTTAAAAAGATTGTTTTTTTTAAAAAAAAGTCCAACGTGCCTGGCTGGGTAGTAGTAATCTTAAAGTAGAAGAGCAGACTTTTTTCCAAAACATCCATTTAATAATCTGAGACACTGATATTTGCAAATAGATTTCCTCAAAAATATATGTATCACTTTAAAACAACAGCATTACAAAGCATAAATAGGATTTCTTTCAAAGGAAAAACATTCTAGTCTCTATGAAACTGGAAGCAAAATCAAGCCAGCAACTCAGTCACTAGAGCTGTCTGAACTATCAGAAGATGAACTTTTTTCCTTTTTCCTTTTCTTTCTCTCTTTTTTGTGATGTTTTCCTTTCTTAGATTTATTCTTCTTTTCTTTTTTCCTTTCTTTTTTTTGTGATTTTTGTTTTTTTGATTTTGGCTTATCTTCTTCAGATGTACTTGATGAGGAAGATCTAGCAGAAAAAAATACAGACCGACAATTAATCAGAGAAAGAAAAATGAACCAGTATCTATATAATGTCATGAGTATATATAGTAAATATAAAGTTCACATGGTAATATCCATATCCACTGGAAATTTTGTAACCATCTCTATGTTCATCTGAACAACAACTTTTCTTATTAGATGATCTTGTCAGAAAAGGCAGTATGTTTATAACACTGAGTATTTCTGAATGAAATAGGTGAGTTGCATGTTTTTCAATCTCAATTAAATTGTTCAGAGACCTCAAGAAAATGTGGTGAAAGCATAAAAATAACAACACTACAAGATATGTCTTCAGACTAATATAAACACAGTTTTCATTAAAAAAAAAATTAAGAGAAACAGGTATGACAAGCTTGCAGCTGATAATATTGCAGTATGATTCCTCTGTACAGCCTTTTTAAGTTATAGTTATGCTATGTAAATAAGGAAGGGGAAAAATGCCAGCATCGCCAGTGTTAAATCAGTGTTTCTTTACACTTATTTTGTTTTAGAAGAATGTGTTATTGTGACATCCAGAGAAATTACACGTTTCCTGGCTCTCAATGTAGTTCCTATGAGATTATCTCATCCATAGTCCTGACCGCCAATAGTTTCATCTAAATATCAGAACAAAATTCAGAATCAGTAAATTTGTGTATTATGACATTCTCTTTTGAAAATGGAGAAACATTTTTTTTGCTTCTAAGCAACAGGAGTGTCAAAACTCAGGACAAATCTGCAAAAAAAAAATATCCTACTGACAGTTATAGGTCAATTAACAATGGAGGAAGAGTCAACGAAGGATCTCATGGTTGCTTAAAACCAGAACTTCTCTGTTTTGAAATTAAATTAGGTGAGTTACCTTTTCCTTGCTCTCTTTAATTTTGTTTTTTCTTTGCTCTTCTTTTTCTGTTTCTTTCTTTCTTCTTCCTCATTTAAATCTGTAGATAAAAAGTTACAGTTTACAAAATATTTAGTTCTGAAATAAGATTAGCATTAAAAGAATGATTTCAGCAACAAAATAAAATTAGCATAGAATTCCTAATAGAATTAAGAGAAGCTTTTCTTCTCTTGTTAATTAGTATCAGAAATATTTTGCAGACCAGAACTTGTTACACCACTTACAAAAGTTCCAAGGACTTTTGTTTAAAAAACGAGAATGAGGAAATTCCTGTAAATGTAGCAAAATTTCGGACTTTACCTACACATTTACATTAACTTCAAGTTTCCATATCCATTACTCTGTATTCTTAAGGCTTGCAGAAGTCTGAAAACAGGTCACATAACTAGAAGGTACTGAATAATAAAAATGCCTATTCCTCAGGCTTACCTGAATTACGTGCACACAACCTCATTTCACACAGAAATAGCAATTATTTAAGCCATAACTATGATAAGCTTCAATTTACTGTCAATATGCTATCCACAAAAAATGTTAGAAAAGTCACTCCTACTCTAGCTTATCCCTACCTTTCACATGCATTTGAATAAAACCTAAGTATAGAAGAGAAATACTAAAGCAAGGAACGGCTAGAAAAGTCCTACTGTTATGTAAAGATGCACTTATGACTAAAGAGAAATGTCTGCAAAGACATCACAAATAGTCCTTTTATCAAGACCACACTTGGAGATTGAATGAATTCTATAATGAACAGGAAAATTGAGACTGAACTAATGATATAAAAACAATACTCAAACACTTCTGAGTTTCATAACCACTAAGTATTATCTGTACTGTTACAGAAAAGACATGTTTAGCTACCTCCAACCCGACTCTCTTGTATTATATTATTGAGGGACAGTTAGATAGCAAGTATATAAAGAAGACATATCTAAATATTCTACCATTATAGAAGGGACCTCTAGAGATCATCTAGTCCAACTCCCCTGCTCCAGCAGGGACACCTGGAGCAAGTGACACAGGGTGGCATCCAGGCGGGTTTTGAAGACCTTCAGAGAAGCAGATTCCACAATCCTGTTCCAGGGCTCCATCACCCTCACTGTTAAGAAGTTCTTCCCCACGTGGAGACAGAACTTCCTGCGTTTCAACTTGTACCCATTACCTGTTGTGCTGTCACTGACCACCACTGAGAAGAGTTTGGCCCCTTCCTTGGAACTACATTCCTCCCAATATTTACACGTATTGATCAGGTCCCCTCTCAGTCTTTTCTCCTCCAGGCTAAAGAGGAGAGCAAGCATCAGCTTGCCTAGTCTTTCCTCATATGAGATGTTCCAGTCTCTTAACCATCTTTCTCACTCTACATTGGACCCTCTCTAGAAGTTCCACATCTGAGCCCAGAACTGCACGCACTTTCACAGACAAATTTGTAAGGGTAATTGACAAAGATTTCCTTATAAGTTTGTATGTGAAATAACATTGTTGTTGTTGTGCTGTTACATTGTTGAAGCAATGTAAGACACATTCAGGTTCAGACAGGAAGAATGTTGTTACTTATTTTCTTCTAAGCAGCTGCTTATTGCCACTCTTACATTTGCACTGAAACGCTCCTTCTGAGACATTCCAAATGGGTACATTAAGAATTTCCTACAAATTAATTATAGTAAAAAATACTTAGATGTATAAAATATGTTAAGTCTGAATATACAAAGTAAAATACTTCTTTCAAAGCCCTAATTAAAAGAACTTATAATAATTATCAAAAAGGATAAAATGATTATCTCAGTTATTCAGAAGACCATTATGTGACTTATTCTCTTTAAAGAAAACAAAACAAAAAAAAACAAAACACAGACGTACTCTTTTTTTCACGTAGAGCTTGCAATCTCTGCAGCTCTTCTTCTTCACTGTCTTCACTGCTCGTGCTGCTGACATCTAACACGATATCCCTTTGGGGATCCACTCGGAGGAAGTTACGACACTCAAACGTCAGGTGACCAGCTGAACAAACAAGGAAGAAAAGTTATAAACTGCCAACTGGTACCAACAGCCAGGGAACACACATTTTACATTTATTCAGTCTGGTTGGTGAGAAGGTGAGATTGCGAGGTAGGAATGAGGAAATGTGAAGGTTTTCTTTAAAAAAGTATTGAAGAATTATTAGAGGCTGTGCAAAGGTATCCCATTTAATGGCGCTTTATGGCCTCCCTTCATATTTATGTAAATTTAAAGATTTTGTCCAACTTTTGTGTTCTACTTTTTTAATGGTCTTAGATCCTTTCCTGAAGAAGCATCTAAAAGCAGGGAGCAAAATATTTTTAAAAATAGGTATTTCTGCTTAAGTTTGGCAGAGACTCCAAAGCAGCAGGAGGTACTAAGTTGGGTATCAAGAAAGAAGAAATTTAAAGCATGGTCTTTAATTGCATGCAAATGAAGCATATATGAATACAGCAGCAAACTGTTTTCACAAAGGAACTCAAGGATTTTGAAAGCAATAGTTCTGTATCAGAAAGCTCTGTGTTAGGTGCATCTTCATGTTGCTCAATACAGACTTACGGTAGCCACATTTCTTGCATCCTGCTCTGATGTTATCCTTATTTCCACCTGAAAGAGCAAATGCTGTCAAATAGATGTTAAGAAAGAGAAATCTTAAAGACTTTTTTATTTTAGGCTGACTTGACAAAGTCAATTCTCAGACGGGAAGGACCATTCCTTTCAGGACACTGGGATCACCAAGACTTCACACTGTCACTAGGAAGACTCAAACAAGGTTGGACAGTATAAACTAGAATGGATCATTCAACTTCATATAACTTATTGCCAGATCAATTATTTTTTTTTTCTGATGTTAAAGTTTAATAACGATTCCACTTCTCTGAAACCTTATGTGTTGGTTTTGTTACAGGATGGGCACGTTAACAGTCACCAGACTCCTCCTGTGGTCCATAGCTGCGCGCCACAAACAGGCTGTAAGGTTTGCAGGGTGCACATGCACAGCAACACCGAGCAGCTCCGAGCTCACAAGCGTTTGATTTGCAAGAACTGTCTAAGAAGGCAATGAAAAGAGAGAGAAATAATTGTTCCTGGAGAAAAAAAAAAAGATGGAAATACTAATTAAAAAAATAATCAGGTTAAATAAATCCATCTGGAACTCAGGCAAGAGACCACCAGCATATATAGGATTAATTGCTGCAGGAGGGGAGCTGGAGAATGAAGCAAGGCCAAGGGTCTGTGGCATGGCGGGCCAGCCCGGCGCAAGCTCGGGGCAGAGCTGGCCCTTTGCTCGGTTCCCTGAGCCCACGGCTGTGAACCGCCAGCCAGAGCAGCACTCAGAGCAGGACACAAACCGGAGCAAAGGGGCACTGTAATCAGCCAAGCCGATCTGTAAGGGAAGCCACCACTTCACCCCCAAAACGCGGGAGCCCCAAGGGCTCCTGCCCCCGCTGGCCCCAGACAACCAGCTCCGCGAGGCCGGGCCCGCAGCCCGCGCGCTGCGGAGAGGAGAGGGAGAGGAGAGGGAGAGGAGAGGGCCCCGCGCTCGCCCGCCCGCGGCCTCACCCGGCAGCGCCATGG
>JAUBOD010000192.1:122304-137705 GCA_032353885.1 Nothura maculosa
TCTAAGTGATGCTTAGCCATCACTTTCTAAGTGATGCTTAGCTATACTGATTGTATCTACCTCCAGAAGACGATAGAAACATCTGAATATTGTCTAGATTCTGTTTTTTTCCAAATAACGTGTCGTAATTTGAAGTGGATACATTTAGCAGAGTAAAAAAAAAAATACCATGGAAAAGTAACATATTTATAGTTCATTGGATTGATAAAGTAGTGTTTAAAATTGCTGGAAAATATTTATTTTCTCTCTTAAAGAAATTTTAATCTACTTTCCTTTGGAGAAGAAGCTGAAGAAGAAGAGGAAGAAGTCAACAGAGTTAGTCAAGTAATGTACTTAAATCTTCTTTTTCTTTTTTTTCAATTTAGAATGAAATTTTTTACATGTTTATGAAAAGCTTTGAAGTTGTTGGCCTTGTTCATTAGATTTTGAACTTTCAGCAATAATAATTAGGAATTACTTTGTTTTTACAATTCTCCTGTTTTGACATATAGGCAAGTGGCATTTTTCAATTTCTTGAACTTTGAATGTGATTTCAGTTACTACATGATAGTTATTATATTTCTTTAAGCATGATTTTTCACACTTAATTTGGAGCTATTTCTACTGTTTAGAATTTATCAAGGTGGTGTGCACTCTTTTCTTCTTTCAGCTCCTTACCTACAAGAATGTGGTATGATGGTCACATTAAGTACTTGAAATTGAACATGTCGATTTGTTCATTGCCAGCACAGTCCTAAAAGCATTTCCTTACACACCTGTCTTGTGTCCAGAATGAGGCAGTGGTGATGTGGGAAAAGAGTGCATTTGTATATAATGAAATGTTGTACTCTTAGAAATTGTACAGAGTCATGTAACTAGAGATGCTGCCTTTGAGCTAACATTTTCTAATTTGACTTTGCCATTCAAATAGGGATAGTTAAATATTTCTTATGCGAGTTGTCACCCTCATTATGGTTGCTGTCCAAGTGATTTATATAAGGCTGTATGTGTTTTAGTTTATGCACAAGGTGGTTCAGATACTTAGATGCTTCAGTTAACAATTAGAGTGCACTCTGCTTGATCCTATACCAACATAAATCAACAGGTAACCCTTATCCCTGAGGATTTCTGGTAAAATAAAGAAGACAGCAGTGAACACAACGATCCTGCCTGAGATACCAGGGGGTTGTCACAACAGAAGTTCTAAATGATGTTTCTTGCTTTAGCTTACCAATTAAGATTAACTGCACTTGTTTGCCTTAACAATGTGCCATTTACCTTCCTTTCTTGACATACATCTGTTAGTGTTTTAATATTGCATCTCATTCTGTGTTTGGCTCTTCTCTTTCATGACAAATATTTGCTTTTTGTTTTCAAATGACCTAACTGAGGGGTGCAGTCCCACAAGATCTGGATGGGGTGGGTAGATCCAGGTGCCACTAGTAGGGCTCCTAGAGTCATAGGCAGGGCAAGAACTGAGCCAAGCCCAGGATCCATTCATGCAGTCCAGTCATGACTGGGACATTGGGCCAGGGTGAGGACACAGAGACAAGGTGGATCTGTGCAGGATACAAGGCTAGAGATAGGTTCACTTGCAACAGCTTAGGTCAAGATTGAGTTTGTAGACCTGAGCTGAAATGGAGCTCATGGCCAAAGGGCCTTGGGGTGGAGAAGACCCTAGGTGAAGTTCCTGAGGGTCATTAACACCTACTAAAGCACTGGGAGCCCTGTGGCACCTGCTCTTTATGGTTTAGTCTTTAAATCTGGAGCAGTTCACAAAAAACATTGACCTGTCAGATGTTCTGTCTACTTCCTTAATGTGCACATAAAAAATTACTTGTTGAAGCGAATGTTTTTTTCACATATTGCTGAATAGGTTAGCTTTTTTTTTTCTTGCATAATAATTGGAAGTCTTTTTAAGTCAGAGTTTGATTTTTATTATCTGCGGAATTACTAAACTGCAGCTGGAATGGAGAACTTTAGGTCATAATATGGAGTATTATAGCTTTTTAGTGTACTACTTAGGAAAAGTCTACTGGTGTTTTTGTACCTGTTGATCTGATATGTTACTAGATTTATTTGATTTCTTGCATTTGTAGTAATTCCTGCATAATGTATTGCAGATTATTAATTTTTCTCTGTTTTTTTTGAGGTGCTACATTATATCCAATGTAGTGATAAGTACCACTTTTGAATGTGTTAGTTCTGAGTTGCTGTTTACATCACTGCAGAGTCAGGTCTTAGGTCTTATCTCTTTATTTGTTTTGATAGATACATACTGGACTTAGCATCTTTATGATACGTAATAATTGTAATAGGACAGTCAGACACATATGCACCCAGTCATTGAATTAACTGCTTTGTTATTGCTGAAAGAGATGTAAATTCATAGAATCAACTTTATGATCCTTTTTCTGAAACTAGTGACATGATAAAAAAAAACCTTTCTCTGTTCTTCTGCTATTGGAGAGATTATACTCACTGCTTGGGTTAAAAAGAGCAAGAATTAAATGATCTTTATCATTACCTCTGATCATGATCCATTCTCTAAAACACTGATGTTTATAATGACTTTTTTGTTTTTTAACAGAGCATGAAGGGAAAAAGTAAAAGTAGTCATGACCTTCTGAAGGACGATCCTCACCTAAGCTCAGTTCCTGCTGTCAAAAGGTTAATAGACAATTATATACAATTTCCAATTTATGAAATGGATTTACTTTCAGAGTGTTGGACCCGATTAAAATCCTATGTACTCCTGTTGGTCAGTCACTCTCCCAGAAAATAAGAATGTCTGTGCCAGGTCAGACTGAATGTTCTTGTTCAGCCTTTTGCTCCTACGCTCCCGCACATAGTGGCCGTTAAAGGATATCCTGTGAGGAATAAGAGCAGGGAAAACACGATGTTTCCCTGACTAGTCTCTTAACTTGCAGTTAAGAGGACTGCCGTTTTTTATATGTGCTTTATCCGTTTAATAAGCCTTTAATAGATCTCTCTTCAAAGTACTTAGCCCTCTCTTGAACCAATGTAATGTATTTTCTTCTGCATTTACAATATCCTTTTGTGATATTCTCCATGGCTTTACTGCCTATTGCTGCAGGAAGAAGTACCTCTTTTTTTTGTTCTGAACCTGGCTGTTGCTAGACTCTGATAAATTACAGTTCCTCTGTTGGAAGAGACTGTGAGCAGCATTCGGTCCCTATCCATCTGTGTCTGCCATTATCCCTTTTTAAGTCATTTTTTTTTCAGCTTGAACTGTTAAAGGCCACTCAGCTTTTCCTTATACAGAAATTGTTTTGAGTTATTACTGTTGCTCCTCTGTGAACCCTTTTCTCTTCTGAACTATCTTCCTTTGAGATCTGCATAATGTACTAAAGGGGTGAGTGACTTGTATACTTACATAAACATATAAAGTCTCTTGTTCTTTTTCCTTAATCCTTAATAAATCTTAAATTCTAATTTGCTTTTTTTAATCACTGTTGAGCTGAGAGAGTTGTGTAGAAAGTATCATAATAATTCAAAAAAATATTAATGGTTAGTCATGGTCAGTTCAGAGCTCTTTGTTCTGTTTGTGGGATCCTTTTTCCATACGTACGTAATTTTACTTTTATCTGCTTTGAATTTCTCATTTTGCTGACTCGTCACTTTAAAAGACCCTTTCTGCGATTGTTCAGTCTTCTCTTGTTCCTGTAATCCTAGGAAGCATCAAGAAACTGCTGATCGGGAAATTAATAGTGGGTTGAACTGTATCTCAGAGTCTTAACTTTCACGTTTCCTTCAATGTTATTTTTTTGTCTCTCTACTTTAAAAATTTTTTTCAGTGACAGTTAATGATAGCTAGGTTAGGATGAGGGTATTGCCTTCAAATAGATGCCTTTTTATAGCAAATGAAAATGTTGTTAAGCCTAGATACCAGCACAGTACATGTATATGAAGAACACCTTCTGAAATGGAGAATGTTTGTAATGAGATGCTAGAGATTGTCTCGGCAGAGTAAAGTTTGACTGGGGGTTTGTATTACTCCAGTTGAATGCAAATTGTAGTCAGAAATCATGATTATGATTTTATGCCCATATGCTGTGTGTTTTGTCCAATGAAGTTACCTTATTGTTGCTTTTTTGGTATTTACTCTGGTAAGTTATACACATGTAGGTGTATAACATGCAGGTGCAGTGATAGACTATATTTTTGTCAGAGTGCTTTATACCACTACCTTATAAACTTATATCTACATGCTCAATCTTGCTTTCTTGAACCAATGTATTTGATTTAAAGCTTTTAAAAACAAAACAAAACAACAAAAAAAAACCCTCTGTCAGAAAGAGTGTTTTGCCTTTCGTCTGGATAGCTCAAGATATGCTTAATAATAGAACTTATCTACCATATGTCCCCTTAGAGTTTTCCTACTGTTTTATCCTGTGATTTTTTTAAAGCACTTTTAATTAGAAGTGATAGAAAACATTACTAACATATACTGTTAAGATGAAGGTGAGCATGGTAGAAATGTGTTTTGACTGAAATTTCAAGCAGGTAATTAAACAGACCTTTTAGAGTACTTTTTGATGTGTTTTTTAAATACTATTCTAATGTTTTTCTAGTACTTCAAAGTAGTCATGGTTATTTTTCTTCTTTTAGTGAAGCATCAGATGAAGAAAGGGGCTCAAGTGAGGTCAGTAACATTTTTGAATAAATCTCTTATTGTTTTATGTGAATTAAATCGTCCTGGGGGAAACAAATGATACTTTTCTAAACACAACTTCCATGATAAACAAATGTTTAGGAAAGCATATTGTGTGTTTAATCTTAAGTACAGATTTTTTTTCCTTAAAAAGCTGTTATTGAAGTTTGTCCTAAATATCAATGAAGCTCCAATTTGTAAGGAAAAGCTTTTGTATGAAAAGATGGAAAAGATTTCTCCAAGGAAACAAAATGTCTCACTAATAACAGTACTGAATGAGACTTTCACCTCTGACAATCAGGGAATGTGAATAAGCAGGCAGTAATACAGTGGCCAAGCAATTGAGCATAGAGACTGCTTTAGCTGCAAAGAGATTGCCATACTCTGTGCAGAATAAAATTGCTAGCTGAAGCCAGGCCTGTTTGGGGGGTTGCATAGGTACTGTGCTGTTACTTCATGCATGAGAGAAGCAGAAAAAAGGCCCAACCTGTCCCTTTTTCTTGTGTAAATGAAAGGAAAACTGTTCGTTTCCATCTCCTTTTCTGTGTGTTTTGTTTTCGGCCACAAAATATAGAATGAGTTTTGTCATTCTTGCTGTCCAGGAGTACTTATGTGTTGAAAGGATTCTGAGAATCTTTCTGAGAATGACTAGGGTCATTCTGAGTAGTAGTAGTAGTAGCAGAGTAACTACTAATTTATCAGATATTCAAATAGCCCTCTGTCAAAATTAATATCAAATCTGGTACTCTGAAAGTCAATTTGAAAACTAGCTCTTGGTTTTTTTTCCACGTTTTGCTTTTTGCTGCTTTTTTTCCCTCTATTTTTCTCTTTTTCATACATAGAGACACCATGATCATCCTCCCATCTGTAAGTCGCACCCAAAATGTGTATATTCTCCTCAAGTGTTGTTTTCTACGTGTAATTCTGGCTATCACCTAGAGTTTTGTATAGTCTTTTTCAATACCATTAGTACATAGGATGGTTAAGATGCCATCACTTAGCATCTTAGGCTGTCTCTTTGGCTAGTTAGCAGCACTGCCAAGTAACAGGCTGATTTGTGTGTTTGTTTTCTTTTCTTCAGGGAAACTTTGATGTGCAATAGTCAAACTTAGATCCTTTGGTCCAGTCAGGTTACTGCTCCACTGTTTTGAGGAATAAATTATTTCTCCTTCTTAATCATCTGTGACCTTAGGAGGTTTAGCCCCTTTTGCCTTCCTCTGTCAGGCTGTGAAACACAGTAGCTTTTTCTAAGTTCCCTCACAGAAAGCAACAGGGAAACCTCTTGCATTCTGTCATGATTGTATGATAGCCCTGCAGTAGGATATTTGTAGTGAGGACCTTTTGTTTTAATGGCAAATCGATGAAATGTTTTATATATTGCATTCATCAAATATAGGATCCGGAAACAATGCTGAGACAGGTGCAGTGTTGCAGTGCAGTCCTCTTTAGATCTAACCGAGTTTCCTATGACGTTGTCATAAGTGATATAAAAGAAATGTAATTTATATTTGAAAAAAATGATTACTGTATTTCTTATTTGTGTGCTCGCTCTGAACCAACTAAGGAAATATTTGTTTTAAAATTTTGTTCCGATGCAATTTAATAGAAAATATTTTTGAAAGAATCTTTATAAGAAAAAGGTTTTACATATTGTAACTTCTAATCAATAAAGGGGGAAGAAGAACGTCTTGAAGATACTGATGGTGTAGAAGATGAAGTCACTCGCAATGAGAGATTTCAAATGAAAGAACGAATTGCAAAAAAGTTGAAACTTGATACAAGTGAAACAGCTAAATTGCCGCCTCAAGATGAGGAAGCTAAGGCAGAAAAGAAGACGTCTAGCCGTAGGTAAGTATCTGTTTCTAATTCACCTTGCTTAGACTTTTTTCAATTCAGTTTTAGGCTTGTAGTTTACTGCTCTGATAGCATTACAGTAGAATTATTCTAGTCATCACCACCAGAATGAAACTGTCCATTACTTTCCCATTTCTTAGTTTCACTTGGCAGTTTAAATTTAGAGTTAAGTTTTCATTACGCTATCTGAAAGATTACTGTTGAACTTTTAAGGAACTTTTTATCATTATTTTCTGTATGAAAAACATAGACAGTTGGGACTTGATATCATACTTTTATCTTTCTATGCAATTGTAATACTGAGTTTTGCAAATTATTCCCCTACATTGGTACATGTGTTCAACTATTGGTCAGAAGCTCAGAAAGTAGAGGCTGCCTAGCCACCTATGAAAGAAAGTCTTGTTTAACACAGCAATCATTTTTATAAAAAAACAGTTACTCAACACTGCATCTAATACGTAGCATTTAAAAATGGGTGTAGTGCTATTCTTGCTGAATTGAAAGATGACCATGTTTAACAATGTGACATTGTATTGAGCTAGGTAAACTGACTCTAGACGAGTTTAGTTCTGTAGCACTATACAGTTCTTCACAGGGATAACAGCTTAGCCTCCAGTATAGTAGCCATGTACCTGTGCCACCCTTGGTGAAGCTTTTTACAGCTTAGCCCTCAATCTTCATCAAGGCAATGAGGTTCTCTGGTGTCCTGTGTCAGGCAGTCTTGCTTCGAGAGCTAGTTGGGGAATTTCTTCCTCACAATATTCTTATTGATATAAGAACACCCTCCATGTGTGTGGCTAATGGGTTGTGAGGCTGATGTCAAATTTACTATGAACATACATTTTTTTAAGTGTTTTAATGAATGTAGACTCCGAAGGCTACCAAATAATACTCTTTGCAGTTATTAAGTTTAACATGCAAATGTACTTATTCATTGAAATTTGTGTGGCTGTTTAGGAGGAAGCATTAAAAAAAATAGCTTATAAATTATACTCTAGTTCTATACAGTTGTTTTGAACAATCAGTTGATAAAATTATTCAGAGTGGATGTGCAGTGGCTATCTCAGACTCCAATAGCAGCCTGTGCTGAAATGAACCAACTTTTTATATATTTATTTATTTATTTATTTTTAATTCCTACTTGTTTCCCCCAACCCAGCTATGGTATTCTGTATAATGAGTAGGTATTTTGTTAACATTGAATAATTCAGGGCAGTTATGATGAATGCTTGATATTCATCATAAATGCTTTAAATTGAAATTTCTATTTTTTCGTTTAAAAGAAATCTCTATATTAATAACTGTGAAGCAAAGGCTCTAAATCAAGACATCTGAAAATACATTTGTATTGGTGGATGGTGCTGTTTTGTTTTGAGACAAAATACCAAAATGAAAATTTACCTAATGTCAATAAAAAATGAACATGTGTCAGTGCATGGGGCAAGGATGCGTCAGGTACTTTTCTTTCTCAGAGTTTACAGGAGCATTGTGCTGAAACAATCTTGTAGTTGCTGTGTTGCCATACTATGCCTACAGTGACAAATTAATCCTGCACCTGTATAATTTCTTTGATATTATCCATAATACTCTCCTGTGTGGTAAAAATGTAATCTTGATAAGGTTATGTAATGTAACCTTGATCATGGACACAAGTCTGTATAAGTGTGTGTTGGTCTTTCAAATCTGTGAACAGTTAAGAATGATCTAGGTTAGCTTCCTATCTATCTAGGTGTGGTGGACTTAGGACGAAGATCTGTGTTAGATAGATATAACAGATTGCCAAGGGGAAAGAACAAAGAAATCTGCATGGAAAAGTTTGTGGGATTCTTTTTGTTTTGGTTTTGTTTGCTAAAATGGTACCCTCCGATATAGGAGGCCAAACAAAGTGTTTAGAATAGGACATTTGATACCATATGTGCCTCCATCCATCCATCCATCCAATGGTCTGCCCAGTAATCTGCTGAACTGTCCATTGGGTGTTTCAGGACCAAACTTGCTCAAGGGACACAGCAAGTTTACAGCATGAAGGAGACACGGATCTTGGCGTAGCTTCGGAGTTCATGGCATATTCTATGTCCCAGCTTGCCTGATATTTTTCAGATTTTAGGAGGCATTTGTGTAGGTGTTCCGTAGACTGTTAATCCAGAAGGTGGGTGTTGTGTATTTGTGCTGATTCTCTTCTAGCAGGGCAGTAGCAGTAGAGTTAGAGGGTTTCTTATCTTGGAAGATGGCTTTGTTTCCTAGATCCAGTTGTAGCGGGTGGGAACTATAGCTCTGGCAGAGCCATCGGTATCACAAGTAACATCAACTTCTAGAATCTGTTGCTTTCCAAATCATGGTTTGGCATCTTCTGACATGAAAATCAAAGACACAGTGTTGTTTGATCTACATAGGTATTAACTTAAAGGCTTGATGAGATAAAGTAAGATGAACAGCCTGTTATTTCCATTTCATTATCTGAAATGATGATCTCTTTTCTAAATGCGCTGGAGATAACTGATAATATTCTCATGAGACTTAACCAGCCAAGTGATGCTGATCAGAACAAACATAGATGTAGGAGGTGTGAAAATCAAACAAAATCTTGAATCCACAAGGCATAGCTCGAAGGGGAATGTTGATAACATGTCAGAGGGCCAAGGAGCATGTGACATCTATCAAAATTATTCATTTTATCAGAAATTTAAATCTGCAAATAGAATAATTGAACTTTTTATGATATTTTTCAAAGTAATGTCTCGTAAAACAGAGCAATGTTTTAACAAGAATGGCTTTTTCAACAAATCCATATTCATGTAGGTTTGCACATCTGTTTCAGAGCAACAGTATGGAAACAATAGACACCTTCTCAAATTCATGGTCTTGAGCTCCCAGGCACGGCTGCTTCTAAATGCAGTCAGGATGCTCAGGATGGTGAAGTTAGTTTTAGTGATTTTAGTTTTAGTGATTTCAGAATGTATTTGAACCTTTTGTGTATATTTAAAAAAATAATTTGTGGGGCTTTTCAATTACATATTAGCTAGGAAACCTCAGGAAAAAGAATTTCCCACTTATTCTGGCAAGTTGTTAAAGAAATACCACAGATCTGTTGTTGTTTCCAGAAAGGTTAAGCCTAAACTTCAAAGTATAGAACAGAAGGTTAAATTTAAAAGTATATACAGATAAAGGAACTGTTTGCCCGTTGTAGTAAGAATCAAATTAATCAGCATTACATCCACTTTGTAAAATGGCAGTGGCTGGAGATGATCAGCTGAATGTTTCAAAGTGAACAATCTTCTAGCCTAGCAATTAAAATTCTCCTTTTACATTTGTTTTCATCCTGTAGGTGGCGCGGGTACTGCACGCTTGTAACTGCAGCATTTTTTTAATTTTCACTGCTCCTTGTAACCAAGGCATGCAATGTGCAAATAGAGTAAAAATTACTGCATACATGTATTTATTAATGATAAAAACAGATAGAAATAGGTATAATTATTTCTATGTGTTCCAAACTTTAAAAAAAATTAGCTGAGCTGTAAGAAATTAAACTGTCTTGGCTAGAAGAGTCTAAAGATTTCTATATGTTTCTGGGCAGCTTTTTGGAGAGAATATTAAGTAGGATTAGATTTATTTTCCCCATCTGTTCTTATCATTAAAGAGCTCATAATGATTTTAGAGCAAGTTGGATTGTTTGCTTTGGTGCCTGACCCAAGTTCTTTAGAGTTATAAAGATTTAATTTTTCTCCAGTGCTAAGTAGTTATTGCATATTTTGTTACCTTGAGAGGACTACATTTATGTAGCTATTGAAGTAATTTATGGATTATTTCTAAATGCCACAGCTATATCAGATAGTGTTTTGGGGTATTTAGTATTTTTTCACTGCACATAAATAAATTCAGTTGCATCCTGTGATGGATGTGCTATTGAATGACAGTATGAAGTAAGTGGCTAGAATAGCTGAACTGCTGAGGAAGAAATGTTGACTTTTCTTTTTGCATAGTTAGTATTAATTGAGTTTAGCTCTAACAATTGCTTTTATTTTCTTAAATTTCTATAGTCTAGTATTTTAATTAAAAATATTAATGTCCTTCAGAAAACATTTGTACTGATAGAAACTGATTTCTGAAGGTAGATCTATAATTTTGGCTTCCAACAGCCTAATTCTGCCAAATTTCAGGTGCTCATATTAAAATATTTTGCTTAAAAATCTATGTTTTAATAATAGGTTGAAAAGAACACCAAAAATCTTTATCTCTATGTTACTATCATTTATGGTTCCTGTGTGAAGTGAGGACAGCAAAGAGGACAGACATTGTCTATTAAAGGAACTGGTAGGAGGTATCCTGGTATCCTGGCAGACTTATAAGGATAGTTTCCTCCAAATACAAAAGTAGTCCAGGATTCAGCCAGGCACAGGGAAGGGGAGCAGCAATGTCAAGAGATTGGCTTAGCTAAACAAGGAAGTCATAACTGAAGTCCATAAAGGCTGTGTAAGCGAAGACAAGCTATGAAAGAGATGTATGGAAATGTTAGGATATGCAGAGAGGGTGTTAGGAAAGCCAGAGCTCAGAGCTGAAGTTGGCAAGATGAGTCAAGGGCAACTTGAAGAAATTCTGTCACTACACAAGCAGAAAAAGAATAAGCACAGAAAAATATGTGCCTGCTGCTGAATGAAGCCTTCCAGGCTTTTGTGCCTAGAGGCAGAGTTCAAGGAAGACAGGAATCACTAATAGTGGAAGAGCTTTGAGTGAGGAATTACAAGAAATCTTGACCCGTTCAAATCTATGGGCTCAGCTGGGTTGTGTCTGAGAGAGCCGGATGATCTCACGGCTGCTGTCTGTCCTCTTGGGAGGATGAAAATGCACCTGTCTTCAAAAAGGGCTAGAAGGATAATCCAGTCGGCCTTGCACTAGTCCTCGGGAAAATCATGGAGGAGATCTTGGAGTAGCATTTGGAAGCCAATCCTGGTAAATAAAGGAGAAAAAGTTGATTGGAAAGAGTTGACATGGACTTAGCAAAAGTAAATCATGCTTGACCAGTGTGATTATTTATATATAATGATTGTGTCTGTAGCATGAGGCTAGAATAGGTGATGTTCTGAGGTTCCTTGCAACCTGAATGCTTCTGTCATCTGACTTAGACTTGCCCCTGGACTGTGCTGGGAGGAGCTTGGGAGTTTTGGTTGTGAGTGGTTTTGGTTTCCATTTCTAAGGTAGATGTTCAGGTGTTTTATGCTTCTGTTTATAAAACTCAATTCAGAGTCTCATCCTGCAGCATTCAGGAAGATGCTTTTTTACCGTCTTGTGAATGCTCTTTGTTTATGAGCAATGGAAGTGTGTGTTATGAATACTGTACACTTACAGATAATTAATCACTTTGGAGTGAGAAATTTATCTATATAAATAGATAGTTGTGATAGAGTTGTGTCGTAGCTGAAAACATTCTAGTTAGACCATCTTTGAAATGCCATCTGAGGAGTTAACTGCGTAGTACCTAAAATTGCAGAAAGATGAACTCATTTTCATGAAAATTTCCTCTCTCCTGTCAGTTTTTTAATTCCAGTCAAACCTATGGAAAGAGGACATCAATCTCAGACTAGTTAGCATATAAGTTATTAGTAAGATTTGAATATATATCATTTTAGAAGGTTGTTATGGTATTGGATACTCCATTTCTCTCGGTATTTATTTAGGAAGAAACAGGCTTTCTCTGAAGAACAGGCAAATGAGCATCAATCAATTCTCAAAACTCTTTGGTGTGGGTTGTCCATGCTACTGCTTTTAAATGTTTGTTTACTATCATGTCTTGTTCACATCCCCTTTAGTTTATTAGTGGCTTGAGGAAGACTTCATTGCTCATCATCAGCAGTATTTAATATCAGTGGCCCCCTGTTGCTGCATATGTAAAACACTGAGAAATCAAAAATTCCATACTGACAGAGTATTATTTTTGCACTGTGCTGCAAAACAGTGTTCAAACAGTGATCCGAGGTAGGTAGACTTGTGGTTTTATCATAGCTTGCCAAATGTCAGTGTTTAACGTAATAGAAATGAGAGAGAATGGAAAATATTATATGAAATAACAGATTTTAGAATTGTTATGTTCGTATCTGCTGCACACAGCATTTGTATGTACAACATCAATTTGCTAGACATTTTTGACTGTACAGCAACACTACCTTGGCCTGCAGGTACCTTTGTCTTTTCAGGCCACAACGCTGTTGGACTTCCCTAATTGGAAGGACTATGGAGCCAGTTTCACCCATCTCGTATAATCAAGAAGGGTCATTTGGACTGACTGTGGAATTTGCCAAGTTAACAACCAGGCAGGAAATCATGTTGAATTCTGCTAAGAAACCCTCTGATAGCATTATGTCAGAACTGACATTTTGCTTTGAAATATTTTCATTTTGACAACTGTGCTTTTTCCTGTGGGAAAGTATTACTGGATTATTTTGCACTAGCCTCATTCCAGAAGTATGCTTTTTGAGTAATTAATGCAATACAAATTGAAAAATTGCTAGTGAAATATCTATTTCTATTGACATCCATTTAAACATAGTAACGAGCATATTGGAATTGGTTTTCATTTGGGGGAGCATAGTGAAGCTAACATCCTTAGCTCCAGCTGGTTGTAATACGGACAAATCTTTGCCCTTTTATCATGACCCTTCTTGACTTTGGGTCCAAAGGTCTCTTTTTCAGAAGTTCCCCAAAGTGACAGCTTTTCCAATAATGGAAAACATCTGTTAAATAATGCTAAAGGAGAAAATTTTGTCAGATGAGATCAAACCGAGATTAAAATAGATCTCTAGAACTGTTGTACTACTACAAAAGGCTGTTGCATCAAATTGCTTTGACATCTGTAACATCTCTCATGCACTTGTATTTTCACGTATTTTAGTACTTTTAGATCTCTCTTACTGTGCTGCCTGGTATTTTGAATTTAATTTTCTTAAGAATTTTAAATGTCTGCATATTCATGTAAGTGCTAGAGTGGTACTTGCATTTCATCTGACAGTGGAAGTTTAATTGTAAATATTTATACATTATTCAAAATAATTTATTCTGTATTTCAAAACAGACATTCAGCGTGTGATACTCCATTTGTATGGGTACTCTTTTTAAAACTGTGCATGGTTATAAATGAGCAGAGTTACAGTTTCTGTAATCCATTTAAAAAAATCCATTAAAAAAATGATGCACATGAGTATCACATCTTTTCTGCCAATCCTGTGCAGAATATCAGAATATCCTATAGTGGCTTTTAAAGAAACTAAATGTGAATGTTCTGAATGTTTTACTGCTTGTTCATAATTAGCTTAATATATTATTGTTCTGCTCTTTCAATCTTGGTTGGTAATGCAAAGATTTAAAAAAAAAATCTTTGGAGATGTACGTCTCTAATGGAAAGAGTCAGGCATATCAAACGTGGGATGCAAGGGCTTTTTTGACTCTAGATTCATGAATATTCCACTTTGGGGAAATCCTGAGGACATGAGCCATATTGGCAGTGTTTTCAGTCTTCCTGTTTTCTGTATCTTGGTCAATCTGTGTCCAAGCTGCATTTCATTAGCTTTGTTATTTGCTAGATACAATAGATTATGAACACTGCAGGTGAACTTTCCTTTCAAGGATAACTGCTCGCTCATCACATGAGTCCTTGTGATGGTCCTAATTCAAGTATACCAACTTGGGTGTGAAGACATGGCGAGGAGGTATAATTTCTATATTATATAGGTGGCACCTGCTACATATTTTCATGATATGTGAAGATAAGGGTTTCTTCACTAGAACAAGACTTCATGGAAATCTGGACTTGGCTCCGTTAAAGGATTTATAGAGGCTTTTGGAAATGTACACAATCCTATGTCTATGCAAAAGACCTATGGAATATTATTATTAGGCAGTGCAATACCAAGTTTATGCTGGAAGTGTTTTGTGCTGATTCCAATTTACGTCCGACTCTTATGGCCTTGCAGGTGGAACTCTTGAAATGCTTTAAGTCTGGCTTAGGCGAGAGAACGCATCTGTTGTGCTTTATTGCCACAGTTCTGGTAAACAGATGTGCGTGAGCCAGAGCTACTTGGTAGAAAAGTGTAAGTCGCCACCGAGGCACTGAGAAAAATGACAGTCAAAAATTGGTGGCACATCATTGGCTGTATATCATAAAATGTGGGGAATTAGTTCAAGTGGCTTCTGTGAGAAACCTGGTACAGACATTTATTTTGATGTATTCTTCTAAGTTAGTGCAGTTCTCTTATAGTGTCTGATATAGATATAATAGCAATCTGAAACTTTGGCCTTTTGAAAAATCAAACATATAAATGTTGTGCACAGCTCATCTGTGTAATTTATAAGATAGTGTATAAGATAAACCTCTTTTTAAGTGTCTACATGTTGAGTGTCTTTATAAACTAGATTCTCAGAAAAGGAATGTTAGATATTTTTATAGTTCCTTGCTTGATCTCAACTATGGCTAATGTTAAACTAGCAAATCACATGCACAAAGATTCCCTTGATGCGTAAGAGAAAGAGGGAGATTTTTAAATTTATTTCAAGATGCTCTGAAAGAAGAGAAACTTTTTTGTTTGTTTTTAATTCTAATTCTGGTTGCAGTATCCTAACTGTGTAATGATACTATGTACAGACTCACTTACAGGCCATATATCCCCTTACAGTGATACCTACTTGAATGTCAGACGTTTGTTTTGATGGACCTCCTCATTAACCTGTATGTGTAGCCTGCTTTGAGTGAGTTATCAAGGCATACAAATTCAATAGGAGGTTGAAAGCAGAATGCCAATTTATAAATTGACATTTATCCACAGTCATATGGAAGTTGCTCCATCTTGCAAATGCTTAAATGACTCAGTGATTCCAGTGAAGCTGTTCATTTAAGTGAAGTCCATAG